>CM046657.1:25657541-25977541 GCA_025594165.1 Tamias sibiricus
AGTTTTCTAGATGTCGCATTTCAGAGAAACTACCTTTTCTTTTTCCCTGGGTGTTTACTGGGCTGTAGCCCTCTATTTCTGTGTGCTGGAGGGTAAAAAAGATGTGCAAAAGAGCTCTGTGGGTGGTTAGACCCCTTGGGGCCACGTGCATTTCTGTGTAGGAAGAAGACTGACAGAATTAACAGTGCGAGCACTTACTAAATTGGCTGTAAGTGAACCTGTACCCGTGGTATCATTTATAATCCACAGCTCCTTTAACAGAAGCAACTTGGAAGAAAAGTTTCTGAAAACTAAGGCAAGGGATCTTTGTGTGTCCAATCTCTGTGGCACATGATGCTTTCTTGTAGTGATTGTTGGGAGGGGAGAACTGGAACTAAACTTCTTCCCCAGCAAGTATGAAATTTAGGACTTTTCACTGAGGCTGGCTTTGAACTCGTTAAACATTATATGATGTTTCTTGTAGTGAAAAGTGAATGTTTTCTCAATTGAGCTCAGGTCACATATAGACAGATTCGGTATTCACCAGTCATCCTTTTCAGATATCTTTGTTTCTTGAGAGCCATCCCATGAGGTGGGATGGAAGCTCTGCTGTTCTAAGCCCTGGATTTTGCACTTGCAATTGCATCTTAACTAGTATAGACTATGTATTAAGAAAAATGTCTCCTGTGACAAGAGGTTCATGAAGCTCAGCAGAGCATCCTTTGGGTTAGCTTGTTTGTTAAACATCTCTTTGCCTTGCCTCAGAGTTTAGCCAAGGCTCATAAAATGATTGTGAGGCACAAAGGGGGCCACTGCCACAGCTGGAAATGTGTGTGTGGCCACGTATGCTCCCAGAAAGGGAAGTGAAGTGACATTTCCATTTAGCTTGGGAAGGGGGAAATGTAGATTCCACTCCCAAGAAGAGATGGAGCAGTGATGCACTCTGGAAAGTAAGAGCAGTACCGAGAATGGAAATGTACAGACTGTAATCTAAAGAGGCAGAGACTCTCCCCAAAGAAAATAGACCTTATCTCCTCCTGCCTGATAAGAGTTGGAGATGAGATTCAGCAGGTGTCTTCTTCTCCTGCCTTTGCTCTGTGGCTCTTTTCTCCTCCTCCCTTTCCCTTTCTCTCTCATGGGTTTCAGTATTTAAATAGAATTTTGTTTTCCTCAAATCAGAACTAATACAGCTACCATAGGAACTAATGGAGAGCTAATAAAAGCCACAGTTTCTTGATCTAAATATTTTCATTGATTCTGCTAAAGTGAGGTGACTGGGGAAAAGTGGTAAAATGGTATGTTACTTGTTAGGTAAACCAATTTAACCTGAAAATATCAACACAAAACTGTAGTAATTGTTTTAATGCCCTGTTTCTTCGTTCACATGTTATAGGTAGAGAGACCTCAGGGACAACTTAGGAGCTCCTATTGCTAAGAAGTTTCCAGCCATTCTAATATTTGGCTTAGCTAGGAAGAATTTCAAGGTCCTGTGGGTTAGAAACAGCCTCAGCATCAAGGGTTGCTGTGGGATACTTTAGATACCTCACCAGCACTGTCATCAACACCAAAGCCCCCCGCCCCCCAAAATAGTCCATCTAAATGAAAAATGGTGTGCTTGCTCTGTTGGCAGCTTCAAGATAAATAACCTAACCTGTTCCCGCCCTACCCACTCAGCTGCCAACCCCAAGACTCATTTATAAAATTTCTCTATCTGCCACTGGGTGGAAGTAACAGAGAAATTGGCTATAGAATTGGAGATTATAATGTTGAAGGACAGGCTGGCTGTTTTTCTGCCCTCAACTGCATGCATACTTTTTGTCCCTCCATCATTATTTCTCGGTACTCCCATGTTTTAGGTTTCAATAATGTGGATTTATCAGTCTTATGTTTTCAGGCACCAAGTGGAGCCCATTCCCCCACCACCAATCCTTTGCTTTGTGGTGTTATTGTCTCTGGTGTGGGAGAAGGACTTTTTTCTGAACAGCTAACTAGCTGTAGGGAGATGCGGTGTGCTTTTGGTGGGGGGCGTGGTTTCCAGGTATTGAACTCAGGGACGCTCAAACAGTGGAGCCACATCTCCAGCTATATTTTGTATTTTCTTTAGAGACAGGGTCTCACTGCACTAAGCAACTTAGTGCCTTGCTTTTGCTGAGGCTGGCTTTGAACTTGGGATCATCCTGCCTCAGCCTCCCGACCTTCTGGGATTACAGGAGTGTGCCACCACACCCGTCAGAGGCAATGTTCTTTCCTGATGTCTGGAGAAAAGTTATTAGAGTTTTAAAATTCAGGAAAAATATCTTAGGTTTTTTTTTTTTTTTTGGTACCAGGGATTGAACTCAGGGGCACTCAACCACTGGGCCACAACCCCAGCCCTTTTTTGTATTTTATTAGAGATAGTGTCTCACTGAGTTGCTAAGTGCCTTGCCATTGCTGAGGCTGGCTTTGAACTCGCGATCCTCCTGCCTCAGCCTCCCACGTGCTGGGATTACAGGTGTGCGCCACCGCGCCCAGCTAATATCTTAGTTTTGATATTTAGAGATAGCCTTTATTTTAGGCAGCCTGCTTTATTCCCCCTCCTTATTTTGAGTGCCACAGTTCGTTCCCTGTTCCACCTTTCTCTTAATCTGAGACCTTAAAGTGAAAGTGAAAAGTATGTATCAATAAATTATGCATATGTTAGCCGGGCATGGTGGCGCACGCCTGTAATCCCAGCACTTTGGAGGCTGAGACAGGAGGATCACAATTTCAAAGCCAGCCTCAGCAATGGCGAGGCACTTAGCAACTCAGCGAGACCCTGTCTCTAATAAAATACAAAAAAGGGCTGGGGATGTGGCCCAGTGGCTGAGTGCCCTTGAGTTCAATCCCTGGTATCAAAAAAAAAAAAAAAAAAAAGGAATAAATTATGCACATGTGTGCCAAGTGTGATGGCAAACGCCTGTAATCCTTGTCTGTAAATAAAATACAAAACAGGGCTGGGAATGTGGCTCAGTGGTTGAATGCCCAGTACCCCAAAGACAAATGAATAAATTATGCATATGTGGCCCTTCTTACTTTGGGAAGGACCTTAAAATTCTTTTTTTTTTTTTTTTGGTACTAGGGATAAACTCAGGGACACTCAACCACTGAGCCACACCCCCAGCCCTATTTTGCATTTTATTTAGAGATAGGGCCTCACTTTCGCTGAAGCTGGCTTTGAACTCTAGATCCTCCTGTCTCAGCCTCCTGAGCCACTGGGATTACAGGTGTGTGCCACCGCACCCAGCAACCTTAAAATTCTTTCTGGCTAAGAAAAGATTAGAATGACGGAAACTTCTTCACAGCAGGTGCTCCTAAGCTGTCCCTCAAACTATAACATAGGACTGAAGAAAGTGGATGTTTAAAACAACTCATTTCAACTGTGAACTTGATCTTTAATTTTCAGCTTTAATCAGTTTACCTAATAAGCAAGAAATTATGTTGTAGTGACAAGCACCTGCAATCCAGCCACTTAGGAGGCTGAGGCAAGAGGATCACAAGTTCTAGGCCAGTCTCAGCAACTTGGTGAGGTCCTGTCTCTAAATTAAAAAAATTTTAAAGGCTGGATATCTAGCTTAGTTGTAGAGCACACTGAGTTCAGTCCCCAGTACCACCAAAAAAGAAAGGAAGGAAGGAATAGGTTATAGGATTTTGTATAAAGAGATGAGCAGTATTGGTTGCAACTTGACTATGTGACATTTTACAATTTTATATGACTTAGAACTTTTGTATGGGAGCATCAATGAAATAAATTATCAAACTGGAAATGGCCTCAGGGGCCCTGTTAGTAAAGGAAAAGATTGGAATTTTGAGTCCTTAGGCCTTCTAATTTTGACAAATTAAATTATAATCAAGGTTTCTCTTAGATCTTTTTCCTTTCTTGGTTGAGTAGTCTCTGATGGGAGGGGTATTTTGTGTGCAGAGGATTAGACTCAATCAAAGAATATTGCAAACTAATACAGGTGGGATTAAGAGCCAATCTGTTCCCCAAAGATATGCAAGTCTGTGTGTTCACTTTTTAAAGTAAGGACCTGCACATTAACTTACTGAATATTTCACTTTGGCTTTGATGTTCTTAAATGTAGAATACTAGGAAGTGTCAGGGAAACATACCATACCTGCCTTCTTTATGAAACCAAAGATGAAGTTTTCTCTTAATTGTGATTAATATTTTATATTCAAAAGTATTCATAGCATTAGGCCCCAGAGGCTGCCTACCAGATAGATGGGCTAGGGTTCGAAGTTAGTTGAATTGCTATTCTGCTTTGCCAAGGGACCTAAAATCAGTCTATCCATCTTTCCTTCCTCCATCTTCCTCTCTCTTCTTCCCTCCCCTCCTTCCCTTTTCTCCTTGTCTTTTTTTTTTTTTTTTTTTTTTTTTTTTTTGTAACCATTTAAAACATATCCAGATCTACCCCACTCATTTTTTTTTCCTCATCTCTCCAAGTGCTCAGGTTGATCCTGTGGGAACTTCATGTGGTCAGCCTCCTCATGGTATAGATAGGTGTGAACCTTCTCAAGCTGAACATTAAGATTTTCATTTCTTCTTGGGAGGCTGAGGCAGGAGGATTTCGAGTTCAAAGCCAGCCTCAGCAACGGCAAGGCACTTAGCAACTCAGTGAGACCCTGTCTCCAATAAAATACAAAAAAGGGCTGGGGATGTGGCCCAGTGGTGGAGTGCCTCTGAGTTCAATCCCCGGTACCAAAAAAACATTTTCATTTCTTAACTGTACACTTTGCTCCTTTTCTTTTGACTTTCTTGATTTTTGCATTTTTCACTTTTCTGTCTTTAAACACCATGTCCAGCATCTCTTTTTAGAAGATGTTATATACAGATTAGACATGTTCGGCAAACCAGTGCTGTATATCTGTCCTTGAGCCTAATCTTAATCTGTGAGCTGGGGGAAAATCTAAAATGAATCTTGGTCCTTTGTGGATTTCCCCTCCTTTGTCCATCAGATGGCATAAGTGCTTTCGAAAAAAGATTAGAGGACTGGAGTTGTGGCTCAATGGTAGAGCACTCGCCTAGCATGTGTGAGACACTGGGTTCAATCCTCAGCCCCACATTTTAAAAAATAATAATAAAAAGTCAACAAAATAAAGGTATTGTGTCCATGTACAACTAAAAACTATAGATTAAAAAAATAATCATATATATGGGTCTCTCTTTTTACTTGAAAAGTGTTTATTGATCATATACAATTACTTGTTCAATTTTTCCCTCATTCCTTGGAAAATATTTCCCTCCAGTGGTTCTGATGTTTAGTAACTTCATCATTAAAGTATTCAAACCAGGAAAAATAACAAAACTGATAGATTTTGCTACTGCATTCATTGCTATCCAAATGGATAATATAATCCTCTTTTCAACTTTATGTATCCATTGGATGGTTCTTCTTGAGTGCTACTGTGTACCCTCCCTGCTCCCACTTTTTCTCTTTTGGGGACTGGGGGTTGAACCCAGGGGCACTTTACTACTAAGTTACATCTCTAGTCATTTCCATTTTTATTTTGAGACAGAGTCTCTTAGCTGAGGGCCTCAGTAAGTTGCTGAGGTTGGCCTTGAGCTTGCAATCTTCCTGCTTCAGCCTCCCAAGTTGTTGGGATTACAGGTGTGCTCTACTGTGCCTGCCTTCTCCTCTCCCCTTTTAAAAAATTTTCAAAATTTTTGTAGTGCTGTACAGGGCCTTGTACATGCTAGGTAAGCACTGTATCACTAAGCCACATTCCCAATCCCCCTTTTTTTTTTTAAGAGTTGGGGGTTTCATTGTGTTGCTCAGACTGTCTTCGGACTCTTGGGCTCAATTGATCCTCTTTCTGAGCCTCCTGAATAGCTAGGGCTACAGATGCACACTACTGCACCTGGCTATATGCATTTAAAAATATATATATACATATACATATATATATATGTTATAGATGGACACAATACCTTTATTTTATTTATTTATGTTTATGTGGTGCTGAGGATCAAACCCAGTGCCTCATATGTGCTAGGCAAGCACTCTACCACTGAGCTACAACCCCAGTTCATACATGTACTTTTTTTTTTTTTTTTTTTTTGGTACCGGGGATTGAACTCAGCGGCACTAGACCACTGGGCCACATCCCCAGCCCTTTTTTGTATTTTATTAGAGACAGGGTCTCACTGAGTTGCTAAGTGCCTCGCCATTGCTGAGGCTGGCTTTGAACTCGCGATCCTCCTGACTCAGCCTCCCAAAGTGCTGGGATTACAGGCGTGCGCCACCGCGCCCAGCTACATGTACTTTTTAACAAAGAAAATTGTTAACTTCACTAAAAAGTGTCCCAGGTTTGATATTTATTCTCCTGCCTTTTCAGTCCCTTAATTACTATTGTCATTCTGCACTCAAACATTCTGAATTTTGGGGCTGGGGTTGTGGCTCAGTGGTAGAGCGCTTGCCTAGCATGCGTGAGGCACTGGGTTTGATTCTCAGCACCACAATAAATAAATAAAATAAAGGTCCTTTGACAACTAAAATATATTTTTAAAATTTTGAATTTTATACAATTCCTTACCCTCTATCATCATATCATTCTGTCACAGTTTTACCAAGTAGTAGTAACAGTTCATTCTTGTCTTTCTTTTTTCTCTTCTTCAGTGCTGAAGAATCCAGGGCCTTGCCTATACAAGGGACACACTTTACCACTAAACTAACACCCTCAGTTCCTAACTTTGTTCTATTATAGGTCTTTACTTATCAGAGAAATGTGAAAAAAATATAAATTATCACTTCTTAGGCAAGTCACCTCTCTTGTTTTCCCTGTGTTCCTTAACCACACCTAAAATTCCTACCATTCAAACGACACTTAAACAGCTGTGTTTACCTCAACAAGCATTTTGGGGGAATTACAGTGTCTTTGCTATTTTGGCTTCCTGAGACAAGTCTCTTCCTGGATATCATTCTGAATGACAGTTGTCTCTACCTGGCTGTCATTCTGATGTAATACAGGAGGATGTAGTCCTTAATGAGTGCCTTTGGCATCATTTGTCAACTGCTTATTTCCTGGTGATGCTTCATTGAAATATTAATCCACTACTAAATTCAAGTTGACCTCTTACCTGATGAAGCTGTTCTTTCTTTCTTTTTTTTAAAAAAATATTTATATTTATTTATTTGCTTTAGTTGTACACAATGCAATGCATTTATGTTTACGTGGTGCTGAGGATTGAACCCAGGTCACGCACATATATATATATGTTGTAAAGAAAAAAAAAAGGAAACACTGATAAAGCTGTCTACCTTCCTTTGAAAAAAAGCTAGTATCTAGCCGGGCGCGGTGGTGCACGCCTGTAATCCCAGCACTTTGGGAGGCTGAGGCAGGAGGATCGCGAGTTCAAAGCCAGCCTCAGCAATGGCGAGGCACTTAGTAACTCAGTGAGACCCTGCTTCTAATAAAAATACAAAAAAGGGCTGGGGATGTGGCCCAGTGGTCAAGTGCCCCTGAGTTCAGTCCCCGGTACCAAAAAAAAAAAAAAAAAAAAAAAAAGCTAGTATCTGTAGTCAAAAGTAGATGTATGCCTTAACACCTACGTTATTTGCAGTACCTGAGCTACTTGAGATAAGCTGGGACTGCCAACTATCGATATTTCAGTGAGAGGAGCACTTTAATACTAAGAAGCAGGCTCTGGTGCCTGAAAAGGACTCATCTCAGTTTAATAAAAGGAGTTACTAAGAAACATCTGAATTGTGCTAGGCACCCTTGGGACATGAAATAGAAACTTCTTGTTGAACTAATTAGAGGTGGCCACAGCAGCAATAAGGAGGAGGTAGGACTTGTCCAGGATTTGTACATAATCTCATAGGCTGAATGTAGCTCAAGAAGTATCCTTTGACTATCCCTGGCTAATTGTTATTTTGATCTCTTCTCAGCTTTTACAAGAATATAATATCAACCAGAGATCTTAGGTCACTCATGACTTCTTTGAAAAAGTTAATTTGTGAAATGAAATATCAAATACTAAAATATAGTTATTCCTTAATTCTGTGGGGGATTAAAAATGCCAACATAGACTTAAAGAAATACCCAGTAAAGCATATCTTTTTTTAAAAAAAAAATATTTATTTATTTGCTTTATTTGTACACAATGCGTTTATTTGTACGTGGTCTGAGGATTGAACCCGGGCCGCACATGTGCTAGGCAAGTGCTCCACCGCTGAGCCACAACCCCAGCCCCAGTAAAGCATATCTTTATATCTAAATTTATTACTGACTTAGAGACCCAGTTAAGAGAATTTAATAAATTTAAAGATTTATTAATAATAATTATTAAGAGTTTAATAATAAGGGTAGCTGAGTTCAGAGTTTACCTTACCTCTTACTAACTGGGTGACTATGGGCAATTTGTTTAACTTGTTTGATTCTCATTCCCCCATCTGTAAAATCGGGATTCAGCAAAACCTTGGAAAAACTATTCCATCTAAAATTGTCACTTCTCCACTTTTCATTCCTCTTCCCTGTTTCATAATTCTCATGATATTTAACATATTTTAATGTTATATGGCAAACATAGTAATCTCTGACCTTTTCCCCTAGAATGTAATTTCCATGAGAATAGGAATTATTGTCTATTTTGCATATATATTGCATGTAATAAATAGGCAATCATTAAATCATTTGCCTAATGAGAACACAGACTTCATTTAGGGTAAATGTTGAGAGCTTTGCCATGGCATTTGGCACATCATAGACATTTTAAAACATGGTAGCAAATGGTCAATTTTACTTGGCTCTAAGAAAGATAATATAGTTCTTATTTCTATAACTGATTAATGTTTAAAATATCCTGCTACATACTTTTAAAAAACTGATCATAATTCATAATACTCAGTTACATCAGAATGCAATATATGGATATTAAATGATTATAACTTTAAATAATGAGCTGGGCATTGTGATACTTATCTTTTGTAATCCCTAGGACCTGGGAGGCTGAGGCAGGAGGATTGCAAGTTCCAGCCCAGCCTCATCAATGTAGGGAGAACCAGTCTCAAATAGAAAGGGCTGGGGATATTGTTCAGTCGTTGAGAGCCCCTGGGTTCAGTCCCTAGTACCATAAAAACAGGTAGGTAGGTAGGTAGGTCGGTGGGTAGATGGATGGATGGATAGATAGATAGTGCTGTCTTATTCTTAGGTTCATTTTAGTCTCAACACAAAATACATTTAGAGAGGAAGAATAAGTTTTTAATGTTTTTATAGCATAATAAGGTGATTGTAGTTTTTAACGATTTATTATATATCTCAAAATAACTAGAAGAGAGGAGTTCAAAGTTTTCCAGCACAAAGAAATGCTAATTACTCTGATTTAATCATTATACATTATAAATGTGTCAGATAATCACAGTGTACTCCATAAATATGTACAATTGTTATGTGTCAGTTTTTTTATAAAAGTAACATATTCAAATTGTGTCTAGTTTGTGCAATATAAATATATGAATATATGATTCCTTGTATTCTGATACTCATGTACTTATTTTTTTCTCTCCTTCTAGAATGTTAGTTTTCTTTAGTAAAGAACCTTGTCTTTTTTTATATTTCTGGTCCAATGTTTCTGTTACAGCCTGTTTTCCCAAGGTTCCTAAGACATTGAGAAAAAAAAATCTCATAAAAATAATGATTTCATTTTAGAGGTGGAAAAAGGTTAGGAGCTAGAGAGTTCAGCATACAACACCACATTTTATTTAGGACAATTACTATTAAAATATATTAGATATGAATGTTCAAATTGCTGTTCCCTAATTGAGATCCAATTTTGGTTATAAAAACTTGCATTTTGGATAAGTTCCTATGCTCATGCACTATAATCACTCAGTGCATATTTATTGGATTAATTAATCAAGAGCTGATAAAACCTTTTCTCCATTCCCTCCTAATGGTATTTCAGAGCTTATTCAAATACTTGGGACAGACAGTTGAAAAATACATAGTAAGGCTGAGTGGATCTTTTTGTTGTTTTTTAATATTTTGGTACTGGGGATTAAATTTTGGGCCTTGTGCATGCTAAGCAAGTGGTCCATTACTAAGCCATACCTTAAGCCCTTTTAAAATTTTATTTTGAAACAGTGTCTAAATACGTTGCCCAGGTTGGCTTTGAATTTGCCTCAGACTCTGGAGTGGATGAGTTTGCATGTGTGTGCTACCACATCTGGTTTACACTGTGGTTTTTTTTTTTTTTTATTTATTTTATTTATAATAGTAGTATGTATTACAATTCATAATGCACATATATAGCATCTTTTTACATATAACTGTTTGCACACAAAGTATATTCGTATCATTCAGGTCTTCAATCATGCATTTAGGATAATGATATCCATCTCATTCAACCAAACCACCTTTTCTTTCTTCCTTCCTTCCTTCCTTCCTTCCTTCCTTCCTTTCTTTTTCCTCCCCCCCCCTCCCTTCCCCTTGACCATTCTAGTGTTCCTCTAATCCTCCTATGTACCACCATCCAACACTGTGACTAGCCTCCTTATATCAGAGAAAATATTCGGTATTTGGATTTTTGAGATTGACTAATTTCACTTAGCATTATATTCTCTACACTGAGTGTTTTAAGCAGTTTTTTTAGACTTTAGAGCATTTCTCCTTCAGAGGAAATAAAGTTACATGTGAAAGAAAATATAAACATAATATACTATGGTAAGAGCAACAGATGAGGAGATGACTGCTACTGAAAAGGTAGTTTATTATTTACATTTTCCAAGAGAAGGGGTATGCATTTATATTTTGAGATAGCCATAATACTATAAGTAACAAAAAATTTGAGGTAATTATTTTGGATGGATTGGGGGAGGAATGAGGGTAGGAGAAAGTCATTTCCCATCAGAGGAAGCCAATAAATGACAGCTCAAATAGAAAAATCAGTAATAGAACTATAATAGTTAATTATCAGAAGAAAAACAGCAAAAAGATTTGAAAAGAAATTGCCTCTATAGAGCAGAAATTGAGAGAATGGGTCATGGGTCTTTAACATTATTAGCCTCGTAATACTCCTTACCTTTTAAAATAAAAGTATATGTAGGAACTGGGGTTGTGGCTCAGTGGTAGAGCGCTCGCTTAGCATGTGTGTGGCTCCGGTTCTATCCTCAGCATCATGTAAAAATAAACGCATTGTGTACAACTAAAACAAATAAATAAATATTTTTTTAAAAAAAGTGTATGTAGTACTTTGACTTTAAAGCAAAAACAAAAGCTGTTCCCTATGTAATTTCCTTATTCAAAAAATTCAAAGTATTTGTTTCTTGCCACACAGATGACAAATTTTATGTCTTTTTTCAACCTGATTTTTAAAATATATATATATTTTAAATATTTTGTAGTTGCAATTGGGCACAATACCTTTACTTATTTGTTTGTTTGTTTATTTATTTGTTTATTTATTAATTTTTGTACCAGGGATTGAACTCAGGGGCACTCGACCACTGGGCCACATCCCCAGCCCTTTTTTGTATTTTATTAGAGACAGGGTCTCACTGAGTTGCTAAGTGCCTCGCCATTGCTGAGGCTGGCTTTGAACTCACGATTCTCCTGCCTCAGCCTCCCAAAGTGCTGGGATTACAGGCGTGCGCCACCGCGCCCGGCTAGCACCTTTATTTTATTTATTTATTTTTACGTGGTGCTGAGGATCGAACCCAGGGCCACACATGTGCAAGGCAAATGCTCTACCGCTGAGCCACAACCCCAGCCCCTCAACATGATTTTTAAAAATTATTCTTTATGTGAGCCTTTGCTTCTCACCAAACTAATATTAGCACTGAACACACCTTGAGCAGTAGCTAAACCCTGTCACTTTTCCTTTAAGCCTTAGCTCCTCTTTCCTCCCTAAGCTTTCCTGATCTTTCTCACTTGCCTGCCTATTCCCAGTGACTCCCTCCTAAAAGGCTCTAGTTTTCTGTGCCATCATTAGACACTCATATTCCCTTTTCTTTTTATTATTTTTTAAATTTGCTTTAGTTGTGACACAATGCATTTATTTATACGTGGTTTTGAGGATCGACCCAGGCCACGCACGTGCTAGTCGAGCTTGCTACCGCTGAGCCACAACCCCAGCCCCTCCCTTTTCTTGTTTATCATGCTTTTGATGAAAGTCTTATCTCCCCAACTGGATTTTGGGCTCCAACCAACCAAGAAGCACATCTTATTACCATTTTATATACATCTTCCACAGTGCTATGTTTGATAAATATCTGTTTAATATTCAGTTCTCACTCAGCCATCGAAAAGATTTCTGTTTTGAGATCAGTCCTCTCTATTCTGGGCATGTCTCAAGACTCTGTACTTTGGTCTACATCGAGAATCTCTGTATCTTTGTTAGCCTTCGTGAGGCTGAAGGCCAAGGCTTTATCTCTTCACTGGGGATATGTCATTGGTTGCCTCAGTTGTTTTTACAGAATATAACATGGACAATTCCTATCTTTCAAACTCTGTGACTGTATAAACAAAATCATATCTATATATTTCAGAAGTTTTCTATTATTTGGGAGAAATGCTAATCTGTCATTACTATCACTAGATATTTATGAACCTTCCTTTGTACTCCCTTGTCTCATGATCTCCTGTGCTGCAAAGAACCAAGAAATGCCAAAAGTAAACAAAGCCCTCTGCAATCTCTACTATTTCTCTGTGTTCTGAGAACAACCACCTGGCTTTGTATGTACCCTAGAGGGGCTTCATCTGAGATGTATCCTTACCTACGGAGATGAAGCCTCAGTGTGACCTGAAACATGTAGATCACTAGTTCTTAATCTTTTACAGGATAGTGAACTCTCTGAAATATTGCAGATTGGGCCCTACACTCAGAAAAAATGTGTTATGTTTAACTATATTAAAGTATATATAGGATTTTGGTTTTACTCAGGTATGGTAAGGGCAGTGGATAAGGAGATGACCATCACTGGGCAAGGTATCACATCACACCATACCATGTAACACAAGGTCACGTGAAAAAGTACCAGGAAGTCAGGAGGCAGAAGGGGGTGAGGGGGCAGTATGGGCCATGGCCTTTATTGGAGCTTTCAGGGGAAAGAATGGGTAAGATAGGGGTAGGTATGCTGAGGAAGTTTAGAATTTGAATAGTTTGAATAATTTTGTCTCAGATCTCTGGACTATAGGAGTAGTTGCTAGTTGTCCATGCCTTACCCTGGGAATTTAGGGCTTGGTGCATACCAGTCTAATAGAGGAGATTGTTGGGTTATGGGCTCTGAATTGATTGGTTTGCAAGTTATTTGCTATCTTTAGAAATTAACTAACCCTGGGAAAGGTAGTCCTTTGTCTGCAGAGCCCCCAAGATGTCAATGCATCATAAAATACAGACAATTTAAGAACATGATTATAAGAACACATACCTATGCACTCATGCATAAGGTTATTTGCTATTACAGTGTTTCTTGAGCCTTCTGAAGTACAGACTCACAAAACCCAGCTTGGGCTCTGTAAGCTCTGTGTCTTTTTAATACGGTGTTTGAGGGTTTCGAGCTAATCAACTATTAAAGCAGGAAAATACTGTAGCAACTGTTCGACTTTATGGTAAAGCTTTTCTTTCTATTTTCTTTTGACTTTTAATACCAGACGCTTATTTGTGGGTATTTTGTGCCAAGAGGATAAGCCTGTATTCCCTAATTGATACATCAAGTCTCTGCTCACAGGACGTCCTGATGACATTCTAAATACATGGAAATTTTTGAATGCATGAAAAAGTCTAGTGTTGATTCTCTGCTGCATTTTTGCTCTGGCACCTGCTCCTCTCCTCTTGGAGTTTATCCCATTGCCTAATTCTGTACATTGTTTCCAAACCTTTCATTAACCATTGTTGGAAATTTTGCTTTTTAACCTCAGCATTCCTGCTTATCTTTTGAACAGAACAGAACCAGTCTCTGACTGGTAGGCATTTTCCTAAAGTAAAAAGCTCCCCATCTTGCCTTTTCTGACTTTTCAGAGCATGAAATGGCTGTGCTAATCCTCTTGGCCTCAAGGCAAAAAACCTTGCAGAGGCCAACAAAGGAGAAGGCCTGCTCCCAGCTTGGATCCTCCACAGGCCAGAGGGGGAAACTTTTTTACATTTTACCAACTTGCTGTGGGAAACCTGCCCACCCCCATTTTGTTTTGGCTGCAGTTATGAAAGAAGTAAAATCTTGGACTATTTTTCCTGTATGAAACCATCAATTTCTTAGTGCCTCGAGAACTGCGCTAGATATGTTTTCAGAGGTTGGGTGCTTTCGTGGAGCTGCAGAAATCAAACAAAAGTGTTTTTAGGAAATCTGGAAGTGTTCTGCTGTTTGAGTATTTCTCAAAACCAGATGTTCTCTGTCCAAGTCAACAAATTGAGTTGCAGCTCTGCTTTGTACAGGGTGCTCTTTAGTTGGGTACAAGGACTCAGTGGTACTTACATCGTTTTTTTTTTTTTTTTTTTTTTTTTTTGGTACTGGGGATTAAACTCGGGACACTCGACCACTGGGTCACATCCCCAGCTCTTTTTTGTATTTTGTTAGAGACAGGCTCTCACTGAGTTGCTAAGTGCCTCGCCATTGCTCAAGCTGGCTTTGAATTCGTGATCCTCCTGCCTTGTGCTCCCAAGTTCTGGGATTACAGGCGCGTGCCACCGTGCCCTGCTAGTGCTTATATCTTTCAGTGGGGTTTAAGATTTTTCTTACTCTTAAGGAGCTGACAGGCTGGTAGTAAGGGTCAGACATATTCAAGTGATCCTTTGTTTTGTATTTAATGTGGAGTTATTACATACTTCCTGTGTCAGAGAATTAAGATACTTTATTCAAAGGTGTTGAAATTGTGTGTCCTTGCTAGTAAAAGAACATATTTCTAAGGGGATGCAGGTGTGGGAATAGCGTTATAGGGGTACTGAGTGAGTGCACTTGGCTTGCAGATTTTGAGTTGGCCTTCGGTAGTCGAAGTTTTAGACCTGTCCTCAGGCAGAGTGAATGACAGTAGAGCATACTGCTGAAACAGGAAGGTAGGAAATCGAGCGGAAGGAAAGTGACAGAATGAGAGAGAAAATGCAATGGGGCTTCCAAGAGGACATCATATCAGGTTAGTGAGATCAGGAAAAACTTAAAAGTGGTCTAGAACAGAAGATAAGGGATCAGGGGATTTCAGTAAGCATTTACTAGGGGGGAGAGAGGGAGGAGTTTTGCTAGTGGGCAATATGAACAAAAATATAAATATGAGGATATATTTAAAACACATTTACAGGGCTGGGGTTGTAGCTCAGTGACATGTGAGGCACTGAATTCCATTCTCAGCACCACATAAAAATAAAATAAAAATATTGTATCCATTTACTATAAAAATATGTTTTTTAGCCGGGCGCGGTGGCGCACGCCTGTAATCCCAGCACTTTGGGAGGCTGAGTCAGGAGGATCGCGAGTTCAAAGCCAGCCTCAGCAATGGCGAGGCACTTAGCAACTCAGTGAGACCCTGTCTCTAATAAAATACAAAAATGGGCTGGGGATGTGGCCCAGTGGTCGAGTGCCGCTGAGTTCAATCCCCGGTACCAAAAAAAAAAAATAAAAAAAAATAAATAAATAAATAAAAATATGTTTTTAAAAAAACAAATTTACAAAATGATGTGAATGACTAGCAGTGGAAGATAAGCACAGAAAGGTAGAGCATAGGCAAATTGTTAAGGGCCTTGAATAGCAGGATAGGAGTCTACCTTGATTTAAGCATTGTAGAGCCATTAAAGCTTTTTTTTTTTTTTTTTTTTTTTTTTTTTTTTTTTTTTTTATATACCAGGGATTGAACTCAGGGGCACTCGACCACTGGGCCACATCCCCAGCCCTTTTTGTATTTTATTTAGAGACAGGGTCTCAACTGAATTGCTAAGTGCCTCGCCATTGCTGAGGCTGGCTTTGAATATGATCCTCCTGCCTCGTGCTTGTGGGACTACAGGCATGTGCCACTGTACCCAGCAGCCATTAAAGCTTTTTAAGTAGGTGATACAGTCAAGAGTCCACTTTTTTTTTTTTTTTTTTTGGTGGTACTAGGGATTGAACTCAGGGGCACTTGACCACTGGGTCACATCCCCAGACCTTTTTTTGTATTTTATTTAGAGACAGGGTCTCAACTGAGTTGCTAAGTGCCTCGCCATTGCTGAGGCTGGCTTTGAACTCACGATCCTCCTGCCTCAGCCTCCCAAAGTGCTGGGATTACAGGCATGTGCCACCGCGCCCGGCGTCAAGAGTCCGCTTTTAAAAACAGTCAGTCTGGCATTGTAAGATGAAGTGAGAAGAATAAAGAGGAAGATAGATGGTTTTGTAAAGGAAGTGGACCTGTTGTTTAGAGTTAACTGCTAGATGAATTCATGATGTTTCCCACGCTCCAAGGGGTGTTAAGAGAAGTTTGCAGGTCTTTATGCAGTCTTTGTGATGACCAGTGACAGAGTTGGTCTTTAAAAGGTGTGTGCTGGGGGCTAGGATTGTGGCTCAGCGGTAGAGCGCTTGCCTAGCACGTGCGCGGCCCGGGTTCGATCCTCAGCACCACGTACAAATAAACACATTGTTTACAACTAAAGCAAATAAATAAATAAATATTTTCTTTAATAAAGGTGTGTGCTGCATATAATATGCTACTTGTTTCACAGGTATCTTTGAGATTTGATAGCAGGTTCAGTATTTCTGAGAGGTACAGGCAAGTAGCTCTGGCAGAAAGGAAGTTGCCAAAACTTAACATCTTAATCTCCTTTTGCTGTTCTTTGTAAAAATTTTAAATGGTCTTCCTTAATTGCCCAGGCTGGCCTTTAATTTATAATCCTCCCACTTCGGCCTCCCAAGTCTCTGTGCTTATAGGTGAGCATCATTGTGCCTGGCTACTTTCTGGTATTTAAAATTTTTCTCACAATAAGAAGGAAGGAAGCAAACAAACAAATACAAGCATCTGGGAACACAAAGGAAAGAAGAACATTTACATGCTTCCCCACAATTTTAAGCCTTGTCCATTAAGGTATGGGGGAGGTGAAGGGCAAAAATAACACCAGTGACAACCGTGCAGCCAAGAGATTTATTCACCAGCCTTTATGGCTGGTCGGAGGTTGAAGAGGCGCTGGGAGAGAGGAATCAGGGAGAGGCGAGTGTTCAAGCTCTGGTGGGAGAGAAGAGTCAGGGAGAGGGGAGTGTGCAAGCTCTGAACGGAAGGTGGGTGCCTGTTTGCGCCAGCTGTGGGGTCTGGAGCTGTTGGCTGGGGCAGCTGCCGTCAGGCTGGGGGCAGTGGGTCTAAGGCTGGTGTAGTGGCTGCCTCCTCTCAGCAGGGTCAAGCTGTTGTGTCTGTGTGTCCAAAACTCCGAACAGATGGGAGTTTATATAGGGATTTCTGATGGGGGGTGTACCAGAGCAACCTTTTGGCCTTTTGCCTGTGGAACAGGGCAACCTTTTGGCAACCTTTAAGCCTATTGGCTTCTGCCCATCTATCAGGAGGTAGTAATTGACTATCATGAAATAATTTTGGATGTTTGAGTTCCACTAAATTCCAAAGTGGGTAGGGAGGCTACATTCTGTTTGCTTGGAATTCCTGACATAAATGAGTACATCCACAGAAACATGTCCTGAGTGTTGAAGAATCAAGTTTATATCACATGAAGCTTGTGCTACTTGCATTGATATGCTGTGAATGACATAAAGTCTCACAAACTTTGTACCCCATCAGCATGGAGACTTGCAGGCCTCTGTGTTCAAACTAGAAACAGTAATCTGCACAGATGAAACACACTCACACATGCCAGCCCCCATGTTTTCTCTTTAGTGCTCTCTGATGTCATATACCATTTTACCTTGAAGACAAGAGCTTATTTAAAAAAAAAAAAAAAAAAATTTTTTTTTTTTTTTTTTTTTTTAAACACTGCTGTGCATGATGGTGTGCATACCTATAATCCCAGCGACTCAGGAGGCTGAGACAGAAGGATTGCAAATTCAAAGCCAGCCTCAGCAATGGTGAGGTGCTAAGCAACTCAGTGAGACTCTGTTTCTAAATAAAATACAAAAAAGGGCTGGGGATGTGGCTCAGTGGTTGAGTGCCCCTGAGTTCAATCCATGGTACCAAAAACAAAAAATTTTTTTAAGTGGTAGATGGACACAATGCCTTTATTTTATTTATTTTTATGTGGTGCTGAGGATCGAACCCAGTGCCTCACAAGTGCTAGGCAAGCGCTCTACCACTGACCCACAACCCCAGCCCCAAGAGCTTTTTTTTTTTTTTTTACTATTTGTTTATTTGCTTTAGTTGTAACACAATGTGTTTATTTATACATGGTGCTGAGGATCGAACCCCGGGCCACGCACATGCTACGCAAGCAATCTACCACTGAGCCACAACCCCAGCCCCAAAAGAGCTTATTTTTAATATCAAGTTAGATACATTTCTAAGAAAAGCCAATGGCAACTTTCTAGTTTTAAACTTTTTAAAATTTAACAATTTTACAAAGGAAAGTAAAAGGCGATTAAGATATGTTTTAAAGTCTTCCTTTCTGCCAGAGGTTTACAGATGGGGCTGTTGGGAAGTGATTGGAATTAAAGTTATTAGGGTTGAGCTCCCATGATTGAGTGCTGGTGACTTTATAAGAAGAGGGAGAGAGACCAGCAGCATGCTTCCTACACCACCTGAGTACTCTGCCAACAAGGCCATCATCAGATGTGGCCCCTCAACCTTGGACCTTAAGACTGAGCTCAAAAAACAAAACAAAACAAAACCTCTTTTCCTTCTAACACACTCACTCTGTGGTATTGTGTTATTAGCAATATGTTTACTGTATTAATGGCAATATTCTTAAGTCTTATGATGGTACAATATTTAAAATTAGAGGGTAAAGCAGACCCTTCTTTCATGTAGCTCACCAGAAGGAAAAACCATGCAGTAACAACTGAAAATTGATGACTGAGTGCAGAAACAGAAACATTTGAGTTCAAAACAAACTTTATGTATTGGTAGTCAGGTAACCTAACAGATGACAAGTGTTTTGTGTTATGAAAATAGCTAATATTGTGTGGGCAGGAAATTCTCTGTGATTGAGGAAAGCTTCTGGGAGGAGGTAAGATTTTATTTGGGTTTTAAGACTAGAAAGATAATCTGGATTGTCGTCTTCCAGTTGCATCTTTTTACCAGTATCTCAAAAATGGATTGTTAATATTGTTTTTCTGTTGTGTGCCTGATATTAATGTTTGAACAGTGGATTTTAATTAGAAACTATTCCACATTAGCTATCTGTATAATAAGTGCAATGCTTCCCAGGATTCCATAGCATGTGCCTCGATCTGGGGACTAAAGTATCTGAGCAGGTTGTGGTGTAATAGGCCCATTCACCATGCTCTTCCCACTTGTTTTTGCTCCCAATTTTCCATTGGGTTCCTGCACTTGAAAATAAAGGTTTGGATTTTTTTTTTTCTCCACCTTAGAATCTAAGGGAAAACAGCGTGTCTGGTCCACCAGTGCAGAATGTCTTAAAGCATCTACATACTAACATTTTTGTCAGGCCTACTTTTAGCAGAATCAGGATCTAGTTTTTACAAAATTCCCAGCCATCTAGAAGCAGCTGCTACTACTTGGATTAGAAATAGCTAATCTTTTGCCCATACTCAAATAACTGTAGTCCTGGCTTGGGGGTTTAGCTCATTAGTAGAGTGCTTGCCTAGCATGGGTGAAGCTGTGGCTCAATCCCCAGTACCTAAACACAACAAATAAACTCACTCTAGTCTTTTGCTTAATGCATTGGCATAGGTCTGTAATCCCAGCTATTCAGGTGGCGTGGCAGGAGGATTACAAGTTCAAGGCCAGCCTGGGTTACATAACCAGACACTGTCTCAAAACAAAAACCAGTCCCTTCTAAATCCTTTATCTTAGTGTCACACATCCCAAAATAAACACTTCCCTTGAACCCATAAAATCATTGGCCTGTTAAATTTTTCCTTCATTCCAATGTGAATGTGAAATTGGTGGGCATTTGGATTCTGGAGTCTGCTTTCTGATTTAACATCACCTTTTTTTTTTTATTACCTTGAGTCCCTAGGGGCTTCTTTCTTAGCCCCTGGAGCTTAATCTTTCTGTCCCTGTGTAAATGGCAATGAGGCAGTAATAGTAGTGAAGTAGCACCATGTTGTCTGTGGAGTCTGAGTGTGCCAGGCTTTGCATTAGCCTTGAACAGACTCGAGGATTCTATGCCTTTTCTCTTGAGGCCAGGCCTGAATTCTTGCTTGTTGGCCCCAGCTGACTTTACCGTGTGATTCTGTACCCTGAAATGTACAGGTGCTCTTTTGACAGGAGCTTTTCACCCTTTAGAAGCTGGGCCCCCTAATGAGAATGTAGGCTCATAGAGCAGTAATTCACGTGTAGGTGGCCTGTAAGGAAAGTTTTAACAAAAGAGTTGGTTAAGAAGCTGATTTATTTTCTTGCTTTAACTCTCTTGTCATGTGCTGAGTGGGGGCGGAAGAGGAGGGGAGGGTGGGGAATGGTGCTGCTGAAAGCATTTATCTTCATTTCTGCCATCTCCCAGTGTTTATTACCCTGTGATCGACAGATGAGGAAAGCTGCCAGTCAAACCCACGTTCAGCACATTTCCATTTCCCTTCATTGCAGATTTTAGGCTTTTGAAATCTGCATCCTTTTTGCAGCAATAAAGGTTGTTTCCCTCCTGCTGCTGACAAACCCAAGACCCTCTAGTCCAATTTCACTCACTTGTGCTTTCACCAAACAATAAAAACCGCAGGAGTCTCAGCAATTTAAGACAAGTGATTGGTGAGAGCTATTCAGTATTTGAGTCAGTCAGTGGCTCTCTCACCTTTTCCCCTCAGTCCTCCTCCCCCCCTTCCCTCTCTGCCTGTCCTTATATTGCTGAGGCACTGGAGAATCTGGCCTCCCTGGCTTCACCAAGGGATCTGCCTAAGCCAGCATGCTTCCAGCCAAACCAGGTTGTTAGGACCTAAATATAGGAAATGCTGGGTTACAGGGGTTGTATAAAATGGAGATAGAATAATTCCTTTCATCCACCTGCATGTCTTCCGTCACAGGTAGGGGCTTTGAGGAAATCCCTGCCTGGTAGGAGTGAATGTTAGGTGTTTTTTGTTTAGGGATTTTTGTGAGGTTCTGCTCCTCCCTCTTCCCTAAATGCTGTGATTTTTTTGGAATGCTGTTCCTAAGAATCTTTCAGTACATGTGTTCTTGTGAGCTTATTTGTTTTTGTCTTAAATAATGTTTGTGGGTGGAAGAAAGGTAATGATATTCATTTCTTTGAAAATGGATGTTCTGCTTTCATAATTACTTGTCCCAATTACATCATTAGTGTAAGTGCAGGTAATTGCTTCATTAGGACATATGTATTGAAGAAGGGCAGGACTCCACCGTGGTGATGAAAATGGGCTTCAACCTTTTCATCTACCCACACAGGAGCCTCTTAGCTTGACTTCGGAGATCTAGGAGCTACCATTTGCCTTGACAGTAGCCAAGATTAATCCTGGGTTTTGATACCATGGGAAAAAGGAGGAAGGACTAAATAAGGAGAGCTTATTCCCTTTTGGGCGGGTGGTAACACATTGTTGAACTCCAGATAACACTGGTGCATTTAAGGCAATGTGACTGAATCATTGGGGTTTGCTGAGTTAGGAATCAAAGTACTCTGATGGCAGTCCTGCTACCCTCAGTCTTTCTAAGGATCACTAGTACTGATGGCGTGGGCTCTGTCCTCTGTTTGACCTTTTTAACCTGGCTTTTTAAAAGGAGAATGGTTGTGCTAGGTCTAGAAGTTCCATTCTCTACTTAGACCTAACTACTTTCCTCTAGAATTTAGTATTGCTCTGATTTCATGCCATGTCTGTGAATGACTTTGTATGCATGCTACCCTATTTAGGCATCTCTTCTTTCAAGGCATATGTTAAAAAGCCAATACCAAAACACCAATACCATGTAATTCTACTTGGTATCTAAAGTAGTCAAATTCACAGAAACAGATAATAAAATAGTAGTTACAGGAATGTGACGAGAGGGGAATGTGAGTTGTTTAATGGATATAGAGTTCAGATTTGCAAGATGAACAAGTTCTAGAGATCTGTTTCATGACAGTGTAAATGCACTTAATTCTGTCAAACAATACAATTAAATTTGACTAAGATGGTAAAGTTTATGTTATGTGGTTTTTACCACGATTTTTTTTAAAAAGCAGGGGCACCTATAACTAAAAAATAAACATTAAAAAAAGAAAACCAATTAAATGGCAACATGTTAAAAAAAACAAACAAACAGATTCTTCATATTGCTTACACTTACTTTGAATAGGAAGGCTCTAACCACTACTGTGGCTATAATGAGCATCAGACTGTTTTCTCTTGCTTCTCTTGGCCTGTTGTAAACTTTGCTCTGCTGTAGCCAAACAATCCTAGTTTGAACTGAGAAAAAAATTTTACGAAGCTTGTGATGTATAGAAATATTTCATGGCTATTTCTTTTCCTTTTCTTGCTTACTACCCATATTCAAGGCTTTAGTAATTTCTATGTTGAGCTTTTCGACTCTCATTTGTTTTATTGGTCTTATGCAACACCTTCAATCTGAATAATATCTTTCTTGATTCTGCCCCTAAAACTCATGATTTGTCTGTGGACTAATATTACTCTTGTTATTCAGAGCAGGAGCTTTGGGTCCTTTAGCAATTGAATAGTTAAATTTTTGTTGGCTTATGGGCCTCACTCCTGCAAAGAACACGTGTAATCATTGAAGTCTATATTTACAAAATATTCACCTTATAATTCACATTAAATATATTTCAGAGGATGTAGTTCAGTGTTAGAACACTTGCCTAGCATGCACGAGGCCTTAGGTTCAAAGAAGAAAGTTCAGCATCAGAGCTAGGCATGGTGGTCATGCCTGTAATCCCAACAGCTAGGGAGGCTGAGGCAGGAGGATCACGAGTTCAAAGCCAGCCTCAGCAACGTAGCAAGGCCCTAACCAACTCAGCAAGATCATGTTTCAAAATAAAAAATGGCTAGGGATGTGGCTCAATGGTTAAGCACCCATGAGTTTAATCCCCAGTACAAAAAAGAAGAAGAAGAAAGAAAGCTCAAAGCTCAATATCAAATGAAGTGACCATTAAAGCAGCTATTTGACAGCCTAAATCCAATAGACAATGAAATGCCTTACATAGAATATTTCCTGTGCCAGAATCATTGATACCCACATGGTGTCTTTTTGCATTTTTTTTTTTTTTTTTGGTGTGTGTGTGTGTGTTTTAAAGAAAATGATATTCCCTCTAATGTTACTCTTATCTTTAATTTGGCCTTAAGCAAAGAATCAGTTTCAACTATAGAGAATTGGTCTTTGATACCATACCTTTTCCTTCCAGAGGAAATAATTGTTTCCCTTGAGAAATTTGTTGTTGTTGTTGTTGGTGTGTGTGTGTGTGTGTGTGTGTGTGTGGTTCTGGGGATCAAACCCAGAGCATTGAGTAATTTTATGTTTCCTTGCAGTATGTTTTCTATAAAAAAATTTTAAAAAGAACCCCATTACCTAATTCTCATACAAACCTGTGCCTCAGTTATAAATGTACAATGGACTATTATTCACCCATAAAAAGAAGGAAGTACTGATATATCCTATAGCATAGCTGAACCTTAAAAACATTATGCTAAAAAAAAAACAACATATGTTAAGTGAAAGAATCATACAGTTTAGTAGGTGTACTATATGATTCTATTGCACGAATGTTCCTGAGAAAACTATGAGAGAAAGTAGATTAGTGATTGTGGAGAGCTAGAGAGGGGGTGTGGTAGAGCGGAGGATTCTGACAGATTATGATGAAAATGCCCTGCGTGGGGCTGGGGTTGTGGCTCAGTTGTAAAGCGCTTGCCTAGCATGTGTGAGGCACTGGGTTCGATTCTCAGCACCACATATAAACAAATAAATAAAAGTCCATCAGTAACTAATAAAAATTTAAAAGATTAAGATTGTCCACAAGCCGGGCGCGGTGGCGCACGCCTATAATCCCAGCACTTTGGGAGGCTGAGGCAGGAAGATCGTGAGTTCAAAGCCAGCCTCAGCAATGGCGAGGCACTTAGCAACTCAAGTGAGACCCTGTCTCTAATAAAAAAAAAATACAAAAAAGGGCTGGGGATGTGGCCCAGTGGTCGAGTGCCCCTGAGTTCAATCCCCGGTACCACCAAAAAAAAAAAAAAAAAAAAAAAAAAAAAATTGTCCACAGTCTTTAAGAAAGAAAAGAAAGAAAGAAAGAAAAAATGCCCTGCAGTTACGTAGTAGAGATGATTGTACAATTGATGATGTGGTGGTTACACAACTATGTGACTATACTAACAACCCTTGAATCAAATTCTTTAAATAGGCAGACTGTAAGGTATGTGAAGTGTATCTTGATAAAGCTGTAATTTTAAAGAAATATACACATTTTACACATTTGATCATTTTACTAGAACCATAAATAGGAACTAAGAGAAACTTGGGGCACTTCTCCCATGGGAGGAAATCTTGTTATTTGCCACCAGGTACCCTTTCCAGGCCCCCTGAATGTGATTTTTAGATGAGATTGTTAAGTGGTGACAAAGTGAATGGGACTGAGTTCTTAGTTATGCCCTGTTCTTAGGACACATTTAAAGACTGTATTGGAATGAAATTTTCTGAAAATATTAAGTGGTTCTTCCTAGGATTACATTCAGTATGCACTTAGGAACAATAGTTTTTATGGCTAAATATTTCTGTGTTATACTGCTCTAAGAAGAATTACCTTTCATAAACAGAAGCCAGTTCATTCACTTAAAAAGAGCTTGGACAAATCCATAGAAAAAGTCAAAATAACAAACATAAAAATGTGCATAAGATTTGGGTAGGCTATGTGCATTTAAAGTGATACATCAAGCCCCGATACACAAATGAAAATATGCTCACCAATACTCTAAGTTATTAAGAAGTGCAAATGGATTCCAAAAGTAGAAGTAAGATTTTTACTTAGCAAATTGACTGAAATTTATATTAAAGAGTGTTTTGTAAATAGCCTTATTAATTCACCTGCCATATGGTCCACTTATTTACTGGTTTGCAGTCCAGTGATTTTTAGTATATACAGAGTTGTACAACCATCACTATTATCAATATATTTTAGAACTTTTTTTTGCGGTGGTGGTGGGGCAGTGAACTCAAGGGCATTCTATATCCCCATCCCTTTTTATTATTTTGAGACAGAGTCTTGCTAAGTTGCCAAGACTGTCCTTGAACTTGGGTTCCTCCCTCAGCCTCCTATTACACTTCGCCCAGCATATTTTAGAACATTTTTATTACCTTCTAAAAACCCTGATAGACTTGAGCAGTCATTTTCCTTTTCCCCCTCCCTCTGGCCCTAGGCCACCACTAATCTACATTTCATCACTGCAGCTTTGCCTTTTCTAGACATTTCATATAAATGGAATCCTGCACAATGTGGCCTTCTGAGAAGAATTTTGAAAAGTTACTCAATTGGAACTGCCCTGGGATTTCTAGGCTCAGCTCTACTGACTAGTTAGCAAGCTGATTCTTACCTCAGTTTACCAAGCAGAAAGATTGTCATTTTTCTTTCTTTTTTTTTTTGGTACTGGGGATTGAACTCATGGGCACTTGACCACTGGGCCACATCCCCAGCCCTTTTTTGTATTTTATTAGAAGCAGGGTCTCACTGAGTTACTAAGTGCCTGGCCATTGCTGAGGCTGGCTTTGAACTCGCGATCCTCCTGCCTCAGCCTCCCAAAGTGCTGGGATTACAGGCGTGCGCCACCGCGCCCGGCTAGATTGTCATTTTTCTTTTAGGTCAATGAGTGCTTGTACCCCCAGCCCCATTCTTATTTCATCTTCCCAGCAGCAAAAAGAACAGACATGACCATTCTGAATTATGCAGCCTGAAATGAAACAGATTTTATAGGACTGAAATGTAATTTAATTATTTCCTTCTTTTGCAATTTGCCCTTTTTTACCCTCCCCAAATTAGCTTTTCTGATAGATTTGCTAATGATTCCCATTGTTCTATATTCTCACTGAACTGTTGAATCATACCCATCATTTCCCTGCTCCTAGAACAGATCTTGGAGAGAGGCTAAGTAACTGTTTTGACAAAAGGTTCCCAATTCTTTTTTTCAAGCAAAAGAAGAGAGAATTTGAGACAAACAGAAGCAGAGAGATGCATGCAGGTGATCAATTTGATAGACCAATCAGGTGACTATCATATGACTGTTATGATTTTATCCCTAGACATTTTATCTATCTATCTATCTATCTATCTATCTATCTATCTATCTATCTATCTATCTATCTATCTATCTGTTTGTGCTGGGGTTTGAATCCAGGATCTCACACATGATAGGTAAGCTCTTTACCGCTGAGCTACATCCCTAACCCTGGAAGACACATGTAGCTCAGTGGTAGAAGAGCACATGTCTAGCATGTGGCAGGTCCCAGGTTGAATCCCCAGTACCTACAAAGAATAAATGAAGTAATTAAATTAAAATTAGAAGCCTATTTTTTAAAAAAGACTCCTGGAACTTGAATAAAAGTGTTGGGCTCCCTTTTTTTTTTTAAATAGACTTTTTAAAAAAAGTTCTATCCCTGCCCATACCCCCTTTTTTTATGGTCCTGGGATGGAACCCAAGGACTCGAAACACCTTAAGTTTGAGCTCTACCACTGATCTACACTGCCAGTACCTAAGAGAAGGCTTTTGGATTTACAGAAAAATTGAATGGATAGCCCAGGAAGTTCCCCTATACCCCTTCTCCCACACTCACAGCCTTTCCTATCATCAGTATCCTGAACCAGAGTACATTTGCTGCAGTTGAAGGACCAACAAAGCTTTGATCATCCAAAGTACGTTCACTCTTTTTTTTTTTTTTTGGTACTGGGGATTTGAATTCAGGGGCACTCTACCACTGGGCAACATCCCCAGCCCTTTTTTTGTATTTTATTAGAGACAGGGTCTCACTGAGTTGCTAAGTGCCTCGCCATTGCTGAGGCTGGCTTTGAACTCATGATCCTCCTGCCTCAGCCTCCCAAGTGCTCAGATTACAGGCCTGTGCCACCACGCCCCACTCATTAGTGTTCACTCTTGATGTTTTAAGTTCTATGGATTTTGGCAAATGAGTGATAACATACATCTACCACTGTAGTATCATACAAAATAACTTTATTGCCCCTCCCATCCCTTCATGTTCCATCTATTCATCTGTCCCTCTCTCCAAACCCTTGCCTACCAACCACCAACCTTTTTCTTTCTTCCTTCCTTCCTTCCTTTCTTTCTTTTTTTTTGTACCGGGGATTGAACTCAGGGGCACTCGACCACTGGGCCACATCCCCAGTCCTTTTTTGTATTTTATCAGAGACAGAGTCTCACTGAGTTGCTAAGTGTCTTGCCATTGCTGAGGCTGGCTTTGAACTTGCGATCCTCCTGCCTCAGCCTCCCAAGTGCCGGGATTACAGGCGTGTGCCACCGTGTTCATCCGGCCCACCAACCTTTTTCTTTCTCCAGAGTTTTTGTGTTTTTCATAATGTCATATATAGATTGGGTATCCCATAAGCTTAAGGTTTTCTACTGGGTTTCAGATTAGAAATGTTCCACCTGTAGTTGGAATCATATAATATATAGGCTTTTGTCTTCTCTCACTTAGTTAATATGCATTTAAGATTTTCCCATGTCTTTTCATAGCTTGATAGTGTGTTTTTAAAGCAGTAAACAATATTCCATTGTAACCACAGTTTATTTATTCTCCTATTGAAGGATATCTTGGTTGGCTCCAAGGTTCAACAATTGTGACTAAAGCTACTATAAACATCAATGTGTAGGTTTTTATGTGGAAATAAGTTTGCAACTCATTTGGATAAATATCAAGGAGCAGGATTGCTGGATCATATGGTAAGAGTATGTTCAGTTTTTCAAAGACTGCCATACTATCTTCCAAGTAGATATGCCATTTTGCATTCCTACCAGCAGTGAATGTTACTCCATATCTTGTCAGCATTTGGTGTTATCAGTGTTTTGGATTTTAGCCATTCTGATATGTGGGTAGTAGTTTCTTATTTTAATTAAATTTGAAATTTTCTAATGAGTGTGGTGTTGAACATCTTTTCATAAACATATTTGCCATCTATGTATCTTCTTTGGTGAGCTGTCTGTTCAGGTCCTTTGCCCATTTCAAAAATAAGGTTGTTCTTTTTTTTTTCTCTTTAATATGTTTTAGATACCAATCCCTTTTTAGATACCAATCCTTTATCAGGTAGGTGTGTTGGACAGATTTTTCTCTCAGTCTGGCTCAGCTTTTTATTCTCTTAACAATCTCTTTCACAGCAGAAATTAATTTTAATGAAGTTCAATTTAATTTTTTATTTCATAGGTTGTGCTTTTGGTGTTATCTCAAAGGTCATCAGTAAACCCATGGTCACCTAGATTTTCTCTTAAGTCTACTAGGGATTAGATCTTCTAGTCTTTTACCCTAGGGTCTGTGATCCAATTCGAGATGATTTTTGTGAAAAGTGTAAGATTTGTGTCTGGATGCTTTTACCTTTTTTCTTTTATTCATTTATTCTATAAGCACCATTTGTTGAAAAGACTTCTCTTTTCTCCATTGAATTGCTTTTGATTTTTTGTCAAAGATCAGCTGACTAGATTTATGCAGATCTATTTCTGGGCTTTCTGCTTTATTGTCTTTCTATCTATTCTTTTGCCAGTGCCATTCTATCTTGATTGTTTGTTTTGTGATGTTGGGGATCAAACCTTGGCCTCACACATTGCTAGGAAAGCACTCTACCACTGAGCCATGTCTCCATCCCTTAAAGCCATTCTGTCTTGATTATCATAGCTTTATAGGAAGTGTTGAAGTTAAGTAATGTCAGTCCTTCAGCCTTTAAATTTTCTTCTATATTGTTTTGGGTTTCTTGCATTTCCATATAAACTTTACAATCAGTTTCTTAATAATCACAAAGTAATTTGTTAATAATCACAAAGTAATTTGTTGGCATTTTTATTGGAATTGCATTGAATCTATAGATCCAGTCTGGGGAGAATTGACAAAACAGTGTTAAGTCTTACTTTCCATGAACATAGGATATGTCTCCAACTTAGTTGTATCTTTTGTAATTTCTATCACCAGTTTTATAGCTTTCTGCATGTAAGTCTTGTACATATTTTATTAGATTCATACTTTTCTTTTTTTGCCATACCCTCCTCCTCCTCCTCCTCCTCCTCCTCCTCCTCCTCCTCCTCCTCCTCCTTCTCTTCCTCCTCCTCCTCCTCCTCCTTCTTCTTCTTCTCCTTCTCTCTCTCTCTCTCTCTCTCTCTCTCTCTCTCTCTCTGTGTGTGTGTGTATGCGTGCGCTAATGTAAATGATGTAAATGGTGTTGTAATTCAAACCATTTCTTTGTTCACTGCTGGTATATTGGAAAGCAGTTGACTTTTATATGCAAGACTTTATTCTGCAGCTTGCTATAATCACTTAATGGTGTCAGGTTTTTTGCTTGTTGATTCTTTGGGATTTTCTACATAGACAGTTATATCATTTGGTTTTTAGTATTCAATTCTGTGAATTTCTTTCTATGCACTGTTTTTAATTCATCCCACAAATTTTGATGTTATATTCTTATTTAATTCAGTTCGTTTTTTTTTTTTTTTTTTTTTTTTTTTTTTTTTTTTTTTTTTTATGTGGTGCTGAGGATCGAACCCAGGGCCTCACACATGTGAGACGAGTACTCTACCTCTGAGCCATAGCCTCAGCCCCTTCAATTCAGTTTTTTAATTGATTTGTGCTCTACTACTGAGCTACACTTCCAGCCCAAATTCATAATTTTTTTTTTTTTTTTTTTTTTTTTTTTTTTGGTACCAAGGATTGAACTCAGGGCCACTCAACCACTGGGCCACATCCCCAGCCGTTTTTTGTATTTTATTAGAGACAGGGTCTCACTGAGTTGTCAAGTGCCTCACCATTGCTGAGGCTGGCTTTGAACTCATGATCCTTCTGTCTTAGCCTCCTAAGTGCTGGGATTACGGGCATGCACCACCACGTCCGGCCCAAATTCATTATATTTTAATGTTTCTCTTGAGATTTTTTTCTTTTAAGAAGAAACAGAATACCGAAGTTTGCTAAGAAACATTTGTATAATTCTGTGCCTTTGATTAATTTCTATGATCATTGTTATTAACAATTTTGGTGCCTTTGGCAGCAGGCATTCCAGTAGTGGTGCCTTCATGGGTACCATTTTTGGAGGTAAAATGTAGGCTGTATTTATCTGGTTTTGAGTTTCTCAAACAAGAATGGTTTTTATCCTAGGGAATATTTGGCATTTTCTGGAGACATTTTTGGTTATCACAACTAGGTGGAGATGGGTGTTATTGCCATCAGTGGATGAAGTTTAGGGATGCTGTTAAATGTCCTACAATTTGTGAGAGTCCTCCCTATACCCCAAAACTATTTGTCTGGCCCAAAATATCAGTAGAGTGAAGCTTAAGAAATCCTGAGTCTAGCTCGTTACATTCTGTTGTTACATGGGAGAACCTTGAAGCCTTAGAAATCCCTGGGCAGTCTCTCAGGATTTGTTTTCTGAGGCTAAGTGCCTCCTCTGTAAATACTTTGTGGTTTGGTCCATTAACTTGCTCTGGCACATTTCCTATACCTTGAGCTTTAGCAGCCAGAGGCCTACTAAATTTTTTTTTTTTTTTTTTTTTTTTTTTAAACAGGGTAGTACTTATTCTTCCTGATGTTTCCAAGAGACAGGCTCAGTTGGCCTGCATTTCTTACAGAAGAGAACCTGGTGATAATATTCTAATCTGTTGCTGGCATCTTTAGCTCCCTAATCTGTGTTTACATGGCACTGAAAATCAATTCTCCCTGGTGCCAGGCTCTGTTCCTCCTCAGCACTCTGGCACCATTGACAGAAACACCTCCCTAGTCTCTTCACAGTGCTACCCTACTCATTTATTCTATTGCACAGCTGTTCTCCAGAAAACGTTTCTTGAGGCATAGATCATACAGGATGCCTTTGGAGCAGGGGGTTGGAGTCTCCATCATTTATGTTCCCAGTTGCAGATCCACAGCACTTGGAAAGCATCTGGTTATTCCTGAACTGTTTTCCTGTTTGTGGCTACCATCTCCTCCCCTAGAATAAGCTCCCAGAATATGAAGTTTGTTTCCTCCATTTGTTTTCTTTCCTCTGTTAGCAACTAGCATTTCGTTCATCAGAGACTAAAAAAGTGATTTACCTTCTTTCCTTTTGTGTTATATGCTTTTCTAGTAAAGTTGGAGGAAATTGTAAGGAACTAAAGTAATTTGTGAGACTGGTAGTCGAAGGGAGATGTCAGCCATCTAGTTTATAGATAAGCAAGCATGGGGAACAGTTAAGAAGCTCAGTGGAATGGAGCTTGGGTCAGAATGAAACTGAGTAAGTCTTTAAAAGAAAGTGGTAAAACTTCTAACTAAAAAATTATTTGCATTATTATATAGTTTACGAAAAACAAGAAAGTTCATTTTAAGAAAAATTTGCATACTCATTGTTCTATGGAATTAGGTGTTACCTGATTCCAGAATCATTAAAAAATATAAATGAAGCTGATTAAAATATTCACAAAGAAAGTCCTGCTGGTATCTGACCTTCCTTATGAACAAAGGTTCCCCAAATTCTCACATCAGACGTGATTATTGAAGAAGCATTTTCTGTTAAGGTTAAAGGAAGGGTTATACATTAACCTCGTCTGAACAGTATGCCATAGGGTCCTCAATAAGGGTTTAAGGTCAGCACTCCTAAATGCTATCTTTCTCAGGTTTTCATGTAGATCATGATTGTTTGGGACTATCTGTGAATTTGCAAGATTTAAAAATTAGGGGTATTGGTTTTTCCAGAACAGTTATTTTTCAACCTTTATTTCATTATTATCCTCCTGAGAAACCTTTTTAGACATTTTTCCCCCCGGTCATCCTCCCATGAAAATTTAATGTCATAGATAAAATTATTTATATACTCTGTCATTTGGGAGGGGAACAAATGATTACAAATTATTGCAGTGTCTTTTGGGAATGGTTACCCCACTTCCTCTGGCCCTCATGCACCAGTTTTAACCCCCATGAAGGCAATATCATCCATGCTGAGACCTCAATAATTTAGATGTATCATCATCTTGGAAAAGAACTGTTACTTGTACCTTTCCTTAAAATTAAAACTGGGAGCGGGCGCGGTGGTGCACGCCTGTAATCCCAGCACTTTGGGAGGCTGAGGCAGGAGGATCGCGAGTTCAAAGCCAGCCTCAGCAATGGCGAGGCACTTAGCAACTCAGTGAGACCCTGTCTCTAATAAAAATACAAAAAAGGGCTGGGGATGTGACCCAGTGGTCAAGTGCCCCTGAGTTCAATCCCGGTACCACAAAAAAAAAAAAAAAAAATTAAAAAAAAAAAATTAAAAACTGGGACAAAGACTGTTAATAAAGTAATGTTGAAAAGTATCTTCTGATGGCCTGCAGCAGTTGGATAAGAATAAAAAGAATATGTTTCCTTATCTCATGCCGTGTATGGAGGACAACCTCTGAACAGCCTCTTGATCATTTGAGGAAAGAATAGGCAAACATCAGGATTAGCAGAGCAATAAATACAGCTCTCTAAAAGGAAAAAAAAAAAAAATTACAGATCGCAAGATGCTTTTGCAGTGTTATGCAGAGGGGGAAGAGTAGGTTAATACTGAAGAATCCAGGTATAAAATTGTCCATCGTTCCAAAGCTGGTATGCTCTAATAAGTTCAGTTTCTGAAAACAGGATTTGTAGCAGAGGATACCATTTAGCTTATCTAGCATCTAAGAATGTTCTATTCTCTCAAGAGAGTTTGGCTCTGTCTGATCAGAAGGGTGGTTGTGTATGAAATGCACCTCAGAAGGAGGAGGAGGAAATGACATGTTCGTGTAAATGAAATACAACTGCAAATTAAAGTGTCACCCTGTTAAAAAAAAAATCCATTTTTTTAAATTGGTTACCAAGGGAAAAATGTCATACAGAAATATATATCAGGGAAAGTTAAACTGTGAAATATTACAAGCGAATCTAGATTCAAGGAAGTTCTTGGGGGGGATTATAAAAAATTGTCTTAATAAAAAATATTCTGATGCTGCAAAAGTAGCTCATAAATTTCTGCTGTTACATGCCAGGGTTCTGAAAGAGATTAACAAATATAACCTCATTTGTTCTTTACCATTTCTCTATCCAGTCAGCTGTGTGTTAGCTGCCTCTTCCCTGAAGGGAACCTTTTTCTGAGATGTATTATGAGGAAGAAGGTCATCTACAAAGGAGATGCTTTCTCCAAAAGAGTGCTGCTTACTATCAAAACATCCAAGGACGAAAATGCTTCTGGCTTTTCTGTGTTCATGGTGTCCTCTCACTTTTTACTTTTCTTTCTCTACATTTTTATGAAAACACATCTGTCTCTAGATCATGAGCATTCTACTCAATGGTGTATATACAGGACCTGCCACAATGTTGGAACAAAATAAATTTTAAATAATAACAGGAAGAGTTGATGAATGGAATTGTATTTCCACATAGAATTGTTCCTTAGGATATAGTATGTTTCCTCTTTGAGACGAGAACTTGCCATATGAGACTCCATGGGGTTTATTTTCAACTTTAGTTGTGGTTCTTTCTCTTTTCTCCCTCCTACTAATCTCATTATTCTTTTCTGTTCTCCAGTGGAAACATGCAGATAAAGATGTAATGCTCTGTCTTTGTCTTCTCCCCCATCAGGCGCGGTGATTGGTGATGGACAGTCTGCTGTGGCTAGTAATATTGCTAATACCACTTACCGGCTCCAGTGGTGGGACTTCACTAAGTTTGACCTTCCAGAGATAAGTAATGGTAAGCCAATATAAACCTGGGGTCCTTGTAGAAGGGGATATATTTCTGGTGAGCCAGAATTCAAAGCCTCACGTAGCACTGAATTGAAAACTATTCATCTCATTGAATAGTTGATGGACACAGGCCATTTCTACAGCTCTTCTGCTCAGTTCAGCACTCCAGCTAACATGTCTTGAGCATCTGCCCTGAGGATTTTATGGTCTAGTAGTTCACTGGCCAAAGCCTAAAACATGGATGGAACTAAAAGGAACAGAAATAGAAGGTAGTATCAGGACTGAAAGCTACACCTTGTGACCATCGAAGAGAAATATAGTGATGTTAAGCTCATTTATCAATCCAGACCTGAATGGACTGAAGTGAGTGGTATCCTTATTTTGTTTTTACAGATGTATCTGTCTAAAAATTCTTTTTCCTTGTTTCTGGAGAAGTTCATAATCCCACATACCCATTATTCACTGGGAATCACAACATTGTAGACGTATAATTTCATTTTGTGTCTAAGGAAGGACCCTCTCACATTCCTGAGAAGTGGTAGTTCAGACTTTGCTTGTATTCTTCTGATGGTAGGCCACCACTGATCAGAGTGTAACCATCACTGCAAAATTTCTGATAAGCTATCCTTTTTTTTTTTTTTTTAAACACTATATCACTGTTAAACTATTCTTTATTGTACTGAGCCACTATTCCCCTTGTCACTTTCTTCTGTTGGGTTTTACTACTGAATCTCCATAGAATGAGCCTAATGAAGGGCTGGAGTTGTGGCTCAGTGATAGAGCACTTGCTTGGCTTGTGTGAGGCCCTGGGTTCGGCCCTCAGCACCGCATATAAATAAATAAATAAATAAATAAATAAATAAATAAATAAATAAATAAATAAAAGGTCCATTTACAATTAAAACATATTAAAAGAAAGAAAGAAAGAATAGCCTAATGATGCCTTCCAAGTAACATTCTTCCAGCTATTTGAAGGTAAATTGCCCTTTCCCTTTAAATCTTTCTTTTCAGCCCTCACTACTTTAGATTGCTTTATCTGGCGTCGCTTCCAAATCCTTGGCAGTTCTGCTCATCTTCCATTTTAACTTTGGCAGGGTGTGGAGGTGGGAGGGGAGGTGACACAGAACAGAATAGAAGAATCTTGACATGAGCTTATACCTAGCACTTTGGACAGTATTCATTTTGCCTAAGATTTCAGCAGCTTCTTCTGAAGCCACTATTGAGTTTGCAGTCACTTGAAATTTCTTTCTCAAATGTTCTGTACTTAACCTGTGTGGTTCGAATCTTTTAAAAACAAACACAGGTTTGTATTTGTTTCCATGAAATTTTATCATGGTGTCATTCATTCCTAACTCTTGCCTCTCAATATTTTATTGGACTTTGATTAGTCTTCTGTCAGTCTTATGTCATCTACTAATTTGATAAACATCCTTCTCTGTCTTCCTTCAGATTATTAGCAAAAAATGATAAATCAGAGCAAAGCGTGGTGGCACAGGCCTATAATCCCAGCGACTCAGGAGGCTGAGGCAGGAGGATTGTAAGTTCAAGACCAGTCTCAGCAATTTAGGGAGGCCCTAGGCAATCTTTTTTTTTTTTTTTTGGTACTGGGGATTGAACTCAGGGGCACTCGACCACTGGGCCACATCCCCAGCCCTTTTTTGTATTTTATTAGAAGCAGGGTCTCACTGAGTTACTAAGTGCCTCGCCATTGCTGAGGCTGGCTTTGAACTCGCGATCCTCCTGCCTCAGCCTCCCAAAGTGCTGGGATTACAGGCGTGCGCCACTGCACCCAGCTACCCTGGGCAATCTTAACAAGATCTTGTCTCAAAATAAAAAGGGCTGGGGATGTGGCTCATTGGTAAAGCACCTCTGGGTTCAATCACCAGTTCCAAAAAAAAAAAAAATAAGAAGAAGAAAGAAGAAAGAAGAAGAAGAAGAAGAAGAAGAAAAAAATTGGTGAATCACACAGGACACTGCATCAAGCTTTGTTGTATTGTGGGTTTTTTTTTGTTGTTGTTGTTGTTGTTTTTTTTTTTTTTTTGTGTGTGTGTGTGTGTGTGTGTGGTACCGGGGATTGAACTCAGGGGCACTCGACCACTGGGTCACATCCCCAGCCCTTTTTTGTATTTTATTTAGAGACAGGGTCTCACTGAGTTGCTAAGTGCCTCGCCATTGCTGAGGCTGGCTTTGAACTCGCGATCCTCCTGCCTCAGCCTCCCAAAGTGCTGGGATTATAGGCGTGCGCCACTGCGCCTGGCTGTATTGTGGGTTTTGTCTATTGATTTTGATTCATAAATGAGCATTATAGGGATTAGTTGTTCACATCTGAAGTATATGTTTCCTGTCTCATCTGTAGAAAGGATTTGTCGGATACCTTAAAATAATTAATATACCATCTATTTGTGGCATTTCCCTGTATGCCAGTCTTTTCTTTTTCCTTTTTTTGGGGGGTGGGGTGAGAGTGGGCTGGTTATCGGGGATTGAACCCTGGGGCATTTAACCACTGAACCATATCCCCAGCCATTTTTTTGTATTCTATTTAGAGACAGGGTCTCACTGAGTTGATTAGGGCCTTGCTAAGTTATTAGGGCTGACTTTGAACTCATGATCCTCCTGTCTCAGCCTCCTGAGCCACTGGGATTACAGGTGTGTGTCTCTGTCCCCGACTGTATGCCAGTCTTGATATCTTTATCAGACAAGGGAAATGAGGTTGATTTTTCATGTTCTGTTCCTTAGTGAAACCTCATCCATTTCTTTCTAAATCCTTATAATCCAGATATGTCCAATAATATGTTCTTTAATCCTACAGAGAATCCATAGCAGTCCACCTTCCCTTATCAAAAACCAAATGTGCCGGGTATGGTGGTGCATGCCTGTAATCCTAGTGGCTTGGGAGGCTGAGGCAGGACAATCGGGAGTTCAAAGCCAGCCTCTGCAACAGTGAGGCACTAATCAACTCAGTGAGACCCTGTGTCAAATAAAATACAAAATAGGGCTCTGGGATGTGGCTCAATGGTTGAGTGCCCCTGAGTTCAATCCACAGCACCCACCCCTGTTCCCCCAAAAAAGAAGAAAGAAAACCAAAATGTGTTTGTTCATCTCTAGTTTTCTGGCCCAGATCTTACTGGCTGTAATTTATTTACAGTTAATTTGTCACTTTCTGTTGATATAATATGAATTAGGTAATACATTAACTTTTCAAAAATTTTAGAAATATAAAAAGTTGTACAATATGAAGCCTCCCAATCCTGTTTCCTTCCACCTACCATTTCTTACCATAGGCAACCACTGTTAACAGTTTCTTATCTGTCTTTTCAAGGATATTATGTATATATAAAAGCAAATGCAAAGTAATGTTTTTCCACCTTTTATGTAATCTGAATGGCAGCACACTGTACCTATTTTTCTGTATGTTTTTTCTTTAACAGTATATCTTAGTGATCTTTACATATCAGTATAGAAAGAGTTTATTCAGAGCTGGCCATGTGTAGCTCAGTGGTAGAACTTTTGTCTAGCATGCAGGAGGCCATAGGTTCAATCCCTAGTACTACAGTCAGTCAGTCAGTCAGTTTACTCATTTTTTATGGCTGTCTTGTATTTCATTGAATAAATGTTCTATTTTTTTTTTTTTTAACTAGTGTCTTATTAGGTTGTTTTCAACCTTTTGCTATACAAGCTATATTTCAGTTTGTCCATCTTGCACATGTAGAAGCATATTGATAAGATAAATACCCAGAAATGGAAATTGCAGGGAGAAAAAGAGTATGTATACATTGGTAATTTTTGTAGATCTTACTATATTGCCCTTTGTGCAGGTTGTGCCACTTTATATTCCTTCTTACAGTTCACGAGAATACTTGATTCCCTAAACTCTTTCTCATAAAATATTATTGAATTTTTATATACTTGCAAATATGATAGATTAAAAAGTAGTATGTGCACATTTTAAATTGGTCTCAAACAAGGTTGTGTGCCTCTTTGTATACTTGACCATTTACTGCTTTGTCTTGACCTGCCTACATGCTTTACCTCTTTCTCTATTGTGTTAATGGTCTTTTCCTTAGCAATTCTACAGAAGCTCTTTATAAATCAGAAAATTAACTTAAAATAAGAGTTTCCTACCTGTCATTTATCTTTTGACTTTGCTGAAGGTTATTTTTGTCATAGAACTTATTTTAAATCAAAATTATACAACTTTCCTTTTATGGTTCCTAGTTTTTGTGTCATCATTTTTACTTTATATTTCAATTTTTTGCATTTAAATATTTGATTCATTAGGAAACTTAGTCCCCCATAAGCATACTGTGATCCAACTTTCTCTCCATAATGGCTACTCATTTATCCCAGTCCATTAATATTCCATTTGTTTCCACTGATTTGGAATGTCATTTTTCATCATACTATTAATTTCCTGTGTGTATCCAGATATATTTCTGGCTATTCTACTATGGTGAGCTGATTGTTCAAATGAGAGTTCCACATGGATTTTGTTGTTTTTTTGTGTGTGTTTTGTAATACTGGGAGTTGGACCCAGGATGCTCTACCACTGGGCTGCCACCCCAGCCCCTTTTCTAATTTTTTTTTTTTTTTTTTTTTTTTTTTTTTTTTTTTTTGTGGTACCGGGGATTGAACTCAGGGGCACTCGACCACTGGTCACATCCCCAGCCCTTTTTTGTATTTTATTAGAGACAGGGTCTCACTGAGTTGCTAAGTGCCTCGCCATTGCTGAGGCTGGCTTTGAACTTGTTATCCTCCTGCCTCAGCCTCCCAAGTGCTGGGATTACAGGCGTGCGCCACCACGCCCGGCTCTTTTCTAATTTTTTGAGACAGGGACTTGCTAGGTTGCAGAGGCTGGCCTGGAACTTGTGATCCTCCTGCCTCAGCCTCTCAAGTTGCTGCAAGTACAAGCATATGCCACTTTTTCCAGTGCAGGGTTTCATTTTAGAAGATTTAGAATCTGGTAGAACTAGTTTCCTGTTATTTAAAAAACAAAACAAGTTTTCCTGTCTACTTTTGTATTTCTTTAACTACACTTATTTTTCTCTTGATAGGAACATTAAAACCACCTTTTAGTTTGGCACAGTGGCGCATGCCTGTAATCCCAGTGACTCGAGAGGCTGAGGTAGGAGGTTCGCGAGTTCAAAGCCAGCCTCTGCAACATCAAGGTGCTAAGCAACTCAGTGAGACCCTATCTCTAAATAAAATACAAAATAGGGCTGAGGATGTGGCTCAGTGGTGAAGCACCCCTGGGTTCAATCCCTGATACACACACACACACACACACACACACACACACACACACATGGTTTAAAGAAATGTTTAAAATAAAATCGGGTAGTATAATTTTCATAATCACATTTAATTTATATAAATACTTAAGGAGGGGTCTGGGGATGTGGCTCGGCGGTAGAGCGCTCACCTAGCACGTGCGCGGCCCGGGTTCGATCCTCAGCACCACGTAAAAACTGCATTGTGTACAACTAAAGCAAATAAATAAATATTTAAAAAAATACTTAAGGAGATTAAATATCTTTTTTGAGATTAAATATCTTTATCTTATCTTACAACATGGTATGATTTTCAGTTTATCCAAATCTTTCTTGTATTCATAGGAATGTTTATTTAAAGTCTTCTTCATATAAATCCTATACATTTCTTAAGTTTTTAAAAATTTTTTGTAGTTGTAGAAGGACAGAATGCCTTTATTTTTTTTATGTGGTGGTGAGGATCAAACCCAGTGCCTCATGCGTGCTAGGCAAGTGCTCTGCCACTGAGCTACAGCCCCAGCCCCACATTTCTTAAGTTTTTTGGTGTATGGTAATCTTAAAAAATCTTAACTGTTATACTGCATTTGTTTACTAATTATAGTATTTACTTTATTAAATCTCATGGATTATCTAAGTATGCTTCCTGGAGATGATAATAATTTTACCCCTTTTGTTTTTGCAATACTGGGTGTTGGTTAACCCAGGGACACACTACCACTGAGCCACATCCCATTGATTGACTGATATTAGGAATTGAACCCAGGGGTGCTTTGCCACTAGGCCACATTCCTAGCCCTTTTTATTTTTGATTTTGAGACAGGGTCTCACTAAGTTGCTGAAGCTGGCCTTGAACTTGTGATCCTTTTGACTAAGCCTCCTAAATCACTGGGATTACAGGTGTGTGCCATGGTGCCTGGCTTGTGATTTCTTTTCTCTAAGTACATTAGTGTTAACCCTAATAATAGTGGTATTGTATATACCTCCCCCATATTAAGCATATTACTAGCTATTGGGTTGAACTAGAACTACTTTTATTATTTTAAAAATTATCCAAATATTTCTATTTTATTAGTAGGGTTTTTTAAAAATCAAGAATGGTATTGTGGGCTGCGGTTGTGGCTCAGCGGTAGAGCGCTCGCCTTGCACGTGCGCGGCCCGGGTTCGATCCTCAGCACCACGTAAACATAAATGCATTGCATTGTGTACAACTAAAGCAAATAAATAAATATTTAAAAAAAAAAAAAAGAAGCCGGGCGCGGTGGCGCACGCCTGTAATCCCAGCACTTTGGGAGGCTGGGGCAGGAGGATCGCGAGTTCAAAGCCAGCCTCAGCAATGGTGAGGCACTTAGCAACTCAGTGAGACCCTGTCTCTAAATAAAAAATACAAAAAAGGGCTGGGGATGTGACCCAGTGGTCGAGTGCCCCTGAGTTCAATCCCCAGTACCACATAAAAAAAAAAAAAAAAAAAAAAAAAAGAATGGTATTGAACTTATTTATGTTCAGTATTTATGATTTTATAATTTATAATTATTATAATCATAAATGTATAAATTTTTTCTCTTCTTAGATCTAATATAATCAATCATATTAATTACGTAGCCAGGTGTGGTGGTACACACTTGTAATCCCAGTGACTCCAGAGGCTGAAGCAGGAGAATCACAAGTTCAAAGCCAGCTTCAATAACTTAACAAGGCTCTAAGCAACTTAGTGAGACCCTGTCTCAAAGAATAAAAAAAAAAGGGCTGGGGAATATAGCTCACTGGGTAAGCTCCCCTGGGTCCATTCCCCAGGACAAAAAAATAAATCATATAACATTTAACCCATTCTTATATTAGTTGGTTAAGCCCTACCTGGTTTTAGTATTTTTTTCATTGATATTAATAAATAAAATGGATCTGTATGATTCTGTTTTTTAATGAGATTTTTGTGGGTGTGGTGTTAGTGTTATGTTTGTTACAAAGTAACTTCTTTTTTCCCTATTTTTCCTGGAGCTGTTGAAATAGTAACTGGAAGAGCTTCAGAGCAGTATTGGAGTTACTTACCTTTTTTTGAAAATGGACCACTTCATGACTTTGATTGTCATCCTTATGCAAGGGCCATGCTAATCTTCTCTATATTATTCCAATTTTAGTATATGTGTTGCCCAAGGGAACCCTTACTTACCCTTCTTTGCCCTTTAAAGATCTGGGTCTGATTTTCTCCCCCAGATAAAACATAAAGAGAGGTGACTGCTTTGATAACCTCTGTCAACTGAGATATTTATTTTGATACTGGATCTTACAAAGTTACCAAAGCTGGCCTAGAATTTGTGATTCTCTTGCTTCAGCCTACTGAGTCACTGGGATTATAGGCATGTGCCACTGTTCCTGGCTTAAGTCATAAGTGTGTGTGTGTGTGTGTGTGTGTGTGTGTGTGTGTGTGTGTGTGTTTTGCTGGGGATTGAACCCAGGGCCTTTTACATGCGAAGCAAGCACTCTACCAACTGAGCTATATCCCTAGCCCCAAGTACATCATTCTTAAGTTACACTAGTTCAAATCTCAGCTCAGGTACCATCTAGCAGTGTGACTTTGGGTAGTTAATCTCTCTATGCTTAATTTCCCTTATCTATAAATAAAAATGGTAATAATGCAAACCTCATTGGATTGTTATGAGAATAAAATGAATTAATGTGTATCAAGTACTGTGAACAGTGCCTGGTGCTTATTAGTATAATAAATGATCAATGTGTTAGCTATTCCCTCATGTCTTTTCCTTGGAAATTGCACCATGATTGTGTGAGGTTACGTATGGTCATAATTCTTTTTTTTTTTTTAAGTTTTATTTTTCCATATTTTTATTGGTATATTCTAATTATACAGAATGGAATCTGTTATTACATATTTGTATATGCATATGATATAACAGTATAATTTGGCCCATATCATTCCCCAATATTCCCCTCTTTCTCCCTTCCTCCCTCCCTCTTGATCCTTTTCTTTTACATTTTTAATATCCCTTCAATTTTCATGAGACCCACGCGGCACACACACACACACACACACACACACACACACAACCACCTTTCTTCTCTCTCTCTTTCTCTTCCACATGTGAGAGAAAAGATGACCTTTGACTTTCTGAGTTTGGCTTATGTGCTCAAGTTCCATTCATTTTCTTGCAAATGACATGATTTTATTCTTCTTTATGGCTGCATGAAACTCCATTGTGCATATATACTTATTTTTTTATGCGTTCATCCATTTACATATGTTTAGGTTATTTCCATAGTTTGGCTATTATGAATTGTGCTGCTGTAAATATGGGTATACATCTATCTGTGTAGTATGCTGATTTTAAATCTTCTTTTTTTTTTTTTTTTTTTACATTCTGGGGGATAACTTTAATTCTTTAGTATTGATACCAAAGAATGTTATACTTGGAGGGCTGGGGTTGTGGCTCAGTGGCAGAGCGCTCGCCTAGCATGTGCGAGGCCTGGGTTCGATCCTCAGCACCACGTAAAAATAAAAATGCGGGGTGGGGGGTGGGGGGGGGAAATTGGTGGTTGAATGAGATGGATATCATTATCCTAAATGCATGATTGAAGATCTGAATGGTACTTATATACTTTGTATGCAAACATTTGTATGTAAAAAGATGCTATATATGTGCATTACGAATTGTAATACATACTACTATTATAAATAAATAAATAAATAAATAAATAAATAAATAAATAAATAAATAAATATGGCCTGCGGCAACTGAATTAGGCTTGGGCCTAAATCTCTTGATACCAGACATTTCTCTATTAGTTGACCAGATTCTTTCTCCTCACCATTATCAGAATACAAACTGTTCATATTAATTGGCAATCTACTTTTTCATTAAACATTTTAGTATAGAAATTTTCCATGTCATTCAACTTCTAGCGTATGATATTATGAACATGATTTTTAATGGCCACATACTCTTCTTTTTATATTACATAAATATACCACAATTTGGTTAACCATTTATCTACTCCAGGGCATTTAAGTTGCTCCCAATATTTTGTTATTATAAATAGCGTACTAATGAATATCCTCATATTACATCTATACATGTGCCATATATGTAGATGTCATTGTTGTGGTGAGCAAAATTAGGTCCAAATTGTACTCTAGAGTAGTTACACTAATTAAAATCCAATTGTCAGTATATAAATTTATCTAATCTTGTTGGGTATTACTCTTTTTTTTTTTAATATTTATTTATTTGCTTTTAGTTGTACACAATGCATTTATCTTTACGTGGTGCTGAGGATCGAACCTGGGCTGCGCACGCGCTAGGCGAGCGCTCTACTGCTGAGCCACACCCCCAGTCCTGGGTATTATTATTTTAATATGTGCTGATTTAAAAATTGAAAACAACATTTTTCATGATTTTGGCATTTCTTCAAATACTAGTGAGGTAGATATTTTCATATGCATTGTCCTTTTATTTTTCCTTTATATGCTGACCATTTCCTTTGCCTTTTTGGTTTTTGTTTAAATATTAATGATAGTAATCAATTAAAATTTTAGAAATAAAAAATAAATAAAAATAAAAACGCATTGTGTACAACTAAAGCAAATAAATAAATATTAAAAATATTATACTTGGGTCATCTGATGGTTCCATTCCTAGTCTTTTGAGGAGCCTCCATATTGATTTGTATAGTGGTTGTGCTAAATCCACAATTCTACCAACAGTGTGAAAGTCTTCCTTTTTCTCTTCATCCTGTTCAGTATTTATTATTGTTTGTATTCTTTTTTTTTTTTTTTTTTTGGTACCACAGATTGAACTCAGGGACACTTGTCCACTGGGCCACATCCCCAGCCCTTTTTTGTATTTTATTAGAGACAGGGTCTCACTGAGTTGCTAAGTGCCTTGCCATTGCTGAGGCTGGCTTTGAACTTGTGATCCTCCTGTCTCAGCCTCCCAAGTGCTGGGATTACAGGCATGTGCCATCATGCCCGGCTTTTGTTTGTATTCTTGATAGTTGCCATTCTTACTGGAATGAGGTGAAATCTCAGTATAGTTTTGATTTGCATTTCTCTAATTGTTAATGATGTTGAAAAGTTTTTCATATATTTGTTTCCATTTTTCCTTTGAAGAGTGTTTAGTTCTTTTGCCCATTTAAAATTTTTATTTATTTATTTATTTTGTATTAGGGATTAAACCCAGGGGCACTTTACCACTGAACTGTATCCCCAACCCATTTTAAAATATTTTTTATTTAGAGACAGGGTCTCACTAAGTTGCTCAAGCTGGTTTTGAACTTGTGATCCTCCTGCCTCAGCCTCCCAATCCTCTGGGATTATAGGCATGCACCACCACACACCAGTTTGCCCATGAATTATTTGTGTCTTTTTTTGTTTATGTTTTTTTCATGTTAAGTTTTTGAATTCTTTATATATTCTGGGTATTAATCCTCTGTCAGAACAGTAGCTGGCAAACTTTTTCTCCTGTTTGTAGGTTTTGTCTTCACTTTGTTAATTATTTCACTTGCTCGGCTGGGGTTGTGGCTCAGTGGTAGAGCATTCGCCTGGCACATGTGAGGCACTGGGTTCCATCCTCGGCACCACATATAAATAAAAAATAAAGGTATTGGGCTGGGATCGTGGCTCAGTGGCAGAGCACTTGCCTCGAACACGTGAGGCACTGGGTTTGATCCTCAGCACCACATAAAAATAAATAAACAAAATAAAGATATTGTGTCCATGTATAACTAAAAAAAAATTTTTTTTAAATAAAGGTATTGTGTTCACCTTTAAAAAATTATTTTACTTGGTATGCAGAAGCTTTTTAATATGATGCCATCTCATTTATTAATCTTAATATTATTTCCTGAACCTTAGGAGTCCTATTGAGAAAGTTGTTATCTTTGTTGGAATGTAAATCCTAGTTTCTGATCTAATTTCTAGGTCTTTACTCCATTTTGAGCTGACTTTTGTGCAAGATAAGAGATAAGGATCTAGTTTTATTCTTTTTTTTTTAATATTTTTTATTTATTTGCTTTAGTTGTACACAATACGTTTTATTCAATGCGTTTTATTTGTACGTGGTGCATGAGGATCGAACCCGGGTCGCCCACGCGCTAGGTGAGCGCTCTACTGCTGAGCCACAATCCCAGCCCCAAGTTTTATTCTTTTACATATGGACAAACATTTTTTCCTAGCACTGTTTGTTATAAACATTGTCTTTTCTCTAGTGTATGTTTTTGACACTTTTGTCAAGAATCAGGTTTATATGTGTGGGGTTTTCTCTGAGTCTTCTATTCTGTACCATGATTTTATGATTTTTTATGCCAGAACCATGCAGTTTTTGTTACTATAGCTCTATACTGTAATTTGAAGTCAGGTATTGTGACGTTTTCAGCATTGCTTTTTTGGCTTAGAATTGCTTTCACTTTTCTGGGCCTTTTATTCTTCCAAATGAATTTTAGGACTATTTTTGTTTTTTTTCTAATTCTGTGAAGAATGTCATTGGTATTTTAATAGGTTTTACATTGAATCTGTATATTGTTTTTGGTAAAATGGCCATTTTAACAATATTAATTCCGTAAATACGTGAACATGGGAGGTCTTTCCACATTCTTGGGTCTTCTTTAGTTTCTTTCTTCAGTGTTCTATATAGTTTTCATTGTAGATGTCCTTTACCTCCTTGGTTAGATTCATTCTTAGGTTTTGATTTTTGAGGGTATTATGGATGGGATTGTTTTCCTGATTTCCTTCTTAGCAGGTTCATTATTTAAATTAATACCATTATTTAATAATGACATTAATGTCATTATTGGTATATCGTAAAGCTATTGATTTTTGTATATTGATTTGGTAACCTACTCCTTTGCTGAGTTTATTAGCTCCAGCAGTCTTCTGGTGGAGCTTTTTGCATCTTCTAAGTATAGGATCATATCATCTGCAATGATGATTTGACTTCTTCCTTTCCTATTTTTATCCCTTTCATTTCCTTCTCTTGCCTAATTGCTCTGGCTAGAATTTCTAGCAGTGGTGAGAATGGACATCCTTGTCTTGTTCTGGATTTTAATGGAAATGCTTTTAGTTTTTATCTATTCTCTATGATGTTGGTTTTGGGTTTGTTCTATAGCGCCCTTATGATATTGAAGTAAGTTCCTACTATCCCTAGTTTCTTCAGTGTTTTTATCATGAATGGGTGCTTGATTTTGTTGAAGGCTTTCCTCTGCAGCTATTGAAATGACTATGTGATTTTTGTCCTTAATTTTATTTATGTGGTAAATCATTTATTGATTTGTGAGTGTTAAATCATCCATGTAACCCTGAGGTAAAAGCAACAGAACTTGGGATGTAGGCCAGTGACAGACTGGCCCTCTGTTCAATCCCTAGTGCTATAAGTAAATAAATAAATAAACAATTAAATAAATTTTGCAAGCCTCAATTCATTCACACTACATCTTCCAATCATTTTCTTTTTTTATTTGTCATTTGGTTCTATGTTCCCTCTTTCATCTTTGAATATGACTTGAGCTGATCCTAGAGCATCATGTACTACCAAACAGGCTTATTTAGTTATGATTCTCCTTTCTCTCTTATTTAAATCACTTGAATTGTTAGAATTTTGCATTTTAAAAGTGTTCTTGTAGGGTAGGGGTGATGGCTGCAAACCTGTAATCCCAGAGGCTTGGGAGGCTGAGTCGGGAGGATCACAAGTTCAAAGCCAGCCTCAGCAACTTGATGAGGCCCCAAGCAACTTAGTGAGTCCTGTCTCAAAATATAAAAAGGGCTGGGGATGTAGCTTAGTGTTTAAGCACCCCTGAGTTCAATTTCCAGTACCAATTTTTTTAGAGTTTGATCCTTGAGAAAATCCTGAATTCTAGGAGTTCAGGATACATATATCTCATAATAGTCAATGTTCCTTGCCATGGTATTATCCTCTAGAATGAAGTCACTTTTTTAAAAAATTTTTATTTATTTGCTTTAGTTGTACACAATGCAATGCATTTATGTTTACGTGGTGCTGAGGATCGAACCCGGGCCGCGTACGTGCTAGGTGAGCACTTTACCGCTGAGCCACACCCCCAGCCCTAGAATGAAGTCATTTTTAACTGAGGTTTGTATCATTCACTCTTTCTCTCTTTTGGTACGGGATTGAACACAAGGATGCTTTACCACTGAGGTCCATCCCCAGCCCTTTATATTTTTTATTTTGAGACAGGATCTTGATAAGTTGCTTAGGGCCTCCCAATTTGCTGGAATTGTAAGTCTGCACCACTGTGCCCAGCTCAATCACTCTTAACTGTTACCTTGTTGGTCCAAATAAGGCATATTTACAGTTGAGCCCTTCACTCTTGATAGATTTGGTGATTAGTAGCATAAGTTGGGAATTACTTTTACTGAAGAATTCATTTTTCAAAGTTGCCTGCTTCCCAACAGAGGGTAGCCTTTGACTTTGGAACAGCCCAGATCTGGGAACTGTGATTCTGAATTTTACTTCTGGGTTCAGCAGCCACCACATTTGCTAGTCGTCTGGCATAATCTGAATTGCATTTCACCCTTTTCTGGAGTTAGGCTAAAAATTCTTACCAACTGTTTCTCTCACTTAACATTAGGAGGTTTATGAATCTGCAAAGAGTTCAGAAGTTTATGAATAAGGCCTTAGATAATTTTGAAACTGCTTTTGCAGGGGGAAAAAAAAAAAAAGCACTATTAAATACTTTCTTTTTCTTTTTCTTTTTTTGGTAGTGAGGATTGAACTCAGGGGTGCTTTTCCCCAGTCCCGAGGCTAGCCTCCAATTTGTGATCCTTCTCCTTCCAAGTCTGTGCAGTTATAGGCATGTGCCACAATTTGACTCAATGTAATTTTTAAAAGTTAAGTTTTTTTTTGGGTGGGGGGGGTGGCGGGGGCACGCGCGCACGCATATACCAAGGATTGAACATAGTGACGCTTAACCACTGAGCCACATGCCCAGCACTTTTTATTTTTTGTTTTGAGACAGGGTCTTGCTAAGTTGCTGAGGCTGGCTTTGCACTTGGAATCCCCCTGCCTCACCTTCCCTAATTGCTGGAGTTTAAAAACATGTACCACAGTGCCTGGCAAGAATAAATTTTTATTAGGTGAATGGCTTAGGTTCCTGGCAGAATAGGCAGAATAGGCTTAGGGTTCCTGGCAGAATAGGCCTTAGTGGATAAGTTATGTGGGGCAGTACCACAGGGATGTAGTGACTGGTGTCTTTGGGGATGCTTAGTGTCATCTGGAACTCTGGCCTTCTGCTGAAATTAGAGGGGTTCAAAGATAGACAAGAGGAAAATTTCCTGCTGATTTCAACCCCCTTGGGTTTTCCAAATCAGTATATAATGCATTTGCAAAGGCACTGCAAATGCTAATCACCCCCATGGCCTCATCTGGCCAGCCAGCAACAGGCTACCCATCCATCTTTGTACAAGGTATTTGTTTATAATTTATAGTGCTGATAGGAAGGCAGAGCCATCTGCTCCTCCAGGCATCAGTATTTCTAACCCCTCCCATTCCCTGCTAGGGCATTTTCACTTGAAAATAATTTCTAATTGGGAGGAGATTACATTGCAGAGTCTGGAACATGGCTTCCTGCTGTCTCCTACATCCTTTTTTCTCTCTCTGGAACTGCCCCCTGAAGCTCTTCAGCAGTTTTGATTTGAGAAATGTTTTCTTTCCTAGCCTTTATTTCATTCTTAGCTACCTAGCTAACTGCCTCATCATCCTTTCCAGTATGATTTTGCGTGGAAGTGAAAGCCATTCGCTAAGTTCTCAAGTGTAGTCCCAGACCAGCAGCATCAGGGACACCTGGGAATTTGTTGGAAATGCAAATTCTCAGGCCCTGCTCCAGCATTCAGTATTTTGATATCACCTCCAAGTGACTGTGATGCCTGCTCCAGTTTATGAACCACCACAGCCAAGTAAGGCATGGATCACAAAAAGATTTCCAGTGACATGTGAACCACTTCACTTTTTTCTACCAGCGTATATTATTGATGAATCCAAAAAGGATGAGTTGTCCTTTATCATTAGTATATTACTTTCTTGTGGCCCAAGAAAACAAATAATCGAGATCAAGAAATCTCTCCCTGTATAAATTAACTCATCAGAATTTCAGCTTTATGTGAGGAAGCTGCACAAGTGGTGAAGCAGTGACCGTTCACCTTTGTAACTGACCATTTCCATGTGGGAAATTAATAGACAGTAATCAGTGGGTTAAACTTAATTGGAGCTTTGAAATAAAAATGACACTGTAAATACACAGCCGTACTTGCTCTAATACAGCTACCAAATTACTTTGTGCCTGTCACAGCCCCTCTATTATTGTAGAAGTACAGCTGTGGATCACTAGCTGCAAAATTCCTGAAACCAAATATGCCACTAGAGAATCTGGTATAATTTTTAGCATTCTCTTTTTATTTGTCATTTGCAAGTCTCTCAGCTCACCACATTAACCTAGAACATATGTGAAATTGGGTAGCATTGGAGGAGGGGGCAAAATTTAGGAGATGGCCCTCAACTTGGAATCATGGTAATAGAAACACAAGCACAGTACCTGGAATTGAGGCTGACAAAATGCTTTTGTCCAACTGCCCAAGTTTTAGGAGTTTCAAGCCAAACTTTCCAGAAGAAGGAAAACCTTACATACACTTTCCTCCTTACCTCTCATTCCAGTAAACAGTTAGATGCTTTTTTTTTTTTTTTTGTGGTGGTGGTGGTGGAGAATTTTGAGGGTCGTTATAGGCTTCTGCATTTGACCAAAATACATGTTAACACCCAGTGATCTAGATCTATATAACAGCAGGATAAAAGAGCAAAAATTCCCACTGAACATTATCTACATTAAGGATAGATAAAATGGTAGCTGCAAAGCTGTCTTAGAATGCAGAGTCCCTTCTCCTTCCCTATTTATTGTCGTGTCCTGATTAATATGTTTGGTTACTTTTTTCTCTCCCCCTGCCTTTGGTGGTAGAGTCTAAATTGTTAATTTCTTTTTATCTTTTTGAGGATTACGTCATCCTCAAGATTAGAAAACCAAAATGAACTCACTCCTGAAGCTTCCCATAGTTCTTTTGGTTCTGTGTCCCCAACTGGCATCATGTATTGGTACAGAGGAGGAAAGGAGATTGTCATGTTTTTGGCAAAAGGCTTGGGACCCTGTGTCAGGAGCAGACGGTCCTAGTGCTAACTAGATAAATCTAGCCATACAGGCTAGAGCAGATGGTGGGTTGGGAGTTGAGCAGTAGAGGCCTAATGGTGATAGTATGAGTATTTGGATGTCATTATTTTATTAGTTAGCAAACAGAACCATCCTTGTGGTACCTCCTCGGTTTTATGTGTAATGGTGCTGTAGGTGTCAGCCCCCGAGAGTTGGCACAATAGCTAGTCAATGTGTTCTCATGTGTGTTTTGATTTACTGTCATCTCTGTAGCTTCATAAGCAACACACAGGAAAAGAGGAACAAATGTAAGAGTTTTGCAGATTATTCTGTCTCTAATCCCATAATCTCTGGAAAATCAATTCTTTGTTTTGTTTTCCTTGGGCTAATTTCTTAGGGAAACTTGCTCTTGACTTCCCAGTCCTGTTTGTTTGCTTACTGGAGTATATCACCTAGAACCTGGTGAGAGCAGCTAAGCTTGACTGTTTTTTTTTTTTGTTGTTGTTGTTTGTTTGTTTGTTTTCTTTTTCCCTTAAACAGTAATGCCTTTGACAATTGATTTCTCCTTCAAACAGGAGACAGAATAAAAAAGTCACTTTGCGTGCATTAGATCTAAGTAAGACAAAGCCCAGAGAAGCTTTGAATATGTTGTTCTATTCTGCCCGTACCCGTGATGTGTCATGTTCCATCTCACATCAAGGATGAGACACTGTGTCCTGGCAGGAAATCACATAGTAGGACTTGCAGAGGGGTTCAAATGCAAACCAGTACCAGGCATGCAGGTACATTCCCCATGCTGGCTAACATCTCAATGTCCTGTCATGTGGAATGGATTCTGACAAACAGACATGCCCACAGCCCCCATCCTGCTATCTTAGCAGCCTGAGCCTGCTCTCTAGCCAGCTCTATGCTTTAGTCTGAGTAAGTGATAAGTGCAGACTAGTTCTTCCTGTGTACATTGGTTCACAATATGGAGAAAACAGAGCATAGTAAGAAACAAAAAGAGCCCCAGCCTTCCAGACAGGACTGGGCTTTGTTTCTCTTTATGCCCTGTTTGTGGAGTTAGGGAATAGTGTTAGCAAAGAAAAATACGAAGCAAGGGCTGGGGCTGTAGCTCAGTGGTAGAGCTCTTGCCTAGCATGTGTGAGGCACTGGGTTCAATTCTCAGCACCGCATATAAATAAAGGAATAAAATAAAGGTCCATCAACAACCAAATATATATAATTAAAAGAAAATACAACGCAAATTTGTTAGACCACTTCCCTCCCCAAGATCACACACCAGGTATTGAGTAGGATTCCCACCCTGGAAAGCTCTTCCTGTTTCTGCTTTTTCTTGGAGTCACTTGGTTTGTGTTTTCATTTGTCTTGGGTTTTTTTTTTTTTTTTTTTTGGTACCGGGGATTGAACTCAGCGGCACTAGACCACTGGGCCACATCCCCAGCCCTTTTTCGTATTTTATTAGAGACAGGGTCTCACTGAGTTGCTAAGTGCCTCGCCATTGCTGAGGCTGGCTTTGAACTCATGATCCTCCTGACTCAGCTTCCCAAAGTGCTGGGATTATAGGCGTGCGCCACCGCGCCCGGCTTGTCTTGGTTTTGATCTCCTGGACAGTAACGGTTTGGGAAAGCTCTCTGGTAAAGTTTTTAGTAAGTTTTTCCTAAGTTGATCTTCAAGTGATGTTTCCTAAGTGTGAACTAAGAAGACTCAGTAGGTGACTGTGATGTGGACATCCTGTAGTGTCTACTGAAGTGATAGGAAAGACGTCTTTATCGCATCTCGTGTATCCTGTTCCCTGACATTTTAGTTTGAATAACAAGGCATCCTGTATAGCATTTTTAGAGGAGGTTCAGGCCCTTGGCCCCAAATTTTCTTGGTCTCAGAATTTTTCACAGCATAAACTCATAGAGTTTCTTTTCCTCTTTTCTTTCTTTCTGTGATGCAGCTTCCGTGAATGTGCTGGTGCAGAACTGCAAGATCTACAATGATGCCAGCTGTGACATTTCTGCAGATGGCCAGCTCCTGGCAGCTTTCATCCCTAGCAGCCAGAGGGGCTTTCCTGATGAAGGCATCCTGGCAGTGTACTCTCTGGCCCCCCATAACCTGGGTGAAATGCTCTACACCAAGCGATTTGGTAAGGGATAGGAAGCCCAACCTAATGACAAAGGGACGTTGGTGACTTGGCATGGGCATTCCTAGGTGAGGCATGGCTTGGGTGAGAGTAATGGTCACACACTGCCCCTATCTTCACTGGGGCACACGCCAGAGAAAACTTGCTTTGCAAGAGTCTTGGCAAGTAGCATTGCAGAAAAATCTCAGAATAAGAGACCTCTCTGCCACAGTAGCATTGCAAGCGTGCTCCTGTTATGGTACTGGGAGCAGGGAAGGAGTGTTTTGGTCATCGTGTGAGGGACTGAGCATACATATATAGCATGGCAGTTTAGCTTTAAAAGCCCCCCAAAAGGGGCTGGGATTGTGGCTCAGCGGCAGAGCGCTCGCCTTGCACGTGCACGGCCCGGGTTCGATCCTCAGCACCACGTAAACATAAATGCATTGCATTGTGTACAACTAAAGTAAATAAATAAATATTTAAAAAAAAAAAAAAAAAAAAAAAAAGCTCCCCAAAAGCCATGCATGGTGCTGCACACCTATAATCCTAGGCTCAGGAAGCTGAGGCAGGAGGATCGTGAGTTCAAAGCCTCAGCAAATTAGCAAGGTCCTAACGCAACCCAGTGAAACCCCTGGGTTCAATCCCTTGTACACCAAAAAATGCCCCACCCCCAAATATGTGTGCTCTTTGATCCAGAAATCCTATGTCCAAGGAATTAAAATCCTGTGCAAAGATTTATATAAAGGATGTTCACAGCAATATTTTTTATCATATAGAAAAATGTCAGATTATTGCTTTAAGAGATTTTTTAGAGTTGCTTAAACAAATGACGATGCAATAATAGGATAGAATACAATTAGCCTTAAAAATGCTTTCAGAGGCCAGGCACAGTGACACATGCCAGTAACCACAAGACTGAGGCAGGAGGATTGCAAGTTCTAGGCCAGCCTCAGCAATTTAGCAAGGCCCTAAGCAACTTAGACCCTTTCTCTAAATAAAAAGGGATGGGGATGTGACTCGGTGATTAAATACTCCCAGGCTGAAACAAGAGGATCAAAAATTCAAGGCTAGCTTCAGCAACTTAGCAAAACCCTGTCTCAAATTAAATGGCTGTGGATATGGCTCAGTGGTAAAATGCCTCTGGGCTTAATCCCCAGTACCAAGGCAAACAAAAAAGTACTGTCAGAAGAATATTTAATAATCATAAAGAAACATTCATAATTATTAAGTGAAAAAGTAAATTCCAAAACAGTATTTATAAACTGATACCAATATTTTAATGTAGTTACATGGTAACAATGGTTAGCATTTATTAAGAACTTTCTATATGTCAGTACTCAATACATGTATGCCTTCTCATTTTATATTCACTACAATCCTATGAGCAAACCATTATGAAGATTGGAGAAAAGACTAGGAGTGTGTTTATTTGAAATGGCAAGAACTCTGGGAAATGTTTCTCTGTTCTGTTGGCCTTCAGGTCCCAATGCCATTTCGGTGAGTCTGTCCCCAATGGGCCGGTATGTAATGGTGGGCTTGGCCTCCCGAAGAATCCTGCTGCACCCCTCCACAGAGCATATGGTGGCCCAAGTCTTCAGGCTGCAACAGGCCCATGGTGGCGAGACCTCCATGAGGGTGAGTGCCCTTGCATGTTTCTGCATTATACACAGCTTTCCTAGGCTAGGCAGGGTAGTGAAGGACAAATGTTGTGGTCTCCCAGCTGGAAGCAGAGCTGTCATGGTCAGAAGCTGTAAAGAAGGGCCCCCAGTCTAGTCCATCCAGGACCAGCAGGCCTCACTCTGGGGAGCTCTGGACTGTTGAGAGACATGGGTTTTCTCATGCCCTAGGTAGGTCCCCCAGAGGCCTGAGAATATCTTCAGAGAAAGAATAAATTTTAAAAATGTTCTTACCTCAACTTGGAACTCTAAGGAATCTCAACAGAGATCCATAAAGGACTCAATGTGATATTTATGCTTATTTAAAAAAAAATTTTTTTTGAGAAAGCATACTATAAAATGTGATGAGATACCCTGAAATCATAATTGTGATGGAGGATAAGTACTGTAGTCAGTTTCTGTGCTTAATTGTCCCGTGCATTTCACCAGTGGAGAAAATGCCCTGCGTAGGGCCCTCTCTTGTCTAAGGTGTACCTCTCTTGTATTGCCATAAAAGCTTTCTGGGCATTGTGTGGTTAGTGGCCTTTGCACTCAACCAAACTAATGTGCCTGATTGAGCTTCCCATATCCCATGGGAGCTCATTTGGGTAGGGTTCTGTAAAGGGGAGTCAAGCATTTGAACAGTTCTCTAATTAGATAGTATTTAAGCTCTGCTTCAGTCTTAAGGACCTGTGAATTAATTCACTTAGTACTTTGGGTAGCCTGTGTCATTTGTAGTTTGATGCACTTTTTGGTGTATTTTTTTGTTTTCTTCAGTCATGTGCTATGTATGTCTAATCTACCCAATTTGGTGTAGTATAAGCTCCTTAGGGGCATATCCCCCAGGATCCCTCCTTAGTGCTCTGTGTATAGATGCTTGTTGAATGCCTCGAATCGGAAGTTTTTTGTTTTTTAAGAAAATTCTAGAGATAGTGGTAGCCTGGTGTGAGCCTTGCTTTTCTAGCTTCTTCTCCCTGTCTCCTTTTAATATATTCTAGCTGACTGTGCTGAACTGCTTTTCAAGCTCCTTGAATTTGATAAGGCATTTTCTTTCCAGGGCACCTTAACCTTGAATGTCCTTGTCTCAGGCATCTACAACTGCCCATGAGCTCCTCCCCTTCTCTGGCACCTTCCTTTATATAAAACTGATCACTTCCTTCTTGTGTGACCACTACACACCAAACTGCATTTACCAGTTTTCATTTTGGTCTGCTATCTTGGATTTATCTCACGAGCAGAGACCATGTCTGTTTTCTCTTTTGGAAGTCTTAAGTGCCTGATAGAGAACCTGACATTTAGTAGCAACCGAATGAATGAAAGAGTATCTCAAGGAAATCATCATTAACACTTCTAGGTGGTAACTAGTAAAACTGGTGACAAGTGACACCCTGTCCCTGCAAGCCTCTGAAAGGGGCAGAAACAAGGCAGTCACTACCCTTGCCATCATACAATGGGAAAGTTCTGATGCTTGAATTCCATATGACTCTGAAAAGGATGAAAATACTTGGCATCTGGTGAAGGAGAGATGATCATGGAAATTTGTCAAGCTTTTTTTCTTCTCTGAATATTGGGGAATGAAAGTTGAATTTTAGTTCATTGTGTTTTGGCTTATCGTAAGCCGTCTTGGAGAGTAAAAAAGCACCTGATATCTGCCCTTCACCACCTAGACTCCTAGCCCTGGCAGCTGCTCTTCTACCCCTTCCTGCCCAATTGTGAAAAAGTTATTTATGGATTTTATTTCAGTAATGCTAATAGACATCTCCAGCCTTTCCTGAAAGCCAGACCTCTTGCCCAACTACTGGGCACAGCCTTCTAGTCCTCCATCCTAGCAAGGTTTCTCTTTTTCATGAGGAGCCAAAAACTAAGGGCAACAGCTATAAAGTAGAAGCCAAGCTGATGGGATCTTTTGTCATATATTGGCTGGCAACTAAGGGAATGCTGTTGGAGGACTCTGCTGAGGAGAGGTGGTAAACCACTCAGTCCATTGCTGTCCTGCTAAGGGGCTCATGGCAACCAGCCAGCTGTATGCCTCATGAAAAGAGCTATTTCTGAGGCCTCCCAGTGAGATTATTTGATTCTCAGTAGGTACCATCTGCCACTAGGCAAGGGAGTTAAAGTAGCTAGAAAAAGTTTCTGTTTGAGAAATGTTCCTCTCGTGAGAGACACAGTCAAGGCATCTCAAGAAGGCAAACCCCACCTGGTGTCTACCCAGTCTGACTAAACCCATTTTACAGAATGGCTTCTAGTTTTCCCGGTCTCTGCTGCCCTCATGCCCAAGGGCACCAAAGCACCAACACATGTTCCTGAATTTACTCTTTGATGGGCAGGAAGACAGCAGCTTGTGTGTATATCTGTGCTACACCACTGGTTAAGGCACCAGTGAACTTTTGTCTATAACAGAGAGTAGGGTTTAATGGACTACAGAGCATCTACCTCCCTCTGCACAGGTAAGGGTTGGTGGTGTCTGCATCCCCAATGGCAACTCTGGCCTTGAGGGAATATTTGTGTGGGTAAGAGACTTGTCCTAGAACTTCTCTTTCCAGTATTCCCTTCTCTTTGGTTTTACCTCTTGGAAGTCACTGTGGTAATATTCAGAGAGGTGAACTTGTTGGGCCAATATTCATTCTCAGGAGAACATCCTCCAGGGTATTGATTTATTTTAATTCCCAAGTGACATCTCTCCCTGAGAGACTATCTCTTACACAATCCCATGTGAAACTCTTTCAAAATGAATTACTAATTGCAGTTAATTAACCTTGGTGCACTTACTCTAAGCATTCCTTCAGACTTCTGGATCAGTGCTTCTCAAACTGGGAAAATATAGATCCACCTCAGACCTCAAGTCAAAATAAGAATGGGAGCAGTATTTGTATTATTAAAGCAATTTTTCTAGATGATTCTGGTACACACTTAAATCTGAGAGCTAGTCTTCTTAATGTCTTCTTTCCTTTGTTTTAGGTTTTTGCCCTCAGCCTTATCAGCAAGGTAGAGATACCATGTCAGGGTCTCAGGATTACTTAGCTTGGGGTTTTGTTCTTGTGATGCTTTGATCCTCTGCTGATTTTATTGCAGACATAGTGTTGTTTGTATTCTGTTTCCTACCAGACTTAGCTTATGGATTATCTGCGCCTTTTGTCCCATCTTTTCCCAGTTGTTGGTGCTTTCCAGGTTTCTCCCTCAGCTGTCCATATGTGCAGGAGTCTTTTCTTTCCCGTGCTTTATCATTTTTTTGTCCTTATTTCTACAAGCTAGAGTCCTTTTGGTCTTCCCCTTCTCTTTACTGAGACTAGCCTTATTGGCAAACCAGGAAAAACCAACGCAGCATTTATCTTCTCTCTCTCTTCCCTGTCCTTTGGCAATTCCTCCAGTCTAGATATGCTGCTTTCTGTGACTCAGAGTCTTCTGTTTGACTCCCTTTCACTTGAGCCAGTGAGGGCTTTTTGTTAATTTCTGTTTTGTTTTCAAGTTAGGCTTTAGAGACTGCTGAGCTGAAGTTTTGCTGAATTCTCAAAACATTAAACTGCCTGTGTTTCTTTCTGCTTTCATTTTCTAAATGGAACAGGCACAATATTGTAACAGAAAACTGCAATTAATTTTCTAAAATAGTGGCAACTTGCACATTATAATAACTTTGGTTGTAACCAAGTGAAAGCATAATAAAAATACAAAATTACTAATGAAGCCAGAAATAGTTATATACCCAACTGTTCCAGTTTGTATTGCAATAAGTACTATGTTACTCAGGGATGGGGCAAAAGTCAGCATCAGGGGCAGGATAAGGTGGGCAGTGTTAGCACATTTTGAGCTATAAAGCAAGAATAAGGATTAGTGCTTTCATCATAGGAATCAACAGGTAGGTACTCTTTGTTCCAGATATATGGACTACCCCCTCCCCTCCAGCAGGTGGTGATTGTGGGCATAAAAATGGTTTATTAAGAATTTGGAAAGGAGGGGCTGGGGTTCTGGCCTAGTAGTAGAACGTTTGCCTAGCTCGTATGAGGCACTGGGTTGGATCCTCAGCACCACATAATAAATAAAATAAAGTTATTATTTAAAAAAGAAAACACAGAAACAAAACAAAAAAAAGGAATTGGAAAAGTATCCTCATTACATAAACCCTTAAGATCCTCTAGAGGTACTAGGAACTCAACTCACGGGTTCTGGTTTACTTTTCTCTCTGGTCATTTTGTTGGCTAACATGATGAAAAAGGGCACCATCATTTGAGTTTGTTGGGAGAAGCTCTAGGACAAAAAGCAGTCTAGCTCCCCCTTCTCCGTGGAAAATCATTGTGTTCTTAAAGGCAAAGCCTCAAATACATAAGGGTCAATTTTATTGAAAACTTTGTGGTTATGTGATAAAAATATATTCAAGGACTGAGTAATACCCAGACAGATTGATAGTTGGGAGGGGATGTTAAAGACTCCATTTCTCTCTCCCTCTCCCTTTTCCCTTCCTTTTTCCTCCCTTGTTGGCCTTATGAGTTCTGCTTTTCAGCGGTAGACTATCATCTAGTTTACTTCTCTGAGTCCAACTCACCAGATCTTTTAAATATTTCCAGACAATTATGAAATGGATGGGTATCTCCTGCTCTGAGCTTATTATTATTAGCATTTCATTGATGGGACCTTGAGGAGCATAAGGACTAGTGCCATGAGGCCTTTTCCCAGTTCTGGCTAACATTCTTACCTGCCCACAGTTGACTTTACTCATGCTCTGAACTGGAAGCCCATATCTGTTTGCTTCCATGCAGGAATGCAGAACTCTTTTTGGCCTAAAGTATAAGCAGTAATATTTTCATCTCTCTATAATCCCTTCGCTGTCTGAAGGAGTATTTCTTTTTTAAAATACAAGCTTTAAAAAAAATTTTGGGGGGAGGAGTACAAAGGATTAAACCCATGGGTGCTTTACCTATTGAACTACATCCCTAGCCATTTGTTTATTTGTTTGTTTGTTTGTTTATACATACCAGGGATTGAACTCAGGGGCACTCGACCACTGGGCCACATCCCCAGCCCGTTTTTTGTATTTTATTTAGAGACAGGGTCTCACTGAGTTGCTAAGTGCCTCGCCATTGCTGAGGCTGGCTTTGAACTCTCGATCCTCCTGCCTCAGACTCCCAAGTGCTGGGATTATAGGCGTGTGCCACTGCACCTGGCCCATTTTATTTTTTAATGTGAGACAGGGTCTCACTGGGTTGCTAAGGCTGGCCTAGAACTTGTGACCCTCCTACCTAATCCAGGACACCTGGCTTCTTGAAGGATTATTTCTTGAGTCCCTTTTCAATTCACTACTATCCTTGGATGGGATATCCTATCAGATACCTATTTTTTAAAAAAATATTTATTTATTTGCTTTAGTTGTACACAATGCAAAGCATTTATGTTTACGTGGTGCTGAGGATCGAACCCGGGCCGCGCACGTGCTGGGCGAGCACTCTACCGCTGAGCCACAACCCCAGCCCCTCAGATATCTATTAATGAGTATTTTAGTGTTACCCTGGCCATAAGGAAACAAGCATTGGCTTGCTTTTAATTATACCATTTCACAGCCATCTTCACATAGCCTGGTTATGTTGACTATTAAAAGTTCATTAAAATGAACCATAGAAAAGTGTTGGCATCCAGAGTGTCAAATTACCACAACTATAGATCTTGGGGCAGGATGGGTGCCGATGCCATCAGCCCTGACCAGTGTTTATATAACTTCACATTTATAAACTCTTTTGACCTGTCCTGTCTTTACTCTTCAATATCAATCTTCACTATGACTCCTTCCCTCCCTGCCCTTGAAGTTAGCCTGTGATATAATCCTAATCATCCCTAGATTTTAAGAGTTTAATTTTCAAAAGTGACCCAGAACTCTAGTTGAATCCAGAGTAGTCTGAAATCTAAGGGAACCGAGCTGCCTCTTAAAATTGTCTGGCCTTGAGGGAGGCAAATACCAAAAATAAAGATGTTTTATTTTTGTATCCTGGAAGGTTACTATTTCTTCAAGGGGAGATTGGGATAAAAGAGAGACAGTTCTGTTATCAGAAATGATTTACTCCTTCCTAAGATTCTGTCCTTGTTAATTTTCTTAAAGCTGCCTGTCAGTTGATTAAAAGCTGGTTCTGCTGCAATTATCTTAAAGTTGACTTCTGAGATTCGGTACAAAGCATCTATCCTCAAAAAGTTCCTTTCTTCAGAACATTGTAGGGAAAGGGGGAGGGGAATGGGAGAAGTCAGAGGTGTCTGGGATGCGATTTGTCAGAGAAGGGAGGGGGTAAGATACAAAATTAAAAATAACATTCCAACTGCAGTCAAAGCCATTAGTTTATGCAAATTTTTCCATGACAGATTCATACAGCTCTTGAAAATTTCTTTTTCCCGTGTCCTCTTAATAGAGTGGAGTCTATACTGCATTTACTCTTTTTACTCAAGAAAATTTTATTTCATCCCTACCATGGATGTTAAACCAACACTTTTGAGACCTAGGGAGCTCTGAAATAAAAGTGTTTGTTTATTGAGCCATTATAGATGATACCCAGGAAAAGAACCAGGTCCTGGGACAAGTTTCTGCCACTACAGCAACCAGGCTAGATAGCAGTTTTAAAAATGTCCATAAGAGGGCTGGGATTGTGGCTCAGTGGCAGAGCGCTCGCCTCGCACGTGCGCGGCCCGGGTTCGATCCTCAGCACCACGTACAAATAAACGCATTGTGTACAACTAAAGCAAATAAATAAATATTAAAAAAAAAAATGTCCATAAGACCTAAAGCCGAGTAATATTATAACAAGCCGGGCACTTGACACATACCTGTGATCCCAGTGACTCAGGAGGCCCTCTTGGGAAACTTAATGGGACCCGTCTCCAAATGAAAAATATAAAGGGTTCAGAATGTAGTTCAGTAGTAGAGCACCCCTGGTTTCCATCCCCAGTATTGAACAAAAGGGAGGGAAGGGAGGAAGGCAGACAGGAAGGAAGGAAGGCAGACAGGAAGGAAGGAAGGAAGGAAGGAAGGAAGGAAGGAAGGGAGGGAGGGAGGGAGGGAGGGAGGATAGAAGAGGTCTTTGTCCTTGGAATCTCTTGGAGGAACAATGAACTAAGACAGAGCTTATAGGTCTCAACAAATCACAGGAGATTGGCTAGAAATTACTTTAAAACAGTAGATTATCAATAGCAACAAAGTACAAAGAATTAAGAAAAGGAGCTGTTTGCTCTACCATTTGTTGGGATAGCTTTGGTTTTCTAAGTATCATCTAAGCAGATTTGTTCCTGTTTCAAATGAATGAAAGGGGGAAAATTAGGTGATTTGTTTTCAAATAACCACTTTAAAAACCAGACCAGACTGGAGTGTAGTTGATTGGTAGAGTGCCCGCCTAGCAAGTGGGAGGTCCTGGGTTCCATCCCCAGCAACACCAAAAACAAACAAAAAGGCAAAAAAATTGGACCAACATTCTGGGAGTTCTAAACCCCAAATAGAATATAAGGAAGGCTTGAAGGCTTGGAGATAGTAAATGAAATTAGTTTCTGAAAAACTTTAGAAAATCAGGTTTTCCTAGGAATGAAGAAACCCTAAGCATTCGTGAAGCTAAACAGATCAGCAGTTCAAAAGGAAGAAAAAAATGATGTTAGTGTCTCTCCCCTGCATCCCCTGGGATATGTACATTTCTCAGCCTATGAGTAGCCATACATTTCCACTGGAAAGGTTAGCTGTCTCATATCTGATTTTTTTTTTTTTTTTAAACCCTCTTCCAGGAGAGCTGATTCTCTTCTAGGTATCCCCTCTTGAAAACCTAAAACTTCCAATAATTCCCAGCATTACCAAGAGACATCTTACCTCTTCACAGTTCCTAGTTCCTTTCTTCCTCAAAGCCTCCTTGACTTTCTTCTTCTCCCATGGCTCTTCAAACCTCCATTTCTAGTCACCTTCCCCCAACCACTTTCCATTGTCTTATAAATGAGATATGCCATTTGCCATAGACCTCTTTCCACCCCTGTGAGGTCCTACCTTCACAAATGATGGGATTCACAAATGTAAATTAAACAACCACACAGTGTTTTCTTCTGGTTTCTTATCTGATTTAATCTGAGCAGTGCATTTTGCTGCTTGGACTAATGGTCTGAGTTTTGTTGGCATGCAGTAGAAGAGAAAACATCTCCTTGAAAGCTGAAATACATTTTTCCTCTGAATTTTAAAGGGATAAAGAGAAAGATGTCCCACTGACCTCTCATTCTTTTACAGCCTGTCTTTGAACAAGAAACAAGACCTCTTTATTTTTTTATTTTGTTTGAAATGTCTTCTTTCACTCCTACTTCCTATTAGTTAAAAAGTTTAAGGAATGAAGAGGCAAGTGATACAAGAGATTGTGTAGGACCCCAGAAAAGAAGGGATCATTATCTTTTTCCTCTTCCTCAGAACCATAAAGATTTGGTGACCTGACTCATTCTCTATTGATGTGCTGAGACTGCACTGACTCTAAAAAATCTGTTTCTTCCAGCATATTGATCCTAATTTCCTTCATAGATGTTAAACAGAAATTAGAACAATCTGGGCTGGGGTTGTGGCTCAGCGGTAGAGCGCTCGCTTAGCACGTGCGCGGCCTGGGTTTGATCCTCAGGACCACGTAAACATAAATGCATTGCACTGTGTACAACTAAAGCAAATAAGTAAATATTTTAAAAAAAGAAATTAGAACAGTCTACTTGGGACAGGAGGGAGATTGCTGTCAGCATCTGTCACATACCAGGGTAAAGCTGAAGCTGAAACCAGGACTCTTCAAACGTGAATCAGCAGCTCTGTTTTGTATCCAGCCCTGCAGAGGGTCCCCAGGTCCAGATAATCCTCCTCTAGAGTAGTAGAACTTGGTGTTGTACCTCATGGGATGTCATATTTGTCAGAACAGGTGGGAGAGTGGTTTTGGCAGGCTACCCAGTTTTGTCCTTAGTATCCTCTGGGGAGCTTCATGATACCTGACTTGTGTTAAGGAAACCTTTACTTGAGCTGTATTTTGGGAACCTTTAGGTGAATGTCAGGGCCATCCTTAACACTATCTTGGATGTTCTTTCTTGTTAGTACTGATGAACTTTGAATTTACAGAGCCAGTCCCCATTGACATCTGGTAGGAAACTCCCAGCTCATTCTATCTGTGGGTTAGAAAGACTAGTAGGTGAAACCGTAAATGGTTTGGTGTAGCTGGAGCTACCTAACAGTCTGTATTGGGACAGGTGTTGCCAGCATAGCCTCTCATCTCCTGGGCTGACTAATGGTGAGATGTTTCCCCTTAGTGAGATATACTGAGAACTGTTCAACTCTGACCAGGGGAACGGATTGAAACCACACTTCCAGGTGCTTTTCCGAATGAACCATTAATAATAACATTATTATTGCTCTAGGGCCCTTATGTTGCAGACATGTATAGAATGAAGACACCAAGACCAGCTGGCCTCTCGAACCTAAGAATCAATAATTCCTACCCATCTTGCACTCTCTGGGCTCCCATTCCTGCTGTCTGTTTTACCTCATCTCCCTCCTTCCCACCCACACTGGAACAAGCAAGAGCTTATCAGGAATCCTGGAGGCAGCTGATCTTCACAGGGCATTTTCTGGCTTACTGCCACAAAGCAGGATTTAGCCTAATACCCAAACATTGCAAGAGGTGGGCCCTTGGGAGCTGCCCTTTCAGCACTGTTTAAGGGCTTAAATTGGTGGGGGGGGGGGGGCAGAGCCCAAGGACAACAAATCTTTTTTTTGGGGGGGGGTGGTGCTGGGGATTGAACCCAGGGTTTTGTGCATGCAACGCTAGCACTCTACCAACTGAGCTATATTCCCAGCCCAAGGACAACAAATCTGATGTCCTCCATGACTCCTATAGCCACAGAAGTTGTCAAGTGGCTAGCAGGTTTGGGAGGGGGCGGGGTGCAGAGATGGTGTGTCTCAACCCTAAATTACTTCTTTCCAATCCTTCTGCATTCTTGTCTCTCCCAAGCTGGGTTCATCTATCTTATTGACCTTTTGGGAGTTTTGTCCCCAAAGCAAGTTCCCAAAATAAGCAGCAAATTGATAGTATTTGTTTGTTACTCCCTCCCAACAACAGACAGTGAAAAGTAACTTTGTGATGTATGAGAGACTTGTTTACTTCTTTCTTGTTCTGGAAATTTTCTAGAAAAGAGGGTGTGCATGTGTGTTATTTTTTGACTCCCGTCAAAACACTCAGCACAATCTGTAAGCGTCTGATTTACTAACACTTTACTGTTGATTTTTTTCCCTCCTTGCAAAGTCAGTTTTTCTAGCCCTTCTGCCCTATTCCCTGTAATAAGTCAGTTTGGTTAGGGGGAATTCTGTTGTGAGACAGGCCCAAACCATAACTCCCCTAATTGAACACACTGAAGTCAGTAGTCATACCTCCTTAATTCTGGGTGTATACACGAATACCATTTGACCTTTGGGAGAGAAAATTAAACAGATTAAGTAATCCCAGCTACAGGTTTTTTTTTTTTTTTTTTTTTTTTTGTGGTACCGGGGATCGAACTCAGGGGCACTCGTCCACTGGGTCACATCCCCAGCCCTTTTTTGTATTTTATTTAGAGACAGGGTCTCACTGAGTTGCTAAGTGCCTCGCCATTGCTGAGGCTGGCTATGAACTCGCGATCCTCCTGCCTCAGCCTCCCAAAGTGCTGGGATTACAGGCGGCGCCCGGCAGCCACAGTTTTTTGATCATAGCCACATTATCCTTTTAGTGTATTCACCATATTATATTTAACTGTGGAACCTATAGGTTGGACAAAGACCATTGATTATCTCCTGGGCAGAGAAACAATAAAGCCACCACACCCATTTCTTGATTTAAAGGAGAATGGTCAGTTGGATGCAAATGGAAAGGAATTGTATTGCCATCTGCTTGGGTCGTCAGCAGTGAGGTCAGGTGGAGAGCAGTAGCCATGAATTTGCTCATTGCTACTGTCAATATGTATGTACAAGTGGGATATTATCCATGGGTCAAGGAGCCACATTCTCAAAAATTAGTATAGAAGTTTATAAATTCTGTTGGACTCTTATTTTTAAATAGTCTCTGCTAGACCAAAGATTTAAGGAGCCCTGCTAATTCTTACGACTAGAGTTGACTCATCAGGGACGGCATAAGATGTTCTTATGTAGCATCCACAGGGCAGTCAGTCTTAAGTCTCAAGCTAAATCCAATTCCATATCTATGTATATCTATATCAATGTCAGGACCATAGCAAGGACATTCTGGAAGGGTGCCATTAGCTACCAGGCACATTTTTTAGCACCTGGAAAATTACTCCTTGCAGGATTGTCTGTGTGTTAGTATATGGAGTGCACACACTGTGTCTTCTCCATTCTAGAGGTAGTCCTGGTAAAGGCCTTTTAGGTAGGTAGGTACCCAAGGCACATATGCCCATGTTCTCAAATCTAGGACTGTTTGTCACTTGGTTTGTATAAATGTGGAGTGAATCCTTCGCTCAGTTATTACTTCTTTCCTTTTTTTCCCCTTTTTTGAATTTTATCAAAATAATCAGAAAAATTATTATTAAGGTGGGCATGGTTGTACATGCTGGTAATCCCAGGCATGCACCTGAAAGGCCAAGAGGATCACTTGAGCTCATGAGTTCAGAATAGTTTAGGCAACATAGTGAGACCCTGTCTCAAAACAACAACAACAACAACAACAACAACAAAAAAAAAAAAAAAAAAAAAAAAAAAAAAAAAAAAAAAAAAACACCACGTGTGTGTACGTATAGAAAACACCCTAAATTCATTTTATGAATATTGCTTTCTGAATCTTTTTTTCTTCAGCAATGAAGAAAATTACTGAGAGCCTTGTGCATGAGCTCTACCATTTAGCTCCATCCCCAGCCCTTTTTTTTTTTTTTTTATATTTGTTTATTTACTTTAGTTGTACACAATGCAATGCATTTATGTTTACGTGGTGCTGAGGATCGAACCCGGGCCGTGCACGTGCGAAGCGAGCGCTCTGCCGCTGAGCCACAACCCCAGCCCCATCCCCAGCCCTTTTAATTTTGAGATAGGGCCAGGGTGATTAGCCCAGGCTGGCCTCAAACTTACAATTCTTGTGCGTTAGCCTCCTCAATAACTGGAATTACAAGCATGCACCACCATGCCCAGCTATGTCCTTTTCATAGGTCCTTTTTTGACATTCTAGATGCTGGTTCCTGGTAACAGCAGCAGGAATTAACATTAATGAGCCTGCACTGTGTTGACCGTTTCGTGTCCATCTCATTTATGCAATTTTTTAAATTTGTTTATTTATTTATAAATTTATTTGCAGTGCTGGGGATGGGACCCAGGCCTCATGCATGCTAATAAGGAAGCCACTTTAGCACTGAGCTATACTCCAGCTCCCATCATCTTTTTTTTTTTTTTTTTGGTACCAGGATTGAACTCAGGGGCACTCGACCACTGGGCCACATCCCCAGCCCTTTTTTGTATTTTATTAGAGACAGGGTCTCACTGAGTTGCTAAGTGCCTTGCCATTGCTGAGGCTGGCTTTGAACTCGCAATCCTCCTGCCTCACCCTCCTAAAGTGCTGGGATTACAGGCGTCGGCCCATCATCTCTTTTAATCTCCCTAATTAGTTAAATGTAGGTGCTCTTTTTAAGCCCAGATCTAGAGAACTTATTACAGTGGCATCAGGGCTCAAGACCAAGGTATTCTAAGGGAAAGTGCATCCCTCTCCTGCCCTGCCCCTATCTCTGACTGAGGGTGCTTCTGAAACATCTTGCAGGTGAGCAGCGAAAGAGACCAGGAAGTTTTTGCTTCAGCCCAAACCCTTGTCACAGCCATACTTTCCTGAGAAAACACAAGCTTGGGAAAATGTTGAAAGGAGAATCTTTCCCTTTGGGAAAGGGAGATAGATTTTTTTTTATTTATTTATTTATTTATTTTTATTTTATTTTATTTTTTTTTTGGTGGTACTGGAGATTGAACTCAGGGGCACTCGACCACTGGGTCACATCCCCAGCCCTTTTTTTTTTTTTTTTGTATTTTATTTAGAGACAGGGTCTCACTAAGTTGCTAAGTGTCTCTCCATTGCTGAGGCTGGCTTTGAACTCGCGATCCTCCTGCCTCAGCCTCCCAAAGTGCTGGGATTACGGCCGGGCGTGTGCCACCGCACCCAGCTGGAAAGGGAGATAGATTTAATGGTGATTTATATAAGGTAGAAGGAAGTTATGTACCTGTGTGTTCAAGATTCCCCTCTGCCCTACTCCCTTCATCTGAATACACTTTAGATTTCCTTAACAATGCCAGTTTTAACAGTGCTTTTAATTAGATGAATTAAGAATGTTCTCTGATGTTATCACCCCCCTCCCGCCCCCCTGTCACCTCCAGTTCCCCATTACTGTAAGAGTGCTGTGGTTTCCATGGTAATAGGACTACCAGCCCAGGTTGTCTCACTGGTTGTTTTGGTCAGAGGAAAGTTATGGGCAGTCCTTCCCAGTGTGTTGGGCTCTGGAGAGGCCTTCCCTAGGCTGTCATCTAAGCAGTGAAGTCTAAAGTGGCTCTGAGAGCACAGCAAGTATACCCCTGGTATTTATTAAAAAAACTTAGCTCTCACCAAAAGTAAGAGGTCCCCCCCTCCCAGATTTCCTGAGTTCTCAAACATGAGCTGAGAGTCAGCCTATTTCCAGCCTAGTGGCTCCTCTCCTCTCCATGCTTAATTTGTTTCTCCCTGGATTTTGTTATTCTCAGTAACAAATTTTTTCTCCTCCCATTCTCTTTTCTTCCCTCTTTCTCCCATACTCAGAGAGTTTTCAACGTACTTTACCCCATGCCTGCTGATCAGCGGAGACATGTCAGCATCAACTCTGCCCGTTGGCTGCCTGAGCCAGGACTTGGCCTGGCCTACGGCACCAACAAAGGAGACCTGGTGATCTGCCGACCAGAGTGAGTTGCTAAGGGGTGAGGGGTGGAGAGTATCTGGGCCTAGACCTGAAGTGAGCAGCAATCACCTGTGGGCCTGGCCAGCTGTGGAGGGGAGGGAAGGTTTTTAGATCAATCCTGCTAGAGCTGGGCATGGTGGTGCATGTGTATAATCCCAGCAACTTGGGAGGCTTATAAGTTTGAGGCTATCCTCTGCAACATAGTGAGACTGTCTCAAAAATTTTTAAAAAAGCTGGACAGAGTGGCTCACACCTGTAATCCCTATGGCTCTGGAGGCTGAGGCAGGATGATCGCAAGTTTAAGGTCAGTCTTGGCAACTTAGCGAGGCCCCAAGCAACTTAGGGAGACCCTGTCTCAAAATTTAAAAAAATAAAATAAAATTGGCTGGGGATGTGGTTTAGTAGTTGAGCACCCCTGGGTCCAATCGCCAGTACCAAAAAATAAATAAATAAAATTTTTAAAGAATTGTAAGATTATGGCTCAGTAGTTAAGTGCCCTGGGTTCAATTCCCAGTACCAAAAAAATTAAATTAAATTAAATTTTTTTTTAAAAAGGGACTGGGGATGTAGCTCAGAGGTAGAGCACCCTAGGGTTTACCTATTATCCCCAATTTAAAAAAAATCCTGCAAGAGCCTACTTCATTCTTAGGCTCCTTTTTGTCAAATGACTATTTTAATACTCAGGAATCTTGAGGCAGGAGGATCTTAAGTTTGAGGCCAGCCTAGCCTAGGCAAATTAGCAAGACCCTGTCTCAAAATCTATAAAAAGGTCAGGGTTTATCTTAGTGGTAGAGCACTTGTCAGCATGCACAAGGACCTGGGTCCAGTCCCCAGCACCAGGGGGTATGGGGATTACTGCTTTTCCTGATAGTATTCTCTTGACCCTAAGGCAGTAATTTTTTTTTTTTTTTCTTTTGTTGCCTTTTGTTCTCTGGTTTCTTGGTGATAGTAAAGTCCCTGCAGGCAAAAGGATAGATGTCAAATGTTCTTCCTTTTTTTTTTTTTTTTTTTTAATTCAACAGGTGGTCTTGGATTTATGTAAATGTCATAGACATTAACTTAAGAAATAAAGTTGGAAATAGACTATTGTCAAAACCCTAATTTGTTAAGCCACTGATCTCTAACAGAATGTTCCTTGTCCTGACTGTTTTCTTTTCTGCTTGAAGCTTTAGCTCATAATAGTAAAAGCAGATTGAAAAGCTCAATTTTAAGTCAAAGTGAAACCTGGTGTGGTGGCACACACCTGTAGTCCCAGTGACTTGGGAGGCTGAAGTAGGGGGATCACTTAAGCCCAGGAGTGAGTCTAGCCTGGGCAACCTAGTGAGACCCTGTCATCTCCAAATAAACAAACCCTTTTTAAGATAAAGTCAAAGTGATTATTATGCGGTCTTGAAGTAGGGAGTAGGAAGGAACAGGGACCCAAAGCATTTCTGTCCTGATGACACTCCTTTCCCTTTCTCTGGCTTGCTGGAGGATAGAGGATTATATCCAGGCCATCGTTTACTCAAGATACTCTGGGAATTGGCCAGGTTTGTCATCAATTTCCATACCCAGCCAGGTGGGGAGGAGGAAGCTCTGTGCTTCATTGCAGATCAGGCTGATTGCTATGAGGGAAGCTGCAGGGTTCCAGCTAACTAAATGCCACTTCTGCCTAAATGCTGTCCTAATGCTACTTGGTGTGGTCTTCTTCCAGGGTGTTCTGCAGATCAGAGTGTGGCACATTGCCTTTATTTTGTGTTTGGAGTGGGGGGGGGGGGTAGTGGGGATTTAACAGGGGTACTTTATCACTAAGATACATCCCCAGCCCTTATTGTTTATTTTTTATTTTGAGACAGGGTCTCACTAAGTGGCTGAGGCTGGCCTCAAACTTGATCCTCCTGCCTCAGCCTCCCGAGTCGCTGGGATTACAGGCATGCACCACCACACTTGGCTCAGTCACACTGTCTTTCCATGGGGCCCCATGGTGGTTTTTCCTAGATTGTATATTTTAAATTAATTCTTGGGTAGATGACTAGTGATTGATCTTGTCAGCTAAGTTAGGGTGGGTGTCTCCAGAGAGAAAAAACCTGGTCTAAGAGAAGGTGTTACATTCAACCTTGAATTTTTAGAGCATCTCTCAAAGAGAGCCTACTGTCAAGGCATAATCTAATCAGGCCTTTCTTGAAGCCAGGACAGAGCTTTGTCCTGTCAGCCACTTGCTCTTGAGGTTCTGTATCCAGAAAGCATCTTTCACTCTCTCGTGTCTTTCCAGAACACAGCCTGCCTCTTTCATGACAATGCCACTCTTGGCCCAGATGCTGGACCTATCAGTTTCCACCCTTTCCCCCAGCCTGTCCATGATCCACTCCTGAAAACCAAATGAAGCCAAATGAGGCTGATTATCTTCTCTCTTATTCTTTAGAAATTCTAGTAGGCATCTTTTCGAAAAAGACCATAATTTCATTCATACCAACACTATTGTAACGGACCTTTCTTTTCTTCTTCTTCTTTTTTTTTTTTTTTAAATATACTTTTTAGTTGTAGGTGGACACATACCTTTGTTTTATTTATATGGTGCTGAGGATCGAACCCAGGGCCTCACACATGCGAGATGAGTGCTCTACCACTGAGCCATAGCCCCAGCCCCCAGACCTTTGTTTTCCTGTTTCTCAGGGACCTTCTTTCTCCAACAATGTTCTTTTGTCTGTAGCTTCTACTACTCACTTTTTTTTGGGGGGGCGGGGTGGTGGTGGGGGTGTGTACCAGGGATTGAACTCAGGGGCATTCAACCACTGGGCTATGGGCTACATCCCCAGCCCTTTTTTGTATTTTATGTAAAGACAGGGTCTCACTGAGTTGCTAAGTACCTCGCCATTGCTGAGGCTGGCTTTGAACTGGTGATCCTCCTGCCTCAGCCTCCCAAGTGCTGGGATCATAGCTGTGCGCCACTGCACCCAGCTTCTACTACTCACTTTTGTCCCAAGCAGACTTGCAGTTCCCTCCTTTGCAGAGTGATCTGCCCTTAAAGAGACTGAATTTCTCCCCAACCCCCTAACCTACCCTCTTTTCTTTTATCTTTGCATTACTGAGAATTGAACATAAGAGTACTCTACCACTGAGAGGCATCCCCAGCCCCCCCCCCCCCTTTTTTTTTTGAGACAGTTTCACTAGTTGCTGAGGCTGGCCCCAAACTTGGAATCCTCCTAGTAGCAGAATGTGTAACCTGCTATTGTGGCCCCACAAAGTTTTCATGTCTGAAACCCCAGCCCACATACTTGGGATGTGTCACAGACTCCTCAGCCAAACAGGAAGCTGGCTTTGGCCTCTGTGTTCTCTTTTCTACCCAGATGTTGTCTTCAGTATCCCAGAGTCTCAGCAGGCCTAGGACATCTTGGGCTGTGTGGGGAACTCATGCCCACTGGGAACTCAGAGCTCTTCCTGTAGTAAAAATGGCACATGCAGCAGTGTCCCATCACAGACCAATTTGTTTTGGAATGGGAAGAAAACTAATTTTTTTAAACTTTTTTTAGTTGTAGATGGACACAATACCTGTATTTTATTTATTTTCATGTGGTGCTAAGGATCAAACCCAGTGCCTCACACATGCTAGGTGAGCACTCTACCACTGAGCTGCAACCGCAGCCCCAGGAAGAAACTAATTTAACTCATCTTTTTTAATGTTACCATTTTTTCTGGTTTCTGGTTTCTTGGGTTCCCAAAGCCTCAGAGCTGGAAATTCTGGGTACCATTTAAATTTGACAAGGACATGACTTTGTCCTCAGTTCTTCAGATCTTCCTAGTTCTCAGTCAACTTCATATCTGTCAGTTTTGCCTAGGCAAGGAAAACTATGAACAATATGCAGGTGAGAAAGTTAAGACTCACCTTAGGCCTCCTACAGATCAGGAACAGAATTCTGTTTCCTAACTTTCCAATCCAGAGCTCTTTTCTATAGCTGGTTCTTAACCTTTTTGTATCAAAAACTCATTTAAAATTCTGATGGAATCTGTACTCTTCAGAATGTAGCTCAGTTGTAGAGTGCTTGCCTGGCACAGGTGAGGTCCTAGGTTTGATACCCAGTACTGCAAAAAAAGAGAAAAGAAAAAAAGAAAGCAGTGTACTCCTCTATAGAAAAATAAACCATAGGAATACACACATACTTTTGTGATTCTGTCAAGCTCTGGGTAAAGAATGAAGCTCTGTAGTGTGTGTAGGAGGGTCAGATGGTTGTTGTGATAGAAATGAGAGGATAAGTGGGAATGCAGACATCTTTTGAACAGTCTATGATAGGTCTCTGGCCTAAACAGGGATGCAGGAGCTCAAGGTGGTTGTTTTCATAGGCAGCTGTGTAGGCTTGCTGCCTGTCCCTGGGTAATGCAGCTCCCTGGCACACCGATTCCCAAGGGCACAGGATCCAACCCACCATCTGGGCCAAGATTGTACCCTCCCTCTGAAACAGGTGGTTGTCTGCCTTTGTCCAGGCACAGGCAGCTGCACCTCATTTTGTGCTCTCTCAATACTGCTCTTGATTCTCTTCCATTGTCTTAGCCTCAGCACTGTCGCCAAAGCACAAAGACAGGCAACGAGCTCTGGGTATCTCTTGGTGGTACTAAAACCCCACTTGACAGTAGACAAAGGCATTAGAGAATACTTGATCTCACCAGGGAAAGAATTCTTAGGACACATGAGAATACAAACAACTGGCTCTTCAGCCCCTGTACCCAGCCTTCACAGTGGCTGGTAGCCCACCACCCTGCCCTTGCCAGCAGTGAGTTGTGCCCTTCTCCTTGGTTTGCTCCCCCACCTGCTCTTCTCCCAGGCTGCTGCTGTTGGACCTAGGGCTGACCACCATAGATATGGGGGGTGCTTGCTCACTTCCAGCTTCATAGATTGGTCCTATAAATAGAGGTGGAGGGGGAGATGTTGATAGGAAGACCACTGCTTTTCAGAGTCAGTTCAGAAGACAGCTGGAGGCACTAGTGGCAGAAGGGAAGTAGACTGAGAAGGGCTATGTGACTTGTGGGCCAAGTGTGGGACCTCTGACAGAGCCCCAACTCTGTCCCTTTAGAGTGAGCTACCGCTGTAAATAGTAATTATAATCAAGCATTATGGCTCAAGGAGGGGAAAGGCCCACTTCTGAATGAAAGGGGAGCCAGAATGGCTACAGAGAGTCCATCTTCTGAGGCTGACCCATGAAAGCCAGGTGCCCACTCTAATGCTGGTCTCTTGGGATCACTCCTTCTTTCCAAGGAGACAGTCATGTCTAGACCTTTGCAACCACATAACTGATACATGGAAGAAGAGTGTTCTCGAAGGGAGTATTCCGCAGACATTGGGAAGTTCAAGAGTCACAGGTTGTGTAGAGAAAAGTATTGGGACTGCTGAGGAAGCCAGGCTGACTGTTCATATTTAAGGAGTCCAATAAGTTCCCAGCAGTGAAGAAGTTGTTGAGCCCAGCCCAGCTCACAGGTGCTGCTGAAGGAGGCCAGGTATTAAGTGGAAGAAGTGGAAGTCCACTTGAACAGGCTGCTCCTGACTGGCCCTCCCATTCTTCTTCATCCCCTTGTGTTTGTCTTAACTCCCAGAAAGAATCTAGAGCAAACAGTGACTCATTTTTCACCAAGAACCAAGAAGGAAGAAGTTGGTTACAGTCATTCTTTACCTTAAAGACAGAAATCAATGACATTGGACACTGACCGCTAAGACTCAGTAGCCAGAGGCGTTATCTTCAGCTCTGTTCCTCGTTACAGTGCTGGGAATTGAAATCAGTCAACAGGTTCTGACTACAGATGTAGAGCAGGTCGGGTTAGGGTTAGACCTATTTGTGGAGAGTGAGCTGAGGTAGAAAGCGAGAGTGGAACAGCACATTGCTACAGAGGCTGGAGCTCCTGTTCTCTTTGCTGGTCGACTTCTTCATTGAGTAGCCCAAGCTGGGCACACCTGTAATCCCAGCCTCTCTGGGCACCTCAGCGAGGGCCTGTCTCAAAATAAAGCCGTGCATGGTGGAACACACCTGTAACCCTGGCAACTTGGGAGGCCAAGGAAGAGGTCAGCCTCTGCAATTTAGTGAGACCCTGCCTCAAAATAAAAAATAAAAAACACCAGAGATGCAGTTCAGTGGTAAAACACCCCTGAGTTCAATCCACAGTACTGAAAATAAATAAATAAATAAATAGGACTGGGGTTGGGGTTGCCGGGTGTGGTGGTGCACACCTGTTATCCCAGCGGCTTGGGAGACTGAGGCAGGAGAATCGCAAGTTCAAAGCCAGCGTCAGCAACTTAGGTGCCAAGCAACTCAGTGAGACCCTGTCTCTGAATAAAATACCAAAAAGCTCTGGGGCCAGGCACAGTGGCGTATGCCTGTAATCCCAGCACTTGGGAGGCTGAGGCAGGAGGATCACCAGTTCAAAGCCAGCCTCAGCAATGGCGAGGCACTTAGCAACTCAGTGAGACCCTGTCTCTAAATAAAATACAAAAAAAGGGCTGGGGATGTGGCCCAGTTGTCGAGTGCACCTGAGTTCAATCCCCAGTACCAAAAAATAAAATTAAAAAGGTCTGGGGTTGGGGCTGGGGTTGAGGCTCAGTGGTAGAGCGCTTGCCTAGCATGTGCGTGACCTGGGTTCGATCCTCAGCACCACATAAAGACCAATGCATTGTGTACAACTAAAGCAAATAAATAAATATTTAAAAAAAAAAAAAAAAAAAAAAAAGGACTGGGGTTGTAGCTCTGTAGTGGGAGTGCTTGCCTAGCACAGCCAGTTCCTGGGTTCAGTCCCCAATACCACGATAGATAGATAGATAGATAGATAGATAGATAGATAGAGTCCAGTCCAGTGCTTCTAGCTGAGTGGAGCACATTTGAAGGGGTAATTATCATGTTGTTGACAGTCCCCTTTTAGCTCCTGGGTCTTCTCACAGCTTCTTTTCTGAGATCAGGAGGATGTTTCCTGGTCAGTATAGTATATGGTTTGTTGTCATTTTGGTGCAAACAGTTTATTATCACTAACCAGCCCTGACTAGCAAGAATTACAGAGGAGAGATTTGGCAGGGGCCTACATGGTATTGCAACCTGTCAATAAATCTTGACAAGTTTGTAAATGAGAGGCTTCCTGGCAGCTGGCTTCACATAATGCCTAATGCAGCCAGGATTAGCTCACCAAAAAGTGCAGTGATGACTGTTTTGGGAGGCCTCGGTGATTGACTTCTGGCTGTTTGCCTCTTTCCTGCGTAAGGTCACCTGCTCTCACCTTTGCCCTCATGTGCTAGTCTTGTTCTCAGACAGCCTCAATCTCAAAGAAGTAGCTGAGTGTTTGGAGGAGGAAGAAAACACTGCTTTTTATTTTTACACACACATTTTCCCCCACTGAACGACCATTAAAGGAATAATCTCAAAATCAGATCTGTAGCCCAGCAGGCCTCCAATAGGAGCTGGAAAGGGGGTTAGTGCAGAGCAAGAAAGGAAGAGCTCTTCTCTTTTGCTGTGGTCTCTCCCTGTGAAGTAGGTCCCCCCACTAAAGCCATTCAGATCTGGGGCCTTAGGACCTGGTTCCGCTGCCTTTTGTCCGAGGTAGCATAGCCTCCTTGTGCGGTCCCCTCTCATCTGCAAGCCTGTCCCATTTATTCCTGCGTTTAGAAAAAAAGCCCTTCACTTATCTCCCCAAACTCAACTTCTTCTAGATGGTACTTAAACCCCCTGACTTCAATCTGTTTACTGTCTGTGGCAATAAGTTCTGTTATTAAGGAGGGTGACCCAGGCCTCTGGGTTAAAAACTGGCTTTTGCTAGAGTTTGCCAACAGTCCCCCTTACCCTGCTATAACAAATCGCCATGGATGCCTTAAATAACACAATTATTTTCTCACATTTCTGGAGGCTGGAAGCCCAAGATCAGGGTACCATTAGAGCTGGTTTCTGGTGAAGGGTATTTTCCCAGCTTGTAAATGACAGCTTTCTTCTTCCCTTTTTTTTTTTTTTTTTTTTAAGATGGTATCTCACTGAGTTGCCCAGGCTGGCCTCAAACTCACGATCCTCCAGCCTCAGCTGCCCCAGTAGTATCTGGGATTATATTGTGTGCAACCACTCCTAGCTGTGTGACCACTTTCTCATTGTGCCCTTGTTTGCTGGGGAGAGAAAGGCATCCCTCTCCTCTCCTCTCCTCTCCTCTCCTCTCCTCTCCTCTCCTCTCCTCTCCTCTCCTCTCCTCTCCCCTCCCCTCCCCTCCCCTCCCCTCCCCTCCCTTCCCCTCCCCTCCCCTCAGATTGGGGTTCACCCTTATGAACTTATTTAACCTTATTTACCTCCTGAAAGCCCTCAGATTTACTCACATTGGGTGTTAAGGCTACAACATGAATTTGGGAAGCCAGCATTCAGTCCTTAGTAGCACTCTTCAAGAATGTGTGTGTGGGGCTGGGGTTGTGGCTCAGTGGTAGAGCACTCGCCTAGCACGTGCATGGCCCGGGTTCGATCCTCAGCACCATGTAAAAATGAATAAAGGCATTGTGTACAGCTAAATAAATAAATATTAAAAAAAAAAAAAAAGAAGAATGTGTGTGTGCCCCACCCTATGTAGAACCAGAGTGTGATGTTTTGAGTATCTCTTAGGATCTCTACATGGACACCAGAGATTTAATCAATGAACTCAAAAACTCCTCTTTCTTCTGTTCCCATACTTCACAGCCACCACTGGCACCCTCCTCTTAACCACTAGGCAACTTCTCTTTGGGGAGGAATTTTTAAAGCAAAGTAGTTCAGTGTTTTAGGACCAACAACTGTCAGCCAGGATTGCTGCCTGAGGTTCCAAATCAGTATGAAAGATGAGAGGCCACTGCTTCCCTTCTGGAAGCTGGTGTGAGATCAGAAGAAACTGCCTGTTCGTCCATGCAGGGAGAGTTGGGCAGTCTGGAGAATTGAAATGTAAACTGTCCCTTCTGCCATGAACAACACAGCCTACCACCCTCCATGTGAGGGTCTCTCTCCCCCACTCCATTAGGAAGTTGGCATATTCCTGTAGGGTCTGCATGAACTGAGCACCTTTCCCATTTGCTTGTCCCACTGACCCTAGCCAATGAGGCTCTAAGTCCAAAAAAAAATAAAAAGAGTGGACCATTCTCATTCAGTGAGGGCCTTTTTTCTACTTAGACTTTTTTTGGGGGTGGGAGGGCGGATTAGTAGTGGGAATTGAACACAGGGCCTTGCACATTCTAGGCAAGTGCTCTGCCACTGAGCTACACCATAATTTGGTTTTATTTTTAGACGTGGTCTTATTAAGTTGCTTAGGCTGGCATTGAACTTGCATTGAACTCCTATGTCAGCCTCCTAAGTAGCTGAGTTACAGGTGTGTACCACTGTGTCAGCTTCTGTTTAGACTTGAGCTCCAGGCAAATTAAGAATGTTAAAGTGCCTTCTTCTTCTTCTAGCCCATGGCAATAGGGAAGGATCCAAGGGTGTAACCCTGGATTGTCTTTTTTCCAGAGCCCCTGCTTCTGAGGACTGAGCATGCCCTTTGTCACCTGTTCATGGCACTGTGTTTCTCCAGTGGGTCTTGTTCCAGCCTCTTATTTGTCATTAGCTCCTTTCTTGGTGTTGGAGAATACCAGGAACCCACTGCCTACATCTGGTATTGCTGTGTTAGCTGCCTCTTGGCCCCAATGAGGACTTGCTCAGGCTTTGTCTAGGGGAAGGAAGAGACTGAAGCACCATTGCAGGCATTTGGGCCATTTGATATCTGTCTGAAGTGCCTCAGCACGGAGTGTCTGGATGAGGGAACATCTCTGGTCCTGGTCTCAGCCCTGTCCAGTAGAGGCAGGATGGGCCAGCAGGCCATAGTCCCCAAAGCCCAGGAACTTTAAGGAGTTCTTACCACCCTTTACTAATACCTCCCACCTTTTTTCCACTCTTCCCAACTGATTTTCAGGGCCTTAAACTCTGGTGTTGAGTACTACTGGGACCAGCTGAATGAGACCGTCTTCACTGTCCATTCCAATAGCAGAAGCAGCGAGCGGCCTGGGTAAGTTGAAGTTGAGGGCAGCAACTGGCTGAAGGCCTTTCTCTTCCTCTTACCTTTGATGAATTCTGGGGCACTGCCCCTCCGATTGCTCCTCAAGGCTCTGGGTTCCTCCACAACCAAAGCAGCTCCTCCATTTCATGTTTTGAGCTTTTACATGAAGTCTTATTTGAGAAAAGTGTTCCATGGTAAGAAAGAGAACAAAACGTATTCTATCAGGGTCTTGCTTTAGAACACCCTGCCCAGCCCCTCCCCGCATCCTGGCTGTGGTATCTAGGCACACTTAATGGTGAGGAGAGTAGACAGGGCACTGGAGAAAATTGCTATCCCATGAATTCTGTTCTGTGAGCCAGGGAGAATGTGTGTGTGTGGAGTTGTCTCAGATGATCAGGGCTCCAGGGATCAAGCTGGCCAGGGCCGTAGCCCAGAAACAGGTGCTCCAGGTGCCAGTGGGAGAATAGGAATATGGTACTGATCCTATTTTCACTTAATTCACTGTTGAAGAATAGAATGTTTTGAGAAAAGCAAAAGTTGGGTGCAGTTACTGCTTCCTATAGGAGTTGCTCAGCACAGCTGGAGGCAAGTCCCCAAAGTATCTGTGGACAGTCTCAAAACTGTTAGGTTTCCTTTGCTGCCAGCTCCAGCAGTCCCAAAGGTCAATGCCTGGGAAATGCCTAAGGAAAGAAGGTACTTGCCTTGGGCCTGGGCCTTCCTTGCAGGGCAACTAGTTGTGCCCCCTGACTTCAAGAGGCTGTTTTCAGAAGGCCCTGGAAGGAGGATTCCAGAACAGCCTCCTTAGAGGTCCTATGCTTACCTCCAAAGTAGAGATCTTAGTTCACTTAGAAAGTCCAAGGATTTAAATTGAGTCCTGTCAGTGTGTAATTAGAAGGAAGATAAAACTAAGAACGGGCTTCCTTACTCTTTGTCTCATGGATCTTCTTAGTAGCTTCCTAAATCTAATTAAAGGTCTTTTGAGATCAGCCTCCCAGAAATGGGCCTGTTTAAGGGAGTGGCTGAACCAGCTAGGTGTCCAAGATTTGGTGGTTCTGTGGCCTTCTTTCATTGCCACAGATCAAGGGCTGGTCTTGGAGAAGAGTGGACACAGTTAGCCATCATCAGGAGTAGCTGTGGAAGCACAGGGCTCTCCTCTCAGCCTGCAGCCCTGGTTCATGCCATATCCTTAGAATTGGCAGGATCCTCAGAGCTTTGTGAAGGGTGCTGTCCCAAGTCTGACCTCAGTCTGTGTGTCTCTCCCTAGAACCAGCAGAGCCACTTGGAGGACAGACAGAGACATGGGTCTGATGAATGCAATTGGGCTGCAGCCCCGGAACCCCACCACCTCTGTGACATCTCAAGGCACACAGACTCTGGCCCTTCAGTTGCAGAATGCCGAAACACAGACTGAAAGGGAGGAACAGGAGCCAGGGACCGTGGCCTTGGGTCCTGGTGAAGGTAGGAGCTATGTGCTGCTAGAAGGGGAAGCGTGGCTAGGCGGTGGGCTGCTGGGAACATCATCAACCCTCCCTGGGAAAATACCCTAATACCCCTGGCCCACTGCATGGCTTGAGGGTGCTGCATGAATGCTACTCCCCAGTCAAGAAGGGGACTCCTTAAATTTGGGTAATGCCTACCTAGTGGCAGTAGGAACCACCTCAAAAAGGAACAGGGACATTATTTCTTGAGCTGGATCACTCTCTCCAGTAAATTGAACTACTCTGTCAGCTTTGCTCAGCTCCCCCAAGTAATCTGACCTTCTCCTCCAAAACTGGAAGGTCCCAGGCTGGTTTTCCAAAGCGAGCACACAGGGCACAGCCTTGATTGCAAGTGAGGCTGCTGCCAGCTCTCCTTCCAGAGACACACACCCAGGCCTCAGGCTTCCAGGGCCAGTGTGTCTCCCACCAGCTTGTGTGGCAAGTTGGTGCTGCCACAGGCGTGGAGTTGCCATTCCTGTTGCACTGTGGCGTGCTGCTATTTTGGCTGCAGCCAGGCATGCTGTCAGCCCCTTCCTCTCACCAAGCTCAGGTGTGGCCCAGCCAACCTCCAAAGTGCTGGCTCTCTGTGTCGGCCTCACACTTTTAAGAACCAATTAGCACTTCCCAGCAGTCAGCTTGGGCCACTTTGTAGCCGTTAGCAGCTGTGTTAAACAGGCTGTTCTCACTCTTCACTCTCCTTACCCCCTGTCCCGAGTCCCCTTGCTGCTCCCAGCTTCAAACAGGGCAGCCTCCAAACAGACATTTCTAGGTCTGGTGGAGCCATTTGCTTTAAAGAGACCATGGGAAAAGAAACCCTGGTGTGCCCCAGGCAGAGAGTAACACATTTGCTGTGTCACCCCAGGGAATGGCTTTCTACACTGCCATCCCCCACAGGGCACTCTCCCTCTCACTGCCATGAACCAAAAATTTTCAAACTCCCTTTTTGGTCTGTGGCCCAGCCCACCTCTAGCATCAGAGGTCTTTGGTTCTTTGTAGGTTGGAAACCCCCTTGCTGGGGACATGAGCAGCTGGCAGTGCTGGATGAAGCAGCCAACTGCAACTTTGGGCCTCAGTGAGGATACCAGGCCCACTTTTGCAGATTTCTGTGGATGCTGAGCTGCCTTGGAGTCCACTAGGCCTGTTCCAGGAAGCTGGAGAGCCAGGCTCACGGGGGACCACAGTGCCTGACCCTTCTCACTGGACAGGCATCCATGAGCACCTCTGATGAACCCAGAGAACATGAGAGTTACCCATGAGGGGGATGGAGAATGAGCCTCTCCTTCCCCAAGAAGCTTGCAGTTTAGAGAGGGAAACAGACACCTAAGTGGGTGATTACTTCAGTGCAATGTGGCCCACTATCAGGTTTGTGTTCATTGCACGTCTGGTACACATTGAAAACTGAGGCTGGGAGCTGGGGTTGTGGCTCAGCGGTAGAGCACTCGCCTAGCACGCGCGTGGCCCGGGTTTGATCCTCAGCACCATGTAAAAATAAACGCATTATGTACAACTAAAGCAAATAAATAAATATTAAAAAAAAAAAAAAGAAAACTGAGGCTGGGTGAGGGGGGTGGACCCAGGTCAGAGGGCACAGGTCGGAGTGAGGCCTCTGACCTGATGAAGTGCTGCAGGAGCTCTGGGAGCAGGAGCTGCCAACCCAAGAAGCACATCCCCTGATGTCTCACCTTCCAGAGAATTCCCTGTTTTTTATCTTGCGTTTCTGGCCTGCAGTCAGTTATCAGTTCCTTTCCTTCTGTTTGAGTAGTAGGGACCAAGGGCAGGCAGGAGAGAGGGAACTATCTTTCCCAGTCTCCTTATCTGTCTGTGCACCTCATAAAACAGAACAGGTAGTAAAGGGGGAGCCTGTGGCCTAGACACTGGTCAGCAGGCACAGTAGGTAGGATGGCTTGCTACTTCTTCGTGTGGCCCTGCAAGCTTTGCCAAGAGCTCTGGACTCCCAAGTCTTCAGTGCATATTAGTCCCTTTCAGAAACAGGGAGGGAAGTGTGAGTTGCAGGTGAGGCGAGGAATTGGCTGGTGGGTATGTCTGTCCTGCTGTCTCTCCCCCAAGGCCAGGAGTCTTGTGCTGAGGTGCTTTCCCCACAGCTCATAAACCAGATTCATCACAGGAGAGACCAGGAATTTTTTTTTTTATTTTTTTTTTTTAATTTACTTCAGTTGTACACAATGCAATGCATTTATGTTTACGTGTTGCTGAGGATCGAACCCGGGCCGCACTCGTTCGAGGCGAGCGCTCTGCTGCTGAGCCACAACCCCAGCCCGAGACCAGGAATTAATCACTGAGGTACTTTACCACTGAGCTACACCCCAGCCTGTTTTAAATTTTGAGACAGGGTCTCACTAACTCACCAAGGCTGACATCAAACTTGCCATTCTCCTGCCTCAGCCTCCTGAGTGTGTCACCATGCCTAGCTCCTCTCCTCATTTTGACTAAACTGGTAACCAGGTCTGTAGGAACATGGATAGGAAAACCCTGGTTATGAGGTGAACCCTGCTGGGACTGGGTAGAAGGAGAATGCCACCTGCACACACATCCCCCATGTGGCCAGTCTTCAGAGTGGGGACCCCTGCTGATTATAGTAATCACTGTCCTGTGGCTGTACCTTTTTAGCCCCATTCCATCAGCACCAAAGGGTTCCCGGCGACTTCTCACTTCTTGTTCATAAGAATTTTTCTCAGGGCTGGGATTGTGGCTCAGCGGTAGAGCGCTCGCCTAGCACGTGCGCGGCCCGGGTTCGATCCTCAGCACCACGTACAAATAAACGCATTGTGTACAGCTAAAGCAAACAAATAAATATTTTTAAAAAAAAAAAAAAAAGAATTTTTCTCAGATCCATTCAGCTCTGTGTTAGTTTTCCATCATAGCAACAAAATACCTAAGAAAAATCAACTTAATAGAGGAAAGGTTTATTTTGGCTCCCAGTTTAAGAAGTTTCAGTCTATGATCACTAGGCTCCATTGTTTCTGGGCCCGTAGTGAGACAGAACATCATGGTGTAGGACATGGCAGAGGAAAGAGGCTCACCTCTTCACAGCTGGGTAGCAGAGAGAGAGAGAAAAAGAAGGGGCTAGGAACAAGGTATACCCTTCAAGAGAGACATCCCCAGTGACCTTTTTTCTCCAGCTAGGCCACACCTCCTCAAGTTTTTACCACCTCCCAATAGTGCCACTAGCTGGGACCAAGCCTTCAACACATGAGCCTTTAGGGGACACTCCAGATCCAAACCATAAAAAGCTTTTCCCAGAACTTCAGAAAGAGCTCTCTACAGGGCCATTGGCTGGTGTTGGCTTTTTTGCTGGTCCAGCTTTAACAAAAGAGTTTGAGTTCCTCTAGAACTTGGACTTGCCTCTGCAGCAAGCTTCCCTCTTACTGGGTAGGAGGCAGTTCAGAAAGGAAGGGAAGGTTCCCTGGCTGGACTCACTGTTCACTCCCAGCACTGGTCCATTGCCTGGCTGGCATGCACTAGGCATGCAGGAAGTGGAATGGATGGAGCTGACAGAGGCTTTGCCTCTGAGCCTTAGGCCTATTTCTTGTCTGATAAAGATGGTGTCTAGACCAACTGAAGCAGCTTGAGCCCTGGACCAGGAAAAAGCAAGTGTGAAAAGGAAGAAGCTGGAAGATAGTATCCCTGAGGTCAGGATGGGCAGCTCTTCTTTAGACTCTCTAAACCTTGGTTCCCTCCTTTTTTCTTCTAGGCAGGAAACCAATAGAATTAAATGCAGTTGCAGGGCATCATGGGAAGTTGCTGATCCTACCATCAGAAATGTGCCTTAGGAGGCTAGGGATGTAGCTCAGTGGTAGAGCCTTGCCTAACATGTGGGAAGAACTGGGTTCAATCCCCAGTACTGCTCCAAAAGAAAAAAAACATGTACCTTAGAACTTGCCAAGGAAATGATCTCACATCTAAACTAAATCATTTCCCATTTTTCAAAGATAAAAGAAATGCTTTTGCAATAGGGAAGAATACATCAGAATTAACCCCTGTGGCCACTATTGCTCCTGCCATTTCCCTTGGGCCTCAGTGTATTTTCCTCTTGAAGAATATGCCAGCTGCCTTCAGTGGCTCTTAGCCTTAGCTTAGCATTTCCAGGAGAGAAGCACAATTCATGGCTCCTCACTGAAGCTGTCCACACCCAAGCCCCAGAAACCACTTGTGTTCACATTTTAAAATCTCTCGTCCAGGGTTGGGGAAGTGGCTTGGTGGTTAAGTACCCCTGGGTTCAATCCCTGGTACCCAAAAAAAAATCCCTCATCCATTTCTCTCCACCCCCACCCTTCTTATGGTACTGGGGATAGAACTCAAGGGTACTCTACACACATACACACCCTTTTTTTTTCCTTTGAGACAATTGCCTAGGCTGACTTCAAACTTGTGATCCTCCTGCCTCAGCCTCCTGAGTCACTGGGATTACAAGTGTGTACTACCACACATGGCTCCATCATTCCCTTTTGAGCACTTTGTAGCTGGTGTTACATCAGATACTGTGAACCCAAAGGTGTTAGAGAGGGAATCACACTCAGAAAGGAAGCCATCATGTTCTGTGCCTTGAAGAGCAAGCCCAGGAGGAAGCAGACATATAAATGCCTCAGCAGCAGAGGTAACCAGCTTTCAAACCAGTTTTCAAAATTGCTGTGAGTCTGAAACCCCGTATGTAGCCTGAGAGCCCTTTTATTCATTTGTACATATATTTAACAAATACAAACAAGACCCAAAACCTAATAAAACTCAGTCCAAGACCTTCAGGAATTTACAGCTTCAAAGAGAATGCCACAGCAGCCAATAACTAATAGAAGTGTGGAGCACTGCCACAATTTCAAGTGGAGCATTCCTTCCATCTGTGTTAAAGGGCATTGACACTTGCCCATGAATCTGAGAATTTTCACCAAGAAGGCGGAGCGAGGGCCAAGGAGATGGAGTTTGTACACAATGTGTCCCAGCATGCATAGGCAGGAAGCAGTACCAGGTCTGGTATAATAAAGGTTGTTACCTGATGTAACACCAGATACAAAGTACTCAAAAGAGAATGATGGAGGGCTGGGGTTGTGGCTCAGTGGTAGAGCGCTCTCCTAGCACGTGCACAGCCCGGTTTGATCGTCAGCACCACATAAAAATAAATGCATTGTGTACAACTAAAGCAATTAAATAAATTTTTTTTAAAAAAAAGAGAATGGTGGAGCCAGGTGAGGTGGTACACACCTGTAATCCCAGTGACTCAGGAGGCTGAGGCAGGAGGATCGCAAGTTTGAAGCCAGCCTAGGCAACTGTCCCAAAATTAAAAAGGACTGGGGGTGTAGCTCAGTGGTAGAGTACCCTTGGGTTCCATGAAAATGGTTGGGCATAGGGGTGTGGTCTAAATGTGGTGAGAACCTCAGGGCCCTCAGCTGTCAAGCTAGGGGATTTTAACTACTCCAAGGGCTCATGGAGTTGCGGGGCTTCACACAGCATTTGTACTTAACTGGATCCCAGTTAGAGCTGAATTAGATTGTTAATGGCAGCATAGATAGATACCAGCTGAAAAAGGAGATTGGAAGGAAGAAGACCATTAGGAAACACCACTGAAGTTCTAGAGAGGTAACCAGGGGCAGAGCCTCAGACAAGCTATGGGAGATGGTAGAGGACCCCAACTTGAGCACCTGTTGCAACTCCCTTAGGGCCCCAAGGCAGCCTTTCATGTGCCTAGAAATGACCCATGTGAAAAGAGCTGGTAGTTCAGCAGGCACAGAGCCCAGCATGATGAGCTCCAGCGCCAGCAGGCCTCAGGTCAGCCCACTGCACATCCCAGCCCAGGCTGAGGATATCTTCAGAGACGACTTGTCAAGCAGTGAGGGCTTCCACAAGCACTGGGCAGTCCTCATGGGCAGCTCACAGGGTAAAGTCTGCACTGGCACTGATGCTTTAGGTTGGCCTTTCTTCTTACCTTCTGCCCCATCGCTAGAAGGCTTTGCCTAGAGAGACTCAGAGCCCTTTGGGTTTCTTTTTAGTCCAGGAAGCTGGAGTGGACTGCTTAGGAGACAGTGAATAAGGGCAGCCACCTTGAGGGATGGGGGCAGTTCCCAGGAGGCCTTGAGAAAAGCAAGCTGGACATAAGCTAAAACCCAAGCAGAGAAGAATGGCTCTGGGGAAAATGGTTTCAGACCTAGAGAAGTCCCATGAGCAAGCCCTTGAGAAGGGGAAGAGCTCTGTGCCTTAGACACAGCTTGGCTGTGAAAATACTGTACATGAGTCAAGCAGAGAAAAGACCCAAGAGCAAGCTAGGGTTAGAAAGTCTTATAAAAGTAACTGTACTCAGGAGGCTGAAGCAGAAGGATCTCCAGTTTGAAGCCAGCCTGAGCACCTCAACAACTTAGTGAGACTCTGTCTCAAATTTTTTAAAATTATTTTTTAAAGGGCTGGGGGTGTAGCTCATTGGTAAAATACCCCTGAGTTCAATTCCTAGTACCCCATGATCGCACTCCCCTCTCCCCAACTACTGCCAAAAGAAAAAAAGGGGGGGGGGGGGGAATAAAACCTGATGATACACCTGTAATCACAGCCATTCAGTAGACTGAGGCAGGAGGATGACAAGTTTGAGACCAGCCTCTGCAATTTAGTGAGACCCTGTCTCAAAATAAAAATGAATTTTAAAAAAAGGATACTTGGTGGTACAGTGTTTGCTTAGCATGTGCCAGACCCTGGGTCCAGTACATAGTACCCGAGAATAAATAAATTAGTTAGTTAATTAATTTAAAATAAATAAAAGTAGTTACTGACAAGTACCCTTTTATTAAAAAGAGAGAGAGAGAGAACTCACCATCAAGGCCTTCAAAATTGTAAATCCCAGACTGTCCAGTGAGTAGCCTCATTTGTTTACTAGAGCCATTCCTGGCAGTCTGAAAGCCTGGTCATAGTTGCAAATGGGGTGACCTGGTTCTTACCCTACTGAATGCTGATTGGGAACTGGGCTGGGGGATGAGGATGGAATCCTGCTGCAGATCCCAAGTTCCTGGTGTGTGTGTGTGATCTCATTTTCTCTAACCAGCACTATACAAGATGAATAATAAGGGCCTTGGCCAAGTCCAGCTAGTCAATAAGTGGCAGAGCTGAGATTTGAGCAAATTCTTTGTTCCCCCACAAGGGAATGCCTTGAAAGGAAACAGAATCCTTTTCTCCTCCCTAGAGTTGCAGGTTGGAGCCTCATACCTGGGCTGGACAGTTGGTTCTCTCTGAATAGATGGTATCAGGAGACATTCAACCCCAGGAGAACAGTAACTAGGAACTTGTGAAGACTAGAAGATAAAGGCAGCACTCTTCCTTGGGAGCAGTTAAAACCCCAAGCTTCCTCCTGGGCTTTTAGGAAGTAACATAAACAGAACAACACTAAAGGAAAACAGTGCTGAAATAAAGCAAAGCAGGCTGTTTGCCTGTGGGTTGCACCTTGTAGGGTGCCTCTTTTTCTCCAAAGACCAGGCAGCTCGCCCCATCCCAGCCCCTGGTCCTAAGTCACCCAAGGGTAGATAAAGCAAAGCTGTGGGCCCACCTGCTCAGCCTTCCTTCAGACTACCCTGCCTCCAGTGCTGAAAGGATTAATGAAAGGCAAATACTTGCCAGGGTTCCAGCCCTGCCTCCAGTCATTCATTCATATTTATTTAATTTATATTATTTTTTGGTATTGGAGATTGAACCAGGACTCTTAACCATTGAGCCACATCCCCAGCCCTTTTTATTTTTCTTTTATTTTTCTTTTTTTATAAATATCTTTATTTATTTGCTTTAGTTGTGGACAATGCGTTTTTTATTCAATGCATTTTATTTGTACGTGGTGCTGAGGATCGAACCCGGGTCGCCCACGTGCTAGGCGAGCGCTCCACCGCTGAGCCACAATCCCAGCCCCCCTTTTTATTTTTCATTTTGAAACAGGGTCCTACTACTAAGTTGCCTAGGTCCTTGCTGAGTTGCAGAGGCTGACCTCAAACTTGGGATCCTCCTGCTTTAGCCTTCCTAGTCACTGAGATTACAGATGTGTGCCACCATGCCCAGCTCCAGCCCTGCCTCTTAACAGCTGAGTATCCTTGACCACCTAGGCCTCAGTTTCTCTACCAGTAATGCAGAGGCATGAATTGTGATTGGGGGACTTTGTTTGTTTGTTTACTTACTTATTTATTTTTAGCTGTAGATGGACACAGTATCTTTTTATTTTATGTGGTGCTGAGAATCGAACCCAGTACCTCGTACATGCTAGGCACGTGCTCTACCACTGAGCCAGAGCCCAGCCCTTTTGGGGGATTTTGTCTCACTTTCAAGAGTCTGGTTTTCATGGTAACAGAGGTGGGCCTATTATTCCTGCTTTTGCCTAGAATTCCCCCAGCTCCTGCTAGCAGTTACTACCTGACTCAGTGGCCCACAGCTAATTCCCTCTCTCCTCTGCTTCGCACCTTCCAGGTGATGGCTCAGAGTATGGTGCCAGTGGGGAAGACGCCCTCAGCAGGATCCAGAGACTGATGGCTGAGGGGGGCATGACGGCTGTGGTGCAGCGGGAGCAGAGTACCACCATGGCCTCCATGGGTGGCTTTGGCAACAACATCATCGTCAGCCACCGCATTCACCGCAGCTCCCAGACAGGCACTGAGTCTGGGGCAGCCCGCACATCCTCACCCCAGCCCTCCACCTCTCGGGGACTGCTCCCAGAACCTGGGCAACTGGCAGAGCGAGGCCTAAGCCCCCGGACAGCCTCCTGGGACCAGCCTGGTACCTCTGGGCGGGAGCCACCCCAGCCAACCCTGCCCTCTTCTTCCCCTGTCCCTATTCCTATCCCCCTTGCCAGCACTGAGGGACCAACCCTGCACTACAACCTGACCAGTAATAATCACCTTCCTGACGGAGGTGGTGGCAGCAGGGGGGAGGCTACAGGCCCCAGCGGGGAGCCACGGAACAGGTAGAGACAATGGTGTGCACTGGTGCCTCCCCTCGAGCCACTGAGCAGAAGCCGGACCTCACAGCTGACTGGGAACTGTACACGCAGAAGCACTGCTGGCTGCACCAGAGAACAGGAGGAGCACGAGGGTGGGGGTGAGGAGGAGTTGTCAGTGGGCCAGAGGCAGTGCAGTGGGCAAGGCTCGCGCCAGGGGACTAGAAGCTTCCAGAATCTGGAGTCCAGGAAAGCCAAGCTGCTGGGCCTAGTGTGAATGGAGGAGCAAGTGGGTGTCTCTTTCATGAACCCCCCCTTTCTCCTAGGATCATGGGCTCAGGGGACTCAGCCCTGGACAGGAGCCCCAGAAGAGTGAATAGTCTTCCAGATCTGGCCTATACCATCCTTGACAGAGGCCAGTGGGGCAGCTTTGCCCTGCCCACCTGTGAGGTGGGCAGAGCCACCAGGAACCCAGGAACAGGAGGAGTGGCATGGTCCCCAGAAATCATCGTCTCTGACCTTTCAGAGCTCCAGCCTCTCTCCATCTTCTTATCCCATCCAGAGACACAGTCTGGGGTCAGGCTGGGCTCTCAGGTTCCTGAGGGCAGGGACTTTCCACACTTGGTATGGAGCAACTGTGGGGTGAAGCGGACAGCCTGCTTCCCTGATGCAGAATGAGGTCATGGGATGGTGGGCAGGTCCTCATTCAGGAGTGGGGGATGTAGGCTGGCCCACCCCCAGGCTTGTCCACCAAGCTCCTCCCTCCTCCAAGGCCCCCAGAGTTGCACCTGTGGGTGTCAGTATTACCTGAGCCTAGGCCAAAGCCCGCCCAAGGCGGGGGAGGGGATGAGACTCCAGGTCAGAATGTGAGGTCTTGGTCTGTGGTTTAAGGTGTTGCATGTGGAATCTTGAATTGTACGTGTAGTTTCTAGTGGAGAAATCAAGGCTCTGATCATTTTGTTTTTAGTATGAAAATGTGATTTCTTTTCTGTTTGTCACTCATCATAGAAACATTGTGGTGGGAGGAGAGGGGATAGTCTACTGCTAATGAGGGAAACACCAAAGATCTACATCATTAAAATGATGACATGCCCCTCTCCAGGCTCCTCTGTTTGTTTCCATGGAGGATGGAGGAGGGGTGGGAATTGGGAGGTGGGGGGCATGGAACTGAGCCAGGCTTCAGTGTTCCCCAGGCACTTCAGTGGTGTTGCTGTTCTAATGGAAAAGCCGTGTCTGACCCTGGACGAGACATTGGGTTAAGGGGCTGCCACCTCTGCTTCACACAGCCTCTCTAGACCACTACCCCTTGCTTCTCAGGTGCCTGCTATGGATTGGGGCAGCTTCCCAGTGGTGGGTGGGCAGAAAGGAGTGATGAGAGGTTGCTCATCCTGGTCACTTCCTACCCAGGATTATGAACCTGAAGATACAAATGGCAAAAAAAAATAGATCCCCTTCAGACCAGGGAGACCATCTGCTCTTGTTTGCAGGCACCATGAAGGTGCCATGCCTTCTGCTCTGGGTCTGCCTTTTTCATGTGTGTCTTCCAGACAGTGACTGAAAAACCTGCATCATCCATGGGACTTGGCCACTTCCAAGTTCCAAGCCAGTTTAGAAAGTAGGAGAAGGATATTTGCCCCAACTTATGAGAGGTGTAACAGAAAATGTGAGCAAACCCTGGGTGTTTTATGGGCAGCAAGTACTTCATGAGTATCTTTTTTTGTGACCAGCTCTGTCTCAGATGCTGTGGGGTGTGCAAAATTACAGGTTCTGTCCCAGCAGAGAGAAAAACCAAAGGATAAATGGGCAAGCAGTATAGAACAACGCAAAGTTAAATAGTTAGGAACACTCAAATTTTCTAGGAAATTGTATCAGTAGACTGAACTAAAAGATCCATCAGCAGCCGTGTGGCCTTGGGCAAACAACCTTTTTTTTTTTGTAGATGGACAGAATGCCTTTTTTTTTTTTTTTTTTAATGTGGTGCTGAGGATCAAACCCAGAGCCTCACACTGCTAGGCAAGTGCTCCACCACTGAGCCACAACCCTAGTCCCCTAAGCAACAACCTCTTAAAGTTACTTGTATCTCTATAATCTTGAGTCATTCCACCTCAGAGAACACAATGAGGGCAGGCTTCCCTTGAGAAGAAGGATTTGAAATAAATATTGAAGTATTTGTTTAGTGTAAACCACATGCCAAAGAGTGTATATTATATCCCCTTTCAAAAGCCCTCTGAAATGGTTACTGCCGTCACCCCAGACCACATAACTAAGTAGGCGAGCCTGGTTTTGGACTCTGATAGTGTATGATTCCAGAGCACACATCTTTGCCACTAATTTCTACAGAAGGAAGACAGCTTAAGAGAAACAGAATGGGACCTGGAGTTGCACTGTTGCTTTGGGAACAAAGGTATTGAGGAAGCCTTGTGGATGAGGTGGTCCAATTTTGGCCCTGCGTAATCCACCTCTGCTGGCTATGGCCAAGGATGAATCCAGATGCTTGCTCCCTGTTGGAGGCTGTTGTCAACACCTGCCTGTCTCCACACCATCCCCTTTCCTTGGCTCTCACCTAGTGTTCACCTCCATGGTTGCAGGGAGGACCTTTGCAGGACCCCTTACACACACAAGGCTGCTGGACCAGCAGGACAAAAATCAGCAATAAATCCCTTTGGAGATGAGGACAGGCTCAGAGAAACACGAGACTTGTCTACTGGGTCAGCTGGATTAAAGGGAAAACAGACTAAACCATGTCCCCTAGTTCCCAACTCAGCCCTTGAGGATACCACTATGTGTTCTGGGATTAGAAGGTGGGGGAGGAAAAAGCCCCAGCCCATAGCAGGGATTGTGGGGAAATTGGTGTGGCTTTGCCTGACAGTTTCTGGAAGAGCTCAAGACAATTTGGGACATTTCTAGTTTCTGGGGCTTCCAGTCCTTGGTCTTGGTTGTTTCTCCATCTAAGATTCTGCCCTCCCCCTCCACACACACATTTCCACTCTCCTAAGAGCATCCCGCACTCCCACCCCCGCCCCTAGGAGGAATATAGCAAAGTGGAACAAGCACGGGACTGTCATTGTCATATGAACCAACTGAGCCTCTTCTGTGAAGCGGAGCAAGAACAATAGTGCTCCTTTCACCCTGTTATGAGAATAGCGGGAGATCAGATCCCCCAGGTGAGGGAATATGGCTTCCCACGCTAGCCCTGAACTCAAGTCCCAACTGAAGTTCCCAACTCTGACCAGCCCTCGCACAGGGGACCCGACCTCCACTTCCTGTGTAGCAAGGAGAATCTCCCACCCAGGGCCCACAGCACTGGCTCTTGCTCAGCTCCCCGCTTTTCTGCCGCCTCTGCCTCTCCTCCACTGCCGTCCCCGCCTCCGCCTCCCCCCAAAGGCCCCCCGCAGGCCCTTGAGGGCGGGTGGAAGGAGGGCGGGACTTGGGTTGTTTATCCAAGAGAAGGAACCAACCGTCTTAAGGTTAATCGGTTGTTTGCGCTCAATGTTGGGGTGGCAGGTCTCAGGGCTCGGACGCGGAGGGGCGCGTTCGACCCTGCCTGGCCCCAGAAAGGGCTAAGAGGGAGCCCCGAGAGCCGTGGCGGGTGCGGCTGAGTCGAGGCCTCGCGGCCGACGGCCCAGGCCGAGGCGGTGCTCTCCGAGGTGCTGAAGCCGCTCACTTTCGGCCCTGCGCAGGCAAGGCCGGGCGACCCGAGGCTGCCGCCAGCGCGGTTTCGGGAGATCTGGGACACTGGCGACTTGCCCTCGGGGTCTTTTCCCGGGCTCCGTCCCAGGTGACCTTGAGCACCTGGCTTTTTACCTCAAGCAGCGGGAAACTCGCTTTACGAGCCGCGGGTGGATGGGCGGTGCGTCCCATCCTAGTGCGGGCAGAGCGGGTAGGAGCCCCTTCCGCGGCTTGGAGCGCGGATCGGGGAGCCGGGCGGGGCTGGGGGCGCATTGTCTGCGGTGGACGCGCTCTTCTCTCCCTGGCGGACCCTCGCCCGTCTCTGCCCTGCTCTCTCCCGGGCCCGACGGCGCCCCTCCTTCCGGCTGCTCGGCTGCCTACACGCAGCCCCAAGGCTGGAAACTCCCGGCTTCTGCCCCGACGGAACCCGCCCATAACCTCCCGTTGGGGTCAAATACTCGCGCCCGCAAGTCGAACTGCCAGCGGGATAGTGTAGCCGGGTGAGGTCCCGGAGAGGCGCGAAAACACTTCGGGGTCCCGGGTGCATGGTCAGGGCGGAGGCGGGGAGCGTAGTCAGACCCCGGCGCCCGCTTCCTTCCCGTCCCGCGAGGGGGCGCCGCGTCCCCATGACAACGCTGACACCCCCCCCCCCCAAACCCCGAAGGGCAGCGCCCCCTGCTAACCGGCACTGGCGACTGTGGGCGGTGCCCCCACAGTGCCCGAGCCGGGAGTCCCCGCCGGCTTCAGGGAAGGCGCAAGCCGCTGGGGTCCCCGACGCCCCGAGTGGTGACCCCCGCGCGTCGCCGCTGGGTGACCGGCCCGGGGCGGGCGGCGCGGCCCCACCACGATTGGCTGCTTCCCCGTGACATCACGCGGCTCGGGGAAAAGTGCGAGCGTGAGCGCGAGTCGGAGCCACAGCGCCGGGAGCTGCAGGCGGAGCAGGGGCCGCCCCTCGGCACCCCGTCCCCGCCCCCGGCCCAAGGCCAGGCCGCCCGCCCCTCCGGCTCTTGGGGCCTCCCGTCTGTCCCGCCGTCTGTCCGGCGCGAAGGAAGCGGGACAGAGGCGGCGGGTGAGTGACTCCGCTGCGGCGCGGGGGCGGGGGGCTCGGTTGGAAGAGAAGGATCCAGGGCTTCGGGACCCTCTGAGGGTTTCCAGAGGTGGGTTCCGCTGGCACAGGGCCCCAGACCCCTTTATGGGCTAGCGCGGTGCTGGGAGCGGCAGAGGGCCCCAGGGGTGGGCCACCCCTCTGGAAGAAAGGCCCGGGGTCGCTTGGAGGCTGCTCCAGGTGCGCTTCTGGGGATAGAAGGCCATTCAGCAGGTCCAGGGCGGAAGAGTGCCCGCCTACAGCCCCCACCCAAGCCAGCGACAGCCGTCGGGTCGGGACCCCACACTCCATCCCTCCTCCTGGCTGCTCTGCAGGGTTCCGGGCGCTGGAGCCCAATAGAGCCTTTTTCCCGCTCGTCTCCCCGCCCTCCCCTCCTCCCTTGACTGCCCGGGAGCTGCCAGCCCACTCCAGCCCGTGAAGTCCTCTATCAGCGACCTTGAACCCCGACGGAAAACACCCTTGCCCTCTCCCGGTGCCCCTCCCCCTCCCCAGGACTAACCCCCACTGTTGCCCAAGCTCTGAGCCGGGGAGATCCAGCCCCAACCACCACCACCCCACCCTCCGGACTCGCAGCGGAAGTGTGGGGCTCATTGTCCCTTCCGAATCCCCTACACCCTTCTCCCTCCCCTGAACTCCAGAGTCTCCTCTCTGGCCCCAGGGACAGATCCAGGGGCCACAGCTTTCCAGAGCCCTGGAATGAGAGCTTCAAAACCGAGGACGTATGGCCCAAACCACCACACAGAATCCCAGAGCGCCCATCTGCCTTGTACGGGGAAGGGTTGGGGTCTCGGGGACGGGAAAGCCTGGTGCCCACGCCCAGAGGTTGCTAGAACTGCGTGCTAGGGGGTTGGCGGGAGGGCGGGGCACTGGAGAGCGAGGGCTTCATCGACCACCACCCAGACGTGGAGGAGCCCCCAGATGGGCCCAGGAATAATCCTCAAGCTGATCCTGGCGGCTCCCCTGAGCCCAGGGCTTGGGAAAAAAGGTGCCTACTTTGGCCGCAGGGGCTAGGCTGGGCCTCTCGCAGGGATGAAGGGTGAGGAATGAAGGGGAGGAAGAATCTTAAACTTGTCTGACCCAAGCCCAAGACGGGTCTCTCTATTGTAATTCTATTGCCCTTGCCTTCTCACCGTTGGGCACGCAGAGCTGAGCCCGGTGTCCCTCAAGGCCAGGTTAGGCGACTATCGCAGCCCCTCGACAGAAGTCAGTTGCAAGGCTGGGACTCCATGCCTCATCCTTGAGGACGCAGACAACCCCAAGCTTCGGACTAAAAGATGTCTCAAAGTCAGGGGTCCTTCGCATTCGTAGTGTAGTCTGGCCTCAGCCCTTCCCCATCTACAAGCTAGGCATCATCCGGGCGCTGGCTTCTGGCGGACCCTCTCCGCCTTGGGGAAAACAGCTAAGGCTGAGTCTACCGGCCTCGGTTGGAATGTGACCAGTCGCTCACTGTCGGCCCTGCATTTGCTCGTGAACACAAGTTCGCAAGCACAGCCACTTGAACCGTGTGCATCCTCCAGGAACGCACATGCATGTACATGCACGTGTCCACACGGCGCGGGCCTGCTCACGCGCTCACCGGCGCCCTGGTATCCAGGCGTGGCCGTGCGCACACATGCACAAGCAGACAGTTACTAGCGTCTACTCGCGCTCCTTGGTAATCACACACAAACAGAACCCGCACTCGCGTTCCCGCCCACGCGTTCCTCTCCCGGTGCCGGGTGGAATCCGGGCGCCCTAAACTTTCTCACCCTTGAACCCCTGGCAGAGCTGAGGGCAGTTTTGTGGCGGCCTCAGGTGGGGTCTGGCAATGGGGCCCCTTGTGCCTACCCCAAGAAGCCCTGCCTGGGGGTTCCTCCGTGTTTGCAGTCGGGTTGAAGTTAGGGGCGGTGGCGAGCTGCTGCCCGCTCGGGGTCCCGAGCTGGCACCCAGGGACCGACATTGCCATCTAGTGGTGCGCAAGCCCCGAGCGGCCGGCATCTGGCTCGCCTCCTCAGATCCTAGGCGGGTCAGGGAAACGCGCCAGAAGCAGCTGCGGGTCAGAATGTCTGCGGCTGACCCAGAGGGGTCCAGAAAGACAGCTAGGATCAAGTTGTGGAGGTAGAGTTTTGCCCTGTCTGCGACTGGCAGGCCCCAGAACGAAACTAAATCACCTGCCATTTATTTGGCCATTTATTTGTTCAAGCTCAGCCTTACCCCCATCCAGGACAAGAGGTCTCCTAACTAAGAAAGCTAAATGGGGAAGCTGGCAGAAATAGGAAGGGACCAAGGATCTAATGGGTCCTCCCAGTTGTGTGGCTTTGAAAGGGAGGACTGAGCACTAGTACTTGGAGTTAAGAAAGGGGCTCTGGGTTCTAATTCTGCCCCTGCCCTGTTTTACAAACTGGGTGACTCAGGCAAGCTATTTACTATTATCCTCTAAAAGAGGATATTTACATCTATAAGATTAGACTACTAATGTACCTGTATATATTGGGCTGTTGTAAGAAACATAAACCAGATAATCTATATAAAAAGCTCAGGGGGGTTCCTTCCTGTGTCACGTTGACACTCCATAAACAAGAGCTATTTTCATATTTAGCACCTCTAGCCCCCTTATTTCTTACTCCCTGCTGGCCCGCCCATGTCCTGACCCTAGGAAGCCAGTGTGAGTGAGGGTTTCCTGGAGGCTGTCTAGATCATTCCTGCCCACCCTGTTCTCATGGGCATGTGCCTGGGTTGGGCAGCCTCAATGTGCTGGGTGCTACTGCCCTTCCAATTCAGAGGGTGACACCTGAGGATCTATTCAGAGGCTCTCAGAGCTGAATGAGGCTGTCAGACTCTTGGGCAAAGGCCCTCTTTGCCCCTTGCCCTTGGTTTCTGGAGTGACCTTGGGGGTATCATTACCTCCCTTAGCCTTTCCTCTTATCAACCAAAGACTTGGAACTGGAGGACTTGAAGTCTGAGGGCAGGAGGCTGGGTCTGTGTCTGTGATGGTGGAGTAGGGCACTGGGGCCAGGCTTTGGGGACACCTTGGGTGCCATTTCCAGGCCGAAGATGAAGTTGAGGGGCCAGTCCCATAGCTGTGCAGGAGGTTGTCTTAGGGCAGGATCCTGTTCAGCAAATGAGAAAGGAGGTGCAGGAAGGCGGGGTGGCATCCCTCGGGCTGCCCTCTACCCACCCTACTGGGCTTCTAGGGAGCACAGGCTGCAGGGTGAGTTTGTCTTCCTCCACACCCGGCTGCCACGCCCGCTCTTCCTCTTTCACACACACAGACGCACAGAACTGCGTATACGACCTGCGTGTGGCTGAGATGGGGCTGTGTGCGTATGCGGAATGGTGTGTGTGTTGGCGGGTGTGAAGGAGGCTGGGCTGAGCCGCTGCCCTGGCACAGCACGCTGGGCGTGGGCCTCCCTCACATGTATGGAAGAGGAAGAGGAGGAGGAGAGCTGAGGAGAGGCTGGTGGGAGGGAGCGCAGGCTCAGGGGAGGGGCCTCGGGCTTGGGAGACCCCAGCTGGGGCAGCCTCTGCACTGGGTGTGGGAGGGTCACCCTTGGGGGCTAGCTTCACACACCCGGAATGGGGCTCGGCACCAAACAGGAGCTCAATAAATGTTGAACGAATGAGCACGTGAGGAATGGCAGACAGAGTTCGCTTATGTTCTGCCAGATGTTTTCCCTCCGTCACCTTGACACCAGTTTTTCTCTTCATTACCCCTCCCAGCCTCTTCAACGGTTCACCCCTTTTCTCTCCTTCCTTCTCCAGCCACCACCCACCCACTGCTACTAACCAATATGGCGAACTTCACACCAGTCAATGGCAGCTCCGGCAACCAGTCTGTGCGCCTGGTCACGTCGACTCATAACCGCTATGAGACGGTGGAGATGGTATTCATCGCCACAGTGACAGGCTCACTGAGCCTGGTGACTGTTGTGGGCAACATCCTGGTGATGCTGTCCATCAAGGTCAACAGGCAGCTACAGACAGTCAACAACTACTTCCTGTTCAGCCTGGCATGTGCCGACCTCATCATAGGCGCTTTCTCCATGAATCTCTACACCGTGTACATCATCAAGGGCTACTGGCCCCTGGGCGCTGTAGTCTGTGACCTGTGGCTGGCTCTGGACTACGTGGTGAGCAATGCGTCTGTCATGAACCTTCTCATCATCAGCTTTGACCGATACTTCTGCGTCACCAAGCCCCTCACCTACCCTGCCCGTCGTACCACCAAGATGGCGGGCCTCATGATTGCTGCTGCCTGGGTCCTGTCCTTCGTTCTCTGGGCCCCTGCCATCTTGTTCTGGCAGTTCGTGGTGGGCAAGAGGACAGTGCCTGACAACCAGTGCTTCATCCAGTTCCTGTCCAACCCAGCAGTGACCTTTGGCACAGCCATTGCTGCCTTCTACCTGCCCGTGGTCATCATGACGGTGCTCTACATTCACATCTCGCTGGCCAGTCGCAGCCGAGTTCACAAGCACCGGCCTGAAGGCCCCAAGGAGAAGAAGGCCAAGACTTTGGCCTTCCTCAAGAGCCCCCTGATGAAGCAGAGTGTCAAGAAACCCCCACCAGGGGGAGCGGCTCGAGAGGAGCTGAGAAACGGGAAGCTAGAGGAGGCCCCTCCGCCGGCCCTGCCACCGCCACCACGCCCAGTGGCCGACAAGGACACCTCCAATGAGTCTAGCTCAGGCAGTGCCACCCAGAACACCAAGGAACGACCACCCACAGAGCTGTCTACCACAGAGGCCACCACGCCTGCCATGCCCGCCCCTAACCTGCAACCACGGACCCTCAACCCAGCCTCCAAATGGTCCAAAATCCAGATTGTGACGAAGCAGACAGGCAACGAGTGTGTGACAGCGATCGAGATTGTACCTGCCACTCCAGCTGGCATGCGTCCAGCGGCCAACGTGGCCCGCAAGTTTGCCAGCATTGCTCGCAACCAGGTGCGCAAGAAGCGGCAGATGGCAGCCCGGGAACGCAAAGTGACGAGGACCATCTTTGCCATCCTGCTGGCCTTCATCCTCACCTGGACACCCTACAATGTCATGGTTCTGGTGAACACCTTCTGCCAGAGCTGCATCCCTGAGACGGTGTGGTCCATTGGCTACTGGCTCTGCTACGTCAACAGCACCATCAACCCCGCCTGCTACGCGCTCTGCAATGCCACCTTTAAAAAGACCTTTCGGCACCTGTTGCTGTGCCAGTATCGGAACATCGGAACTGCCAGGTAGGCAGGTAGGCGTGGCCTAGGAGGTGCTGGTGTGGCACTTGTGCTGGGGGACCACATGGCTCACCTGCTGTGGGGAAGAGACTTGGAGGCCCCATTCCGTGCTCGCATTTGCTGAAGAGGAAGAGGCTCTGGTTGGATTCAGAGACCAGATCCCTGCTCAGGCAGCGGGGGCTCAGCCTCTGAACTGGGACCACCTGGCCCGCATCTGTTGCCCTGCCTCAGGGAGCTGGGGGGCACTGGCCTGGGTGGGCAGCTGCCCCCCGCTGTGGCCATCAGCAGGGCATCTGGAGAGAAGCAGGATGGCCAGGAGCATCTCAAGATAACGGACACCCGGAAGGGGGCAGAGGCCAGGAGCGTCTCCAGAGGTGCAAAGGGGCCAGTCTTGGAAGGGGTAGAAGGGTGGGGTCCCCCATTCTGCTGTAATTGGTGCTTTCCGCCTCCCTGCACCCCGCATGTAGGCTCAGCTCCTCCCCCCAAAACCCCACTCCAGGGGCAGACATTTTCCTTCTGCAGCTGCTCAGCCGGGGCTCTGGGTGGCCTCGCGCATGGGGGAGCAGGCCAGGCCAGGCTGAGAGTGCTCTGAGGCCTCTCCCTTCCCCTGTAGCACTGTCCTTGTCACATCAGGGTGGGGCAGCTGGGAGGTCAGGGATTCACTCAGGAACTGAAGTCTAAGCTTCTGTGGTCCCACGTTGAGCCCAGGTTAGCCTGAATCTGATGGACTCCCCTCCCCCAGGAGAGGGCCCATCCTGGGTCACACACCAAAGGGGGGGCTGCTGTGGGCAGTGCCCTACTACCTTCTCCACTCTGCCTCCGCCCTGAAGGTGGTCTGGGCCCAAGGGAGACAGAAAGGGGGTAAAGTTGATGACCCACCCAGGCTTCAATAACTGGGGGGTGAAGCAGGCAAGCACACTCCATCTCTAGCTTCCCCAATGGGTAGAACCTTCCTGATGGGTAGTGGGCTGGACCAAAAGACCTTTGACCTGGTGAGGCTGCGTCCTAGTGAGTCATCATGGTTTCCTTCCCCAGCCCTAGTGTGGTTCTTGGGAGAAACGAGGACTGGAAGACTTAGGGGATCTGATGGGGGACCTTTCATGCTGTTTCCATGGGCTCTGGGGAGTACTCACCACCAAGCCACCAACTCCTTTAAGTCCATCAATCCCTACTGCCTGTCTTCTCCCACTTTTCCACCCACAAACAAAGCTCCACAGCAAACTCCCTGGGAAGGGGCTTTTATATATTAAAAAAAAAAAAAAAAAAAAGCTTTTATTTGGGGGGAAAAAAAAGTTGATTCATTTTATTTATTTCTCAGTAACAGGTATCATGGTGAGGCAGGGCAAAGGGGGTATTGGGAATCAAATCCCTTTGGGGAGAGGCTCAAGTTTCCCAGAATCTCGTCCCTCCCCACTTTGGGAATGGGCTTTTGGAGTCGGGGTGGGGAGTAAAAGACAAAGGCAGGGCATGATTGATAAAGCTAACAAGCAGACAAAGGCACTGGTAGGTGGTAGGTCATATCTTGGGCCTGTGTGAGGGAAGGGTGCAGGCCTGGCCCCCGTAAGGCCAGGGGCTCCTTGGCATCCCGACCAGGCCTCAGTCTTTTCCTTTCCCTTTCTTGGCTGTAAAACAAGAAACATCACATTAGTCCAGTTAAGTGCCCAGGAGAGACCCCACCCCCCAGGTACATCAGAGAGAGAGAAATCCTGCCCCCTAAACTAGTGGTCTTCCGCTAGCTGACCTGGAAATAGGTGGGATAGGGCAGCCATTATGATGCCAGATGTTCCCCACTCCCTCGACTTTATGTTTTCACCCAGGATCAGAAAACTTCCAAGTTCCTAGTCCCAGGCCTGGTCTTAGTAGCCTGAGCAACAGCTTCAGCCTCCTCACATGGGAACAACGCGCAGGGAACAGAGCTCAGGACCCGGGACACCGGAGACTTCCTCGGGGACCGCCTTCCTAGGGTTCCGAGCTCGGAAACCCGGCGGCCGGTCCGGGGTTCACCTGCCCGCCCCCGCCATCACCTTTCTTTTTTGCCACCGCGGAGGTGAGCGCCAGCAGCGCGAGAAGGGCGAGGAGGAGGAAGCCTCGGTGCTGCATCCTGGTGGGAGAGCAGGGGTCAGAGTCCCTCGCCGGTCCCCTTCCACTACTGGGGGCCGCGTGCAGGGCCCCCCCACCCCCATTTGTTCCGTTTTCCAGGCCGCTAACAGGGCTGCAGAGGGAGGTCCTGGAGCCGGCCCCTCCCGCGGCCAGGTCGCGTCTCCGGATGTCTGTCCCCCTGGTGTCACCGACAGCCCGGGACGCGACTCAAACCCCCAATCCCCCTCAGCCCCCGGGGTGGCAGCGGCCGAGCCGGAGAAGGGCCACGGCCGCCGCGCGCCCTCCGCGCCCCGCGCGCTCACTCGCTCGCTGCCTGCGCTGCTTCGCTCCCTCCCGCGCCGGGCCCGTCCCGCTCCGGCCGCCGCGGCCCCTTTTGTCTCCAGAACCGGTCTGAGCCGGTCACATGGGCCCCCGCCCCCTCCCCGCCTCCCCCCCAACCCAGAAAGGACCCGCCCCGCCCCCTCCCCTTAAACCCGCGCCGCCCCGACCCCGGCGTCCCCGCCTCCGCTCCCGCCCCGCGCCCCTGCCCCGGCCTCGAGGCCCTGGTCCCCGCACCGTGGCCTCTCCCCGCCAGTGCCCCCACTCCGGGCCCTGGGCCTCCGTCCCGCCCTCGCACTCTCAGCCCCTGGCCCAACCTCTCCCTCCCGGCCCTCTGCCTCCTCCTGAGGCCCGTCCCCATTCCCCGCCGGTCGCCCGGGACCTGGGCCGCCTGGAGCCTTAGATGTGGTCCCAGGAGGGGCACGCAACCCGGGGCGTCACCAGCCCGGCACTCTGTCGAACCCGTCGAGGTCGCACTCCACCGCCCGCCGCCCCGGCTTCCCGCATGTTGCGGGGGAGGGAGCGCCGGCCACACCTCGAGGGGTTTCCCCAAGTGGGCAGGTGACGGCTCCGCCGTTTGGGAGCACTGGGACCCCAGAGAAAGCGCATTGGCTAGGGGCGCGGAGGGCGCCAGCGCCTTCCTCGGAGCGCAGGCTTGAGGGGGCGCGGGGGCTCTGCGGGAGGAGGAGCCCGCAGGCTGGGAGCTGGGGAGACCTGGAGCTGGCCGAGCCGTCTGAGAAGTTCCAGACCCGACCGCGGCGGCGGCGGTAAATGCCCCCACCCCACCCCGGGGCCTCGGGGTTCACCTCACCCGATCCCCCGAAACTGCCCTGGGGGAGGGGCCTTGCTCAAGGCCACGGGGCAAAGGGGCCGGAGGACCCCGGCCCAGCCCCCGCCCCACCTCTTTCACTTTCATTGTTATCGTCCCAGCGGGAAGCGGGAAGCTGGAGGAAATCGACTCCGCCCCTGGCCCCAGCGAGCTAGGCAGCGGGCAGAGGTCAGGAGCCGGGCAGGCCCACCCCCCAGGCGGGAACCCGGGCCTCCAGGGAAGGGTCTGGGTCGATAGTGTCCGGTCCCCCACCCTGAGGATAACTCAGCAGACCCTGCGGCTTCTGGAAGGCCTCCCCAGCAAAGAGAGAAAACCAGAAAGGGGAAAAAAAAAATCCACTTTACTGAGTCACACCCAGCTGTAAACATGTCACCATGAGAACCCCACCCACCCCCACCCCCAGGCCACACAGCCCTCGAAGAAATGACTGGTACACGGGGAGGGTCACGGGGTAGGTGCCAAGCAGGGCAGCGGGCAGGCGAGTGCAGGAGGCCTGGAGGTGAGGGGTCAGGGCAGGCGAGGGGCTAAGCTCCAGGAACCTGGGGCAGGTCCTAAAGACCAGGTGGCTTGCGAAGCCTCTTCCTGAAGGCCTCCCTGACTGTGCTTTGGCCACTCTGCCTTGCCCCATCCGGCCGCTACGGAGCACATCTGTTGCAGTGAGGGTGGGGCTGCCCTGAAGTCGCCCAGCTCCAGTCCCCCCAAAGGCCTGTCCAGCCCAGCCGGTTCCCTGTTCCCCTTTGAGCCCCCTGTGAGTCTAGGGGTCAGACTGGGGACCTCAGGGGGACAGGTAAGAGCCCCAGCTCCTCAGAGTCCAGCCCTAGGTCTGGGTAGCTTCTCCGGGGATGGCACAGGGCTCCTTCCCTGGGTCATGGGTCCCCCGGTGGCCATCTGACTGGAATGTGGCAGTGAGGTGGGCAGGGCGGGAGCTCATCCTTTGGCCACAGTCCCTCCAGCTGCCCCAACTACACGGCAGTCTCCTGGTCCTCCCGCTGGATCATCTGGTAGTGCTGACGGTTCTCCAGGTAGGCAGCCAGCTCTGTGTCCTGAGCCTTCTCAGCCCGCTGCCGCGGAGTGTCACCCTGGATTGGGGACAGCTGCAGTCAGTGCAGGGACCATGGCCTAAGGTCCCTACCACGCTTAGGAAAGGGCAGAGTCCTTTCCTCTGCCTTGTCTCCTCCCCTGCTGGCTCGGGTTTCTCAGGATCTGGACTTTGTCAGGGGAAGGACAGCTTCAAATTCACAAGGGCAGTCCCCACCCCCAGGTCTGGGAATGGTTGATTCTGTGCCCAGCTGGTCTGCTCACCTGCTGGTCCGTCTTCATGAGTGAGGCACCAGCTTCCACGATGTAGTGGCAAATGGTGCGCTGGCCCAGAGCCGCTGCCTGGTGCAGACAGGTCTCCCCGCTGGGGGAGCAGAGGCTGGCTGTGGACCCTTTCCAGGCTTTCTCCCAAGTGCCATCAGAAAAGGCAGGAAGTTTGGGGACCAGAGGGAAGGGGCAGCCCAGAGGACACCAGGCTGGTCAGCAAAGGTTCTGACTGACCAAATGGGAAGGGGCGGAGAAGGCTGGTTTCCAGGGCAACCAGGGACTTGAGCTCCCAGGTACTTACTTCTCCTCCACAGCATCAAGGATGTCTGGAGGTGCTGCAGGAGGGAAGGGCGTGGTCAGAGAGCCTTGGCATCCTCCCTCCTCCCACCTGGCCCCAGGAGCACAGCTCACCGTGGTCCAGCAGGTAGCGGACCACTTCCTTGCTGCCCGTGCTGACTGCGTGGTGTAGGAGCGTGCGGCTCCGCTCATCCCGGTGCATGAGGTCGCCTCCGGCTCGATGCAGCTCCTGCAGCTGAGGGCAGGAGGCAGAGCAGGTCTGGGCCTCCTCTCCCAGTCTCACACAGGCCCACAGGTACGCAGGCCAGAACAGGCTCACACGCATTACTCCCTAGGCATCCCTGGGGGGCTCTGGAGTGCTAAAGGGAGACCCAGTGGGCTTCTCTTACCCCAGGAACATTAACCACCAAGCCCTGGAACCTGTTGCTCCCCTAAAACTTGCCCCTAAACACCAGGGACTGGAGGACTGGGTAAGCAAGCCCATACCAGGAGACGACTATTGTGGTCTAGACACATAGGAAAGACGGGGTGGGCCGATTGCCACAGAGACCCACCAAAGGCCAGATGTCACAGATTCTGAACAGGTCAACTCCAGCCCCAACCCAGATGCGCCACTCCCTAGGGCCTGCAGGGGATAGGCTGCATCCTGGAGCTAGTACCTTACAGAAGTCGTTCCTCTTGGCGGCCTCAATTAACTCCTCACCTGCACAAAACACCTGCCAGTTACACTCCAAGGCCTGAGCTCAGGCTTGTGTTGGTGCTGCACTTGTGTGTCTCGTCACTGTGTACACGTGTGTGCATCACTGTACAGAAAAGCGTTCCTGCTAGGGCCGGGGTGCTTTGGACTGGGCTTGTGGAAGAATGTGACCATGTGGGGCTCAGGCTGTCCTTGTGTGGTGCTGTGGGCCCCGCCCCCCCACAGCCTCACACTTATGACAGGGGAGGGACCCTGGGAGAAAAGGCCTCACCTTGAGGGGGTGCAGCGTCCCCTTGCAGTAACCTACAAACAGAGCAGGATGAGATGTGACCCAGCTCAGCCAGGCCCAACTGGCTGCCCTCCCTAGCCCAATGGGTGGCATCCTTCATTCTTTCAACAGTTTATTAAAGTGCCTGCTGCATGTCATGCGCTATTCTAGGCACGGGGGATACAGCAGGGAACAAGACAGATGGAGAACTTGCCCTCAGGGAGCTTACATTCTAGTGTAAGGACACACACGGTCGAGCAATAAATAAGGAATTTGAAGTGCCATTGATACAGACAGAGTCATGTGACTGAGTGGCCAGGGGGACAGCAGCACCTTAGGGACAGTGGTGCATTTAGATGGCATTCCTGGAAAAGACCTCTCTGAGGGGCAAGAGCCAAGCTGACACTGGAATTGGGGCAGGTGCTCTGGGAAGAAAGCAAGTGTGTGGCAGCAAGGACCAAAGTCCAAATCTGGGCCAGCCTCAGGCCACCAAGAAGCAAGTGTGGCTGGACTGTGGTGGGGGACAGGGGAGGCTGCTGGGGTCAAGGCATCCAGGCAATGGGCGCCAGGAGGGTGCATGGCCAGGGGCTGCTAAGAAAGGTTCTAGGCTGGGGAGTGCTTGTAGTGACCTGCATTCTTAGCCAGTCAGAGACGGGGCCACCAGGGGACATGGAGGGTAGAGCTGGAGGCCAGGGCACTGAAGCGGGAAGGAGTGTTCCCGGGGTGCGGGAGCATTATGGGACCTGCTGAAGGCCAGGTATGGTGGGTAGGGCCTGAGGAGGGAACCTGACAGCAGGGTAGATACGAGGCTGCTCCCTGGGGGAGGCCAGAATTGTGGGGCTGAGGGCTCTAAGTTGGGCCCTGGCCAAGTTCAGGTTGATGCCATTTTGTCACCAGGTGGAGGGGCGGGGCAGGCAGCTAGCTGGTGAATGCACTGGGGCTTGCTCTTGGAGGAGCTGGGGCTGAAGGCAGGAATTTGGAAGCTGCCGGCCTGCGGACAGATTCAAAGCCAGGGAAATGGAGGAGATGGGGCCCTGGGACTCACCGGGGCGTGGGGGAGCAGGGGGAATTGGGGAGAGGGGAGGTGGGGGTTGGGAGGTCAGGCCGGGCCGATGCCCCCAGCAGCTCAGGGTCCAAGATATAAATCTCGTCCTGTGCGATCTCGGTCACATAGTTGAGGTGCTCCTGTGGGTGGGGAGGTCAAGGCTTAGGTCAGGGCCAAGGCACCTGCCTTCCAGGTACCTGATGGTGGAGGCTGAGGGGCAGAAAACCTGGAGAAGCCTCTGATATAAGCATAAACACCAAAGGGAGGCTGGGGACCGCCAATCCTTCCCCCTGCCTCCTTTCCATTCCTGCCATCCAAGCCCAGTCCCATTAGGCCCACAAGCCACTCCCCACAGCCAGGCCTCCAGCCAGGTGGCCTGGCCCTAGCCATTCTCTTCCATCTCTTTGGACTGCTCCATGCTCCAAGGCCCTCCCGCCCAGCCAGCAAGCCTCTTCTGTGTGCACCAGCTCCCTTTTCTGTTGGCACCATGCTAATGTACTCCAACCTGGGGGACAGGGCCATGCCTGATCTTGGCCACATGCAAGTGGATTAGGGGACATGAGAACAGGGGCCAGTATGCCTGTGGAGCTAACAGGAAAGGCTTCCCTGGGAGGGGGCAGGGGGGCGGCGTGCAGAGAACAGCTGCAGTGGAGCAGGCCTGCAGTGCTCACCTGGGCCCGATCAATCCTGTAGAAGCGGCTGGCAGTGGTGGCTGTGGAGAGACAGATGTTGAGGATGAGGGAGGACTTCTTCAAGTCCTCTGTACCCAACCCAGGCTCCCTCAGGCAAGAGACAAGAGCAAGTGTGGTACTGCTAGGAGCTGACCCTTCAGGGCATACTCACCATCCAGGAAACACCACTTGGGGGACAGTTTCTGGCACGTTGGGGACTTGGCTCCAGCACCATCAGGCTCCTGTTGAGAAAGAAGCAAGTGTCAGGGTGTAACAAAGCTGGGGGAAGGCGGGGGAAGTGCAGGGCAGGTGCACCCTCCTTACCTGCTGGAGCCTCTCAATGTGGGCACGGCAGAGCTCTAGGTCACTGTCTCCAGGGACCACCACGGTGCCCAGTGGCACAGCTGGAGGACAGAACAGCCCATCAACAGCTGGCTGTCCCTACTGTCCATCCCCAGGGGACCTGGCAGCTCCTCACCCCTCCCTGCCCCCGGCCCTGCGGGCACTCACAGGCCTCCTTGAGCTGCTCCTTGTCATAGTGCAGGGCCTCGTAGTCGTGCATGCTGACCCTGCTCACCTGGATCCGCAGCTGCTCTGGTACTGGCTGCTGGCTGTGGGGCAGGGCTGGTAAGAGGGGACTCGGCAAGACCCTGCCCAAGGTACCAGCCCTGGTCCTGGCACCAAACCAAGTGCTGGGAGGGACGTCCTGCCCAGCTCCCTGGGGCAGCAGGACTATTAGATCTCCCTTTTTTTGGTGTTGGGAAATCAAACCCAGAGCCTGGTATATGGTAGGCAAGCATCCCGCCACTGAGCCTCATTCCCAGCCCCTTTTATAGGTGGGGAAACCAAAGATCAAAAGGGCCCGTGAGTGGCCTCAGGACCCGTGTCGCACGGTGGCAGGGCAGGGACATACTCGCTGTGCAGGGGGGTGGCACTCCGCCGCTTGGCTTTCTGCACCATGGTGGCCTGGTTGCGCAGGGCGATGCGAATGCGCGAGGCTGCGAGCTTGCAGGGCTCGCCATCCACCTGCACCGGGATGGCCTTGGCCGTGGTGAGGAGCACCTCTCGGCACTGCGTCAGCCGCTCGCCATGCCCACCCACCTGCAGTGCTGCCTGTGGGTACAGGTAGCTCCAGTCAGGTGCCAGGATGGGATGGAGGCGGGGGGGCAAGCTCTGCCCCTTCCAGAGAGGCTCTGGCCAGAGCACAGAGGACACAGGGACCCCAGACAGAGTGCAGAATAGAGGGGAGGGAGGAGGCAATGAGAGTGACTCCCCAATCAGGGCAAGTGACAGAAAGGGGACAGAGGCTCAGAGTCATCTCAAGTCAGAGAGAGGAAGGGACAGCGAGCCCTGGGCCAGAGAAGGGAAGTGAGGTGAACTCCTCAACTCTGGCCAACGAGGGGAAGTCGGGGTGACCCTCCTCCAGCTTCAGGCCGTGCTCCCAGGAACTGTGGGCAGAGAACTCCCAGAACTGTTGGGGTACAGCCAGGCTCACTCACCAGGGACGTCATGGTGAAGCCAATGACCTCGAGGTAGCCATCGTCATGCCGCTGGGGCTCGAAGTCATGGTGCTCCCCAGGGTGGCCCCAGGGCATGGTGCCCGCACAGTACCTGAGGGAGGGCAACGGGCTGGGCTTTGGCACAGCCTCTGCAGGACGGAAGGCAGGGTCCACCCAGAGCCCAAGCTCCTCACCTGGGGATGTTCAGGAAAACAATGCATTGGGGCTTCAGGTCCTGGATCTTGGGGGTCAGGTCCACTCCGTCACACTGCAGACAGGCATGCGGGAATGTTGGGGGATGTGAGTGCCCAGGTGGCCCCTCCCCTGCCTGGCCCTCCACTCCACCTGCTGGTTCAGCCCTGCTCACCACCACTCGGATGTGCTTGGCCAAGTCCTTGGAGCTGCCCATCAGGAAGTCCGAGAAGGCTGTCTGTGGGAGACAGAGGGCATCACCACCTCCTGACAGGACCACCCTTGCCTCTGCAGCAGGCTCCTGGGGCCTGGCAGACACAGACGGGCACTGGGGGCCGGGGGCTGGCCAACCTTAAACTCACCCCGGCATAGAACATCTTGTTCCGAAAGCGACTATTGAATTTTTCTGGATTGGCCTCTGGGTGGAGACAAGTTGGGGGACAGTCAGTTAACCTGCTGGCGCTAAGGTGGGGAGAGGCTGGGCGAGTATGTTTTACTGGGGAGCCAGGTCTGGCCCTCTCAGATGCTCCTGTGCCCACCCTGCTCCAGTTTCCCAAGTTGCCCTTAGGAGGTTGCCAACCTCGAGACTCATGAAATTCCAGGGTGACGTGGGCATCAAAACCCAGGCTGAAGTAGTTGTTGAAGACATCCAGGGGCAGCTGGAAAAAGGCCAAGGGACCAAAATGAGGACCGGGCCTCTCCATGTCTCCCCTTCCTGGAGCCCAGTCCAGCCGCCTTCACACTTGCTCAGCGGCCTGTCTGCTCCTAGAGGCCTTCTGCCCGGTGAACCCTCCCTGAGTGCTTCCCGCCTGGTCACCGTGTCACCAGGTATGCCCTGCCCTCCCAGCTCCTGGGAGGCTTCCGTGAGCACCTGCTGGATGCCGCAGCATTGCTTCCCCGCACACCACGCAGAGCAGGAGCTCCAGGCATGGGCCTGTGTTATCTGCTTGGAACAGTGCTGGGCACGTACCAAGGCCTTGGGAAGTATTTACCAGGTGGATGAATAAAAAGCTACCTCGTGAGGGGAGTGCCATTATTCCCCTGGGACACAGACAGAGACTGAAGTTTGGAGAACTGAAGAGACTCGTTCAAGTTCCCAGAAGCAATAGTGGAAGAGTGGGGCCCAGCCCACGTCTGCTGAGAATCTCAGACACCACAGACCCTGTATCTGCCCTGCTGACTCACCCGGTCTGTGGCACCCTCGTCTCGCTCCTCAGGCCCTGCCTCGGGGTTGGGCTCGGCACGGAGGTCCCAGCGGTCCAGCTGCACCACATTCCCCTCCTCTACGTGGGAGAGGATCTTTGACACAGGCTCATCTGTGTAACCCTGGTGGAAGGAAGCAAGGACTGAGCCTCTCCTATGGCTCAAGACCCCCTGTGACACCACCCCCGCCCCCCCTACTCCCGAAGTTGCTTACCCCACCCCAGTTGAGGGTGCGGGCCAAGTCGTTGCCAGTACCCAGAGGCAGGATGGCAACAGGGGGTGGAGGTTTTAAGCGCAGCTGGTCCAGGGTAGAGAGAATCCAGCCAACCTGGAGAGGGCAGAGTGCCAAAAGTTTGGGCTTGGCAGGGGACAGCACTGCGGGCCCCATCCAGGCTCCGGGAGAACCCACCATGCTGAACCCACCGTGCCGTCGCCCCCGCACGCCAGGATCCGCAGGTTGTGCACTTTGCGGTACATTTCCAGTCTGGGCCAGGGGAAGACAGAATGGGGTCGGGGATGTGTGCCACGCCCCAAGAGCCAGGAAAGCCCCCTTGCCACCCCCACGGAACCTGGGCAGGTACTTACGCCTCCTTGGGCCCTCCCTGGCTTAAGTCAAAGACTTGTCGAGGATTGAGATACCAGAGGAAGGACTGGATGATCTTAGCGCCCTGTGGGGGACAGGGAGCCAAGGGGTGTTGTAGAGGAGACGAGGGGGACAGGAGGAAGTAGTCGGGGTGAAGTGGGGAGAAGAAGCACAGGGAACAGATGCGACTGTGGGAACCAGGCCCAGTAGGGTGAGAGGACAGAGATGGCTTTTCTCAGGATCCTGGAGGTGGAGGGCCAGGGGTGAAGCCTGAAATGGACGCTGGAATGACTGGTAGGTGGGCATGACCCCAGCCCCTAAGTAAAGTTCTCTGTGGGGAGGAAAGGCTGTGCTCACCTGGTTGCCCCCACTCTTGGGGTTCACGAACACCAGCAGGGGCTTCATGAGGGGGGAAGGGGTAGGCCTGATGATAAAGGGTCTCCAGCGGCCCTCCTGGGAGACACACAGTTTGTGAGGCTCTTTCCTGTCCTGGAGACCCTGCCCTCATCTTCAGCAGGTCCCTAGATGACACCCCATCCCACCCCATACCCTCAAGTACCAACTAGGTCAGAGTTCATGGGGAGCCTGGCCATGGGGAAAACTGGAGCCCATCTTCTGCCCTCCTTGGGCCTCTAGACCCAAACTGCCTTGCCGAAGGCTGAGCTGGCAACATCAGGCCCAGCGGCTCCAGATCCCAAGGAACAGAACCCCCTTTTCTGTCCCCCACCTCGCCCCTCCCACCTAGCCTCTTATCTAACCTCAGGCCCTTTCTTGCTGGATTTCCTCTTAAAGGATGCTCTCTTTTTCTTCTTGCTGGCCTTGAGGGTATTCTGCAAGGAAAATAGGGCGTTGATGACAGGTGGGTGAGTTGGCTTGTTTGGCAAGAGTGTGGGAGATGCCAAGGGTATGGGATGGACTCACCTGGGGCCTCCGGGCACGCAGGATCCAGGTGGGTGGGATGACCACGGCTGCGTGGACCCCCAGGGAGCAGGGCTCCTCGATCTGCTGCAGCATGAAGCAGGAGACCTTGCTGTGGTACTAGAGGGGAGTGACGGGCCAGGCTGAGCTAGGCCAGGCTGAGCCCTGGGACCCAAGCTCAGCACCGTGTGGCACAGGCCCATGGGGTGGGGTCACCTCTCACCGCTTGCTTGCACCAGGAGCAGCTGATGGCCACGATCTCCTTGCTGTGAAAGGTGAACTTCTGCTGGAAGCCCTGAGGGTGGACAAGGAGGCTGGGGCACAGGGTGACCTAAAGCAGAGCCCCTGACCCACTTCTGCTGCCAAACTCTCTCCACACAGGGGAACTGAGTGCAGGAGAAAAAAGCCCCAAATATACAATAAGCCCCAAGGGCAGGGTGCTTAGCTAGGGGCCCAGGACTAAAGCTAACTGCCCAAGTCTGGGTACACGTGTGTTCTGGAGGATCTGAGGGCCGCCTGCTGCCCAACTCTGGCTTCCCCTCCTTCCTGCCTCCACAGCTGGCCAGGCCACCAAAGTGCTGCACTGCCTCCTGTGGTACCCACGGCATTCACTCCTGTCCCTTCCACAAAACATTAGCAAAGCCTACTGTGTGCTGGGCACTGTGAATAGATGGAGGAACGAGCCCCTACACTCTGAGAGCCTGCACCTGCTGAAGGAGACAGACAATGGGCACACAGCGAGCAAAACAACTGTGGGCTGTGCCGGGGAAGGTGCTCTGCAGTCCGTCCTGAAGCCATGTTCTCCTCAGGGGCCAGGAACACGCTGCCCAGCTCAGGGCTTGGCATGCAATGTTTGCACAATAGATATCTGCTGAGTTAATGAACGAAAAAGTCTACATGGTTCTAAAGAAGTCCCTCCCCCAAGTTCAAAGCAGGCTAGACCCACACTGGAAGAAAAGTTTTCTTAGCCCAGAGACCAAGAGTGTGGCCAGGGGGTTTGCAGACTAAGTGGCCACGAGAGCCCCTGGGGATTCTGCACTCTGGGGCCATGCTGAATACACAGGGTCCATGGGCAGTAGGCAGCTAGCAATCTTGGGCAGGACCCTCACCTTCCCACAATGCCGACACTTGCCATCCTGGCGTCGCCTATGCACCCAGTGGTGCCGTACGAAGGTTGGCTGGGGGAGGAGGGAGGAGAAAAACATCAATGGGGGGTGAATCAGGGCATGGCCTCGAGCATGGCCTACACCCCTCAGTGTTTCCACTGTGAGGCTGGGGGCTCAGGGGCTCTCTGCAGTACTGCATGTGAAGACTTCTGTCCGTGCATGGCCTGGAGGGAAGACTGAGATTCTTAGGAGGGGAAGAGACGGCTGGGAGGCACAGTGAGGCCGCGATGCCCCAGCTCTCTGCAGGCAGCACCAGCCTCATCCCAGGACCTGCCCAGACCCCAAGCTAGAAGGAGCTGAGCCCCCTGGTGGCACTCTGGAAGCACTGCAGAGAAATCCCTCAGAAACCTGGGGCCTCCCTGACCTGACCACAGTGCACACGTACCTCACGGACATTCCTGGAGCCGGATTCCCGGAAGGATGGCTTACAGCGGAAATTTATCTGTGAGACATTGCAATGACCACCAAAATGTCAGAATCTCCTTTCGACAGGGTCATCCAGAGTCACCATCAAAGGTCGTGGGAGACCCAAATTATCCCAGTAACCCTTGGAATGTGCCCATTAACCAGAGGGATCTTTCCTTCCTGCCCAGGATCCTGGGATGAAGAGGCTGAGAGTTCCACGCCCTTCTCCCACTAAAATGGGACCACAGTTTACTCATTCTTCTATCCTTTCCACCCTCTGGCACTCCAGACCTAGGTGAATGCAGGAACCCCATCCCTGCTCACAGCTCTGCTGACCAGCCCCTGGAGACCCTTAGCAAATGGGGTGAACCCAAGTTAAACTTCCACCTTCCTCAAGGGGGCTGCAGTGCCTGGGGATGTGTTTCTACTTCTCTTTTCCTAACTGTCCTGCTGCAGCCTCAGAAGAGTTATAGGGAAGCCTCGCTCTGCAATTCTTGGGCCAAGGGAAGCAGCCCGTGCGGGCCTTGCTCGTGCCACTCCTAGTCTCACACACCTTCCCAAATGCTGGCCTAGCTTCTGCAGGCTGGGGAGCCCTCATCTTCCACCCCTCCTACCTTGATGGGCCCGCTCACCAGTGTTCCCTCCCCCTCCCAGTGCCCAGACATGCCCTCAGTGGCAGACACATGGTGCCCAACGGTTCTTGGAAGAAAGGTCTCTGCTCAAACAGAATGTAGGGGACAGGGGCAGGCTTTAGCACATTCGCTGGCCTCATTCTATTTGTTAGTTTGGACAAGATAGAACAGCACAATGACCACTGTGTTACTTCATGCTATTGAGTCATACACAACAAACCCCACTCTATGCCAGGTATTCGAGGCACTGGGTACAGCAGCTAATAAATGGGGGAGCCAGGATTCAAATGCAGGCATTTTTGGCTCCAGGGCCCTTGAGTCTTCACTACCCCACATGCTGGGTAACCCAGGCGACATGTCTGTGTAATGCACACATCTGTGTGCAGATACACAAGTGTGTGATCTAAGAGGGCTTCCGCACCCAAAAGGGAGGGGACGAGAGGCTGAGTGGCCACACTTACCTTCTCCAGCTGCTCAATGCAGGGGGTGTGCACCACAATCTTGCAGGCTGCACATTTTCTCCTGGACACGGATTTCTGCTGCAAGACAGAAAGAGAGTGCCCTGAGGCACCAGGTAACTCCATCCCAGACACTGCCTCAGGGCAAGCAAAGTTTTCTGCACCTACCCCAGCAGTTTCTCTGTGCATCAGGAACTCAAGCCCCAGCATCCAGCCTCAGGACAAAGCCCATTTCTCCCACTCCTGGGCAGCCCAAGCAAGACTGCTCAGGTGAGAGCTGTGTCCACCTTTGGGAAGGGCTGTAGCTATCCACCTGCAGGGGTTGGCCCGCGGGCTCGTCTAGACCCTGCCTCACCGCCAGGGGGCAGCAGGCCCTGCAGCGCTCACTCACCAGCATCTTGGCTACGCAGTACTGCTCCCCAACATAGCAGAAGTCCCCGACACGTTGGTCTCAAACCAGATGTGTTCCCCATATGTTGCCGACTCCTAGGCCATGGAATGAACAGGCTCAGTGCATACCTGCAGCCTCCCCTGCCTACCAGCAGCCCCATCTCACAACACAAACTTGTTTCCAGCTACTACAATCTATTTTCCTCTGTTCTGCTTTCCCCACTCACGACTGCTTAGGTCTGGCTCAAGGGAAGCCACCCCCAGGAAGTCTGCCCAGACTCCACTGGTCAAGGGCTCCTCTCTCAGTTGCTCAGAGGATCTCTAGGCCTGGGCTGCTCCCATGGCCCACAGCCCATCAGGGGCTGATGCCTGTGGGGTTCGGGCACACGCCCCTCCCAGCACGCTGCTACTCACACTCCAGTCCACGGTGCTCCGGATCTGCCTCTCAGTCTCGCCACACAGGGCCCCAGGAGTTGGGGGAGGGGGTGCCAGGTGCTGCAGGCCCGACTTGGCGATGGCTTTCCTACAGAATGGGGGATAAGATAGCTGAGGCTCCAGGGCCAGTTGTGCACTTGTTGATTCTACTTCCTTCCCCGCCACCTGGGATCTCTGCCCTCATGTGACCTCCACCCAGGCCAAGACTGGGACAGGAGGGAGACGAGAGAATCCCCACAGCAGCTCAGGCACTGAGGCTCCCTGTGGGCATCTCGGCCCTTCTCACAGCTTTACTGGGTGAGCTGGCTGCAGGCACAGCCCAGAGCCGCTCGCAAGTGGGCCATCCTCAGGCCAGGCAGAGCTCCGAGGCCCTCACCCCTAGCCAGCCCCTCGGAGCTGCAGCACGGCCCCACTGCTGCAGCTATACCTACACAAGCAGGGTGCTCCAGGCCTGGGGTCCTGCCGACTTGCGCCGCAGGGCTACCTGGCGCCTGCGGGTCAGCGGGCGCACCCGGGCAGGGATCATGGCGCCCGCCGTGCTGCCTGAGGCTCTTCGGCCCCCAGGGCCAGGGTGCTGGCCAGAAGGCCGCTGTTGGCTGAGGCGACGGTAGTGGCCATGCAGGCCCCAGAGGGCATGATCATACACCACATCAGCAGGGAGCAGGTGGGAGGAGGCTCGACGCAGGCATCGGGGCAGGGTTGGCAGCAGCCGGGTGCCTGCAGTGTTGGCAGGTGTCCTGGTGCCTGGGTGGGTGGCACTCGATGCCCGGCTGTCACATCCTCCTCCTGGACACCCTCCTCCTCCTCTTTCATGCCCACAAGCCCGGCCAAGAGCAGAGGTGCACCCAGAAGCTGAGCCCCAACGGTGGCAGGCTGAGGGGTGGGCACGGCATCCACAACGAAGCGGGGGTTGCGGGCAGGGGGCGTAGTGCTGGAGCGACGGCGGCTGGTACCCTGGGTGCCCACCCCGCAGCCCAGGAGGCAGCCCTGGGGCTGTGCGCTGGAGCGCCTCCGCTGGGCCAGCATGGAGGAGGCCTGCCCTGCAGGGGAGCGACGCCGGGCCTTGCCCGTGAGCAGCCCCACACCGCTGGGCCGCCGCTGCCCCGCTCCAGGGCTTGGTGCCTTCCGCTGGAAATGTCTCCTAAAGAAGGTCTCCATGCCAGGGGCAGGCTGGTGGCTGTTGGGCACAGAGACCAGGAACATCAGGAGCTCAGCCAGGCTGTGGCCAGTCTGTGCCCAGGAGCCCTTTCACAGTCCATGCCCCGTGAACAGAGGAGGGACACTTGGAGTTAGGGGTAAGGACAGCCTTGGCCTTTGGCTTCCATGAATGGAGTATCTGAGGGTACTGGGAGGACACACAGAGGAACCCATGTTTATAGCTACTGGAGCAAGGATGCTCCCCCAGCTGTACCCCAGGCTATCCCTGAGTCCTAGGGAAAAGGGGCTTCCCCTGCCCAGGCACCAGAATCCACAAAGCTCAGAACCTAAAGGGCTTCACCCCCTTGCCAGAAGGTGGCAGAAAAGAAAAGAAAAAAACTGGGAGTGTGAGTCTGCGTAGGCAGGCTGTAGGGCCTGGGGGCGTTCCTTCTTGTCCAGCCTTTTTTTTGCTTTTTGTATGTTTTTTCTGGTACTGGGGATTGAACCCAGAGGTGCTCTACCACTGGGCCACACCCCCCAGCTTTTACATTTTTTGAGACAAGGTCTTGCTGAGTTGTCCACATTGGCCTCACACTTGCCCTCCTCCTGCCTCAGCTTCCTGAGTCGTGGAAGTTTCAGGCACATGCCACCACACACAGTCAGCCTTTGTTTTGCCCTTAATGTGGAACAGGCTGGATCTCCCCTGCTGGGACAGGGCCCAAACCAAGAAATGATAATAAAACAAGGTACCACGTAAAGGAACTCAGTCCTGATAAGAACCCCAGAACCCTTAACCCCAGTCCTGGGGTCAGGCTGAGTGAGGATGGCACCTAGAAACACAGACGCAGGACTCTGGTTCAGGAATCAGAGGCCATGGGGAAATCAGGCCTTAGAAAAGAGAAATGTCAGCCCCCCAGGGAAAGCCACACCTGTCTTCACTCAGAGGTTGGAAGCAAGAGGCTTGGGCCAAAAGAAAAGCCTTCTGAATTCTTGATGTGTGTGCACATCTGTCTCTAAGAACTTTCTGGTACCCAATGACTCTTCTTCAACTTTCTGAAGGGGCTGAGTACAGACACTCCATGTGAATGCCTGAAGCCCCCCGCACCCCCCCCTGTTCTGCTGCCGAGGGAGCCGATGCCAGAAGCCCCAAGACTCACAGTTCCAGGCACCAGCTGCCCAGAGCTCCCTCCTGCAAGGAGGCAGAGGCTCCAGACACAATCCTGGACCCCACAGGCCACGCTTGTGCAGGTCTGAGCTGGGCTCCCTTGGCCAGCTCACCTCCTCTCCACAGGCCACTGGCAGCAGGCTCTTGTGCCCACAGTTCTCCTAATCTTTTTTTTTTTTTTTTTTTTGGTACCAAGGATTGAATCTAGGGGTGCTTAACCACAGAGCCACATCCCCAGCCTTTTTCTTTTCTATTTTGAGCAGCAGGTCTTTCCTCCTGGCCCCCGAGGCGGGCACTCAGGTGGGACGGGCTGGGGAAGGGAATGATAAGTGGCTAAGGCTAGCCTTAAACTTGTGATCCTCCTGCTTCACCTCCTCAGTCACTGGTATTACAGGTGGGCACCACCACACCCAGCCTCCTCACTTTTGAGGGTGAGAAGTTGGTACAGCTCAGGGTGGTGATGCCTCCAGAGCACCCCCATCTTCTGGGCCCTGTGCCTTGAGTCTGGGAAGTCCATGGGGATGGGACAGTCTATTCCCCAGCAGCCACAGTGCGAGTCACAGCCATGAAATGATGCTGCCTAGGCTGACAGGAGAAAGACTTCTGCCTGCTGAGGGTCGGGCTGAAGTCGGAGATGGGGTGACCAGCAGTGGGCAGGAGGGAGCAGGGTCAGAGAGGACAGCTGCGCACCTAGTGCCTCCCCAGTCCTTGCCTTGCTGCTGCCCTGTGGCCTTGCTGGCAGCTTCACCACCTGTGCGGGGTGTAAGCAAAGGGCCAGGGGGCGGAAGGCTCTGAGCTCCTGCAGCAGCAGAGAGCGCGGCCGCGTGCCTGAGGAAGCAGTGTTCGAGACAGGTGGGTGCAAAAGTGCTCTCACCCCCAAAGGAGGTCCCCTTAAAACCAGATGGACCAAGCAGGAGGTGCGCCCCAGGGACAGGAGAGTAGGCCTGGGCACAGTGCCCTGGTTTCCTAAAACTGGCATCATCCCAGCTAACATTTATTTGCCCACTGTGCCAAGCCCTTAACACACACTTATTTTATAAACCATAGCAACCCCGAGGAATGACACTGTGTGTGCTACATTCCCGATGAGGAAACTGGGCACAGAGAGAGGTGACCTGCCCAAAGTCCACAGCCAATCCCTGTGGAGCCCGTGTGGGAACCCACACTATCTGGTGGTGAGCCCTGCCCCCAGACGGAGGAGCAGCAGGTCTTTCCTCTTGGCCCCCGAGGCAGGCACTCGGGTAGGACGGGCTGGGGAAGGGACTGATGATACTAGCCATTCTATCTGCTCTAGACCTGTGACAGTGACAGGCTCTGGGTAAGCCCTTTATTGCCTCATTTGGTTCCTACCACAGCCCTGTGAAGGAGGCGGGCCAGCAGCACCATTACAAGATGAGGAAAATGGCTTGAAAAGGTGCAGTGACATGCCCACAGTCACACGGTCAGCCACGGCACAGCTGGGACCTGAGCCCAGGTCTGCCTGATTCGGGGTCTGTTTTGCGTCCTGGGAAGGCTCCTGAAGGCCTAGCTGCCACTGCTGCCAGGACACTGGCTTGCTGGCACTCCCCAGGGTGTCAGCTTTCCCCACCCGTCTGCTCAGGCTGCCCTGTGACAGCTGCCCAGCCTGGAGGAGATTAGTCACCCGGACACACCGCCTGATGCTAGTGTCACCCAGAAAACAAAAGGCCACAGTGTGGGTGGGGGAGGTGCTGCTGTACTCCCTGGGTGGTAGTAAGGGCCAGGCCCTGCCTGCTGTCCCAGACCTGTACTAATGACAGAGGCCAAGAGGAAGAGGTGGCCTGAACCCCCATCACAACATGGAGACAGTTCACAGGTGCTCCTAAAGAGCTCGGCCCACATGCTGCTGAGAGGCCCAGGTCCCATCTGTGCAGGAGTCTCCTCAGCTGGCCAGTGGCGCAGGCCTAAGAGGAGCGCAGGGCAGGCCAAGCAGAGCCGGCACTGCGCAACCATGCGCCACCAGCCTCAGTTTCCCTGTCTGTCCAAGGAGACTGTTAGACTGGCTCAGGTTTCATGATAAGCTCTCCTGCTAGGCACCCACACCTCTGGGCGCCCACTCTCCCCTCCCCCAGGTCCCATGCTTCCTGTTCCTCTGGTCTCCATAGAAACCCCTGTCCTCTGGTCAGCAATCGCCTGACTCCTCACTTCCTATCTCTGCGGAGGCTTCTTCTGGGTCTAACCAGAAGCCCAGCCTGGACCTGCCGGAAGCCCTGCCTGGGCCTGGAGCCTCTTCCCATGGTGCAGCTCCCAACAGCAGCTTCTTCTCACCTCATGCTCTGTCACCTCAGACACACCACACAGGACACATAAAGGTCACTGCAAGAAGCCCCACAGGGTTCTGACACTGACAGCACAGCTAAGTGGCTGCCCCTTGGCTTCCTGCTGGAGCCTGGGGGAAACCTGCCACATCCAAGGGGACAAGATGGGAAAGGGTTCACGGGACCCCATCCACCTCCAGCCTTCTACCAGGGCCCTGAGGATGGAGGCCCAGGGGAGCATGAAGGATGCCTGGAGACAGGCACCGCGGTGTCTCACCATGCACTTGTGACGACTGAGGCTGCAGCAACAGAGCTGAGGCAGGTGCCAGCGGGGGGCAGGTGGGCCCAGTGCCTCATCAGCTACCGGCCAGAAAGGACTCGTGGCCTCCTAGCCGGGCCACCTCACTCCTGACGCCAGCAGCAAGTGAGCAAGACCAAGCACATTGGAATCCTGCATCTGACACTGCGGCCCTGGGCTGACTGACTAGACTCATTCTCCATTTTTCTCATCTGCAAAATGGAGATCATGCCACCTAGTTTCCAAGGTTGGCACAAGCGTGGCTCTGAAGCAATGATGAACATAAGGTACCAGACGATACCTGGCAGAGCAGGGGCATGGCAGGGCCCGCATCCAAACAGACCAAGAGCCTGTGGTTGTGCCACCTCCTAGGGTCCGTCTCTGTCCACAGCGGGGGTGGAATCCCAGAATGGGAAGCAGGCGTGCCTGGGGTGGCCACCACTCACCACATGAGGAACAGAGCCTGGCAGCCTGTGCCACCCGGGTGTCTGCTCATGCTGTGAAGAGTGCCCTTGGCTCTGGCACCAGCCTGGTCCCTGGGACCTCCTCTGCCTCCAGAGGAACTTGCACAGGACATCGGTGGGGTTTAGCTAAAGTGGCCATTCCACATTGTGGGCAGGCCCAGTCCCTGCTCAGTGAAGCTAGGCATGGAGCACGGGGATCCTATTCCAGCAGCCCCAGAGCAAGGGCCTGCAGCTGCCTCCCCAGGGGGCTGCTGGCCAGAAGCCACATCTGGCTGCTGGGCTCCCACAGCCCTGGCAGGAGCAGAGGAGGTGGGAGAGCTGAGGGGGGGCCGGGACATCCCCCGGTGTGGGAGAGGCAGGGTCCTGACTCCCCCAGGCCTTTACTCACTAAAGGGACCCTGCGGAAAACAAAACAAGGAACAAAAATGCATTCAGGGAGCAAGTGGGCCAGGGCTGGAAAGTAAGGGAGGGACCGGGCCAGCAAAACCTTTACCTTCCAGGGTCTACCCTGGCTTGGGCAGGAGCGCCAGCTTGGCCAGACACTTTTCCTTCTCCATCAGCTTTGGGGACTTGACAGGTAAGTCCCTCCTCCAGGAGAGTGGTGCCTGGGCCCGTTCTGATCCACCCCTTCCCAGACCCACCCAGATAATGCAGAAGGGAGGGATCAGAAGGCAAGGAAGGGTTGGGGAGCCCCGTTGACCTGATCTGGAAGGCAGGGTGGCAGGCAGGAGGTGGGCAAGCAGGTGGGGGCTGGGGTCCCCGGGCGGCTCTGGCTCTGGCTCCAGCTCTGGGCTACCGGCCTCCGCTGAGCAAGTCCTAGTTTGGAGCGGGAGCTCCAGTGGCTGCTTCTCTGCCCCCTCCCCCTCGCCACCCTCCTCCCCCTAGCCTGTGACAGCCGTTATGAAAATAGCCCAATTGGTAACCGACTGCACTTCCTCTCCCAGCGGCGGCTCCAGGCCCTGCAGCAGGCAGGCGGTGGGTGGGCGGGTGGCACCCGGTGGCACACAAGGCGCACGAGCCTTGCCTCCTGGCTCCTCTTCCCCAAGTCCCGGAGCCAGGCTGAGTGACAGCCCAATCAATAGCCTCTCCTCCCCGTGGAGCCCAAGCCATGCCTCAGCTTGCTCAGGGGACAAGGTCTAACTAAAGAGGGAGAGGTGGGAGTCCAGCTAGACTCCCCTTCAAGGAAACAGAGCTGGGACAGGTTTTCTGGAGTCTAAGGCAGTTAAGCACATTGGCTGTAGACAAAACAACCACAAAAAGAAGTATCTGTGGAGTGTTTCACAACTTAGAAAAGCTTTCTTCACCAGCATCATCACGCAGGAGGCTGGCAATTCCCCTGCAGGTGGCTTACTGTCCCTGATGAACAGATGGGGCCAGAAGTGGCTGGTGGCTGACCTGGGATTCCAGAGCATGTGTCTTCTGGCCCCGGCAAGGAGACCTTTCAGAACTGCCCCTGCTTGTGCCCAGCTCTAGGATGACCAGGATAGGGCAGCTTGTGTCACACATACCCTACCTGGACTGCCATCCTCTAGCTCACATTCCTGCTATGGTTCCCTAGAATATAGAGTGGCAGCAAACGTCCTGATCCCAGATCCCCTTTTCATTCTTAAACTACTGAAGATTCTAAAAAAAAATTATTTTTTCTGTGGGGACCAGGGATTGGGGGGATAGCTATTAAAATTTACCATATCAGGGCTGGGATTGTGGCTCAGCGGTGGAGCGCTCGCCTAGCATGTGGGCGACCCGGTTCGATCCTCAGCACCACGTACAAATAAAATGCATTGAATAAAATGCATTGTGTACAACTAAAAGCAAATAAATAAAAATATTTTAAGGGCTGGGTTGTGGCTCAGAGGCCTCTGCTCGCCTCGCACATGCGCGGCCTGGTTTCGATCCTCAGCACCACGTAAACATAAATGCATTGCATTGTAAACATAAATGCATTACATTGCATACAACTAAAGTATATAAATATTTTTAAAAATATTTTAAAAAATTAAAAAAAAAATACCATATCCAAAATTAAAACTGAGAAAAGTTTGAAATTTTATTAATTCATTTAAAAACAAGAAAGCTATCACGTTAACCTAGATAACATGCTCATGAAAATAAACCATACTTTCTAAAACAAAAATATTAGCCACAAGAGTGGCATTGTCACATGTTTTTGCAAACCCCTTCTCATGTCTGGCTTACTAGAAATGCAGTTGGGTTCTCGGGCAACATCTACCCTGCAGCTGGCTGTTACAACAGGTTGCTCCGGTTGAAGGGTTGAAGCACGTGAGGAGAACTCACACTGACACGTAATTAGAAAAGGAAGGAATAGTTTACCAGCCTTTTCAGGTAACTGCGGACATTCTTCTTCACTTCTACACCAAAATATGACAAGTAATAGTCTCCTAAAGGTTAATTGCAGGGTAGAATCTGAAACCGTATTAATGACCTTTTCCTGGGTCTCTCTTGCAGGTTGTTTGTTTGAAACAATGTCGCCCCGGCTGGTCTTGAACTGCTGAGTTCAAGCCATCCTCCAGCCTCTTCCTCCACAGCGGCTGGGACTACAGGTCACACCACCAGGCCTGGGCTAGCTTGCAATGTGAACTTTGTAACATCAAGTGTGGTCACTGGAGAATATTAGTTTCCTGGGCTAAGCAGGTCTTCCAGATGTTGACACATTTCATCAGACAATATCGAAAGATCACATTCGCTATCACTACTGATCTCATCAGAAAGTTTGAAGTCCTGGGAAGTTATCTGTCTCCAGAAGGTAGATACAAGGTTTCCAAAAATCTCATTTGTGTTCAAAAGCTCAAATTTTCTCACTGGCAACAAATACTGATACTATTTTTTTCCAAGTGACAGGCTCACTTCATTCATTTTTGAGACAATGTTTGCCAGATACCCAAGTCTGACTAGTTTGTCTGTCAGGTGTTCACGTAAAAATGGTGCTCCTTAAAAAAAGTGATGGCAGGGCTGGGGTTGTGGCTCAGCGGTGGAGCGCTCGCCTAGCACATGCGCAGCCCGGGTTCGATCCTCAGCACCACGTACAAATAAACGCATTGTGTACAACTAAAGCAAATGAATAAATATTAAAAAAAAAAAAAAAAAAAGTGATGGCAATGGCGAGGCACTTAACAACTCAGTGAGACCCTGTCTCTAAAAAAAAAAAAAAAAAAGTGATGGAGCTGGGCATGATGGCGCACGCCTGTAATCCCAGCACTTTGGGAGGCTGAGGCAGGAGGATCTCGAGTTCAAAGCCAGCCTCAGCAATGGTGAGGCACTTAGCAACTCAGTGAGACCCTGTCTCTAAATAAAATACAAAAAAGGACTGGGGATGTGACCCAGTGGTCGAGTGCCCCTGAGTTCAATCCCCAGCACTAAAAAAAAAAAGTGATGGGTATAGCTTGTGACTTTATTAAAAAGACAAACGCTCAGAGTCTTGACTTAATAAAGCTAGTAATTTTTACTTCTTTATTTTTTGGTACTGGGGATTGAATCCAGGGGTACTTTACCACTGAGCTACATCCTGGCCACTTTTATTTTGAAACAGGGTCTCGCTGAGTGGCTGAGGCTGGCCTCGAATTTGCAGTTGTCCTGCCTCAACCTCCCAAGTCACCGGGATTATGGGTATGCGCCACTACACCTGGCGACTTTTACTACTTAAAAAACAAAAAACAAAAAACAAACTGAGTATGAGTGGGTACAGTGGCAGGGGGAGGGGGACTGCTGGGATGGGTGTGAAGACTCCAGCAGCTTCACCTGACGGCTTCTACAACATCAGGTCAGGTGCAACTAGGACAGCCAGGAATGAACCAGGGCAGCTCTGCACACCTTGTTCCCTCATCAACCCCCCCGAAACCCTCGAGGATATCCCCAGGACCGCACTTTGCTACCTGCTAATACACAGTGAGTTCTAAATCCTGCAGCCTGGCCTAAGTGGCTTTTGCAATGTGGTACTAACTCGGTCTCCTGGGCCATGACACAAGCCCTTGGTTCTAACCAAGCCGACCAATCTTCTGTTCAGTCTGGCTGTGCCCCTGCACCTGGCACACCTTCTGCCTGCACCCTGACCTCTCTCCCCACCTGCCCTCAAAAGCCCCGCTGCTTGCAGCTGCTCCAGCCAGCCATTCCAGGCCGCCCAGGCCTCTACATCAGCCATTTGGCTGCTGTGCCACCGGAGCCCTGGAAAGCCTGCTTCTCCCAGGCCCACATCTCCCTCCTCCATCAGACCACAAGTTCCTCGGGGCTGGGGCCTTGGCACATCTGGGCACCCCAGTACAGGCCGGACAGTGAGTTGGTGTTTACTGCTCTCCAGCTCAGGAGGAAGGAACAGGGAATTCCGTGGGGGAGGGGCCAGAACCTTCAGGGAAGAGAAGGGCTTCCTCCCCTGGGTACCGCACCCAAGGGCTGGCCACAGGCCCAGGCCACTTCTCTTTGTTGGGTACAAGGGGATGGTAACAGCCTTTGTTTTCGTGGCTACCTTCCTCTCCTCTCCAGGAGATCTGAGGGACAGCTGAAGGCCCCTTTCTGGGCTGGGAGCCATCGCCCACTCCATGTTCTCCATGGCTTCCCTTATGAGACCTGGACAACAGGATTGGGTGACACAAAGTCACAAGGTGGGGGGATGGGGCAAGGCAGGGAAAGGAAAGGCTGCCTCAGATGCTTAGGGGCTGGGCTGGGATTCTAACTGAGCTCCTTAAGGAAATGTCCTCAGCCTCTTCCTTCATGTCCTGGGGCCTTGTCTCAGGGCCTGGCCCCTGCCAGGTCTGGGAGAGGATGCTTGTGGAATGAGCGACTGACTCATCCCTTTAGCACTTCTTCTCCCACCTCCTCCTGCTGCCCCCAGATCTCATTTGAAGGCACTCACTCAGTATCGCTGGCTCCCCACTGCCAACAGCTCCCCAGCTTCCTTTCCTCTGTTGTCTATTTTATTTGACAGATACATACCTCACTCAGCCACTGCATGCCTCTACATTTTCTACAAATATTGATCTATTCATCCTATAAAATCAATTAATAGTTGGTATTATTATCCCTATTACCTGTGTCCTCCCATTACAGGTAAGGAAACAGAGGCACAAGGCGGTTAAGTGACCTGCTGGAGGCCAAGCAGCTATAGGCAGCAGAGCTGGGGCGTAGAGCCCACAGTGTGCTCCAAGTCCAGATCTCCAGCCCTTCTGTCTACCTCTAAATGCTTTTGTCACATGGTACATGCCTCTGCACCTAGCACCTGAAATCTCTGCGCTGGAGTCCGAGACTGCTCTTCTGCTTACTGAACTTTGCCTCTTCTTTCCCTCTCATCTTGTAAGAGCTGGCTCAGATATTGGATCTGCCAGAAAGTCCTCCCCAGCCCCCTCTCCCAGGGGGTTAGCTGCTCCCACGCCCTCTCTCAGTTATTCTGGGCCAGCAGCACTGGTTTGGGAGTCTGCACCCCCACAAGACTGTGAGCCCCGGGGATCTCGTACTGCTAGTAATTGCATCCCCAGGGTGCAGAAATGCCGGGCGTGGCCTGAGAGTGAAGAGAGGGAAAGTGAACAGTCCCCACAGCCTCATGGATCAGGAACTGAGCTGGCAGCTCTGGCAAGTTCCTGAGGTGTTCCTGCTAGCACTAGGTAGACAGGCTGCTGCTCTGGAGGGAGTCCTGTGTCCTGGAGGCAGCACTGAAAGTGATCCCCCAAGGGAAGGCCAGTAAGTCTCCCTCTGAGTCTCCCAACGGGCCCTTTGTTACAGCGCCCCACCCCCCCACTCTTCTCTGGTGACCAGTTCCCTCGCCTTACCTTCTCCTGTGTCTGCAGCAAGCTCCATTCCCCATCTGTTAGGCAAAACATCCCCTTCACCCCTCATTCAAGATTTAAAATCCCCCCCCCAACCTTCTGAAGCCTTGGGCCCAGTCCCAAGCACCCAAGGCAGCCCCTGCTCCCCCCCCACCTTGTGACTTTCTGTCACCCAATCCTGCTGTTTGGGTCTCATAAAGAAAGCCATGGAGGGCTGGGGTTGTGGCTCAGTGGTAGAGCGCTCGCCTAGAACGTGCGCGGCCCGGGTTCGATCCTCAGCACCATGTAAACATAAATGCTATTGTATTGTGTACAACTAAAGCAATTAAATAAATATTAAAAAAAAAAAAAAAGAAAAGAAAGCCATGGAGAATGTGGAGTGGGCAATGGCTCCCATCCCACCACCCGACTCCCATCCTACCACCTGGCTCCCATCCTCACCACCTGGTAGATTCAGACTCAGCTATCAGCCCCTAGGGCGCACCCCGCTCTCCAGGAGTCCACACATCCCACATAGGGTTTGAATCAGGAACTGTTCCTAAAATCTGAGCAGTCACAGGGAACTCACACAGGTCCAGAGGGGTTCTGCGTCTGACTAGCACCACCTCAGGCTAAGCCCCTTCATCTGTGGGGGACTCACTCTTCTTGGATAAATCAGGTGAACACCTACATTGTCCTCCTCACAGGACCGCTATATGCTTGAAAGAGAAAGTGTTTGTCATGGTAATCATTTCCTCAGTTTACCAAAAGTTTAAAGGAACTAAATGCCCCCAGAGGCCTACACATTAGGACTACACATTTGGAATACACTTTGACAACATCTGTCTAAGCTAAAATGCCAGTTACACAGCACTGGGGGACAGAACACATAAGGAGCAGGGTGCCAGATGGTCTCTGGAGGATTACTTGCAGTGGTGACTACTACAAACCTCCGGAATGTCCAACAGAAGTAGGGTAAGACGGGTGCACTTGAGCTTGGGTCTCATATGGGCAAATCTCCAAAACAATGTCCAGGAAATCACTTAAATCAAGGTGAAAGCCTTAATAATTACAAACACTACTATATGTTAGTAGAGACGCACACTGACGTAGACAAACTTTAACAACAGGTACAGAACAGCAAACACCCAAATGAGGCTTATGGTTACCTCTGGGGAAGACTCTGGGCCTCTATCTCTACCTAAAGCTAACAGGGTGGAATGGTTAGGTTTGACCAAGATTAAGTGGTGGGCAATACATTATTATGCATAGTATTCTAACTGCAAGATATTTAATGTTTTAAAAAAGATTCTTAAATAATCTCTCAAAAGGACTCTCAGCTCTCTGGTCTCCCCCCACCTCCTACTGCGACTGTCTCATAACAGGCAGACAGGAAGGCAGGTTTCCCCCTAAGGGATGCCTTCCAGAGGTGGGTGGGCAGTGGCAGGTTGTGTCAGTGGGGCGTCTGTGTGGGCAGGGGAGCAGGAACCAGCTTGCCCCCTTTCACAACCACCCCCGCCTCTCTCTGTAAAATGTCAGCAAGTTGGGGAAGGGGGGCGGAGAGACAGCAAGCTGTTAACCCGCAAGATGCTGGGGCGTGGGTGGTGCAGGCCCAGGCTCCCAGACAGCTATTTTGGCTTGTGCTGCTGGGGCTCAGCCCTGGCAGAGGAGAGGCCTCTCCAAGGGAGCTCTGCACTGGTGCTCTGCCAGGAGCAATGGGGAACATGCCTGACAGGAGAGGGAGAAGGTGCTGGGTAGAAATGTTGCTCAGTCTCTCTCCCCACCATCGGCCAGCCACTGACCCTGGGGTGTTGTCAGGTGTGCCTCTGAACTTACCCTTTGGGACTTCTGCCCGCTGTACCTACCAAGAAAGATAAAAGGTCACAGATGTGCTCCTCCACTCCAGATCCAGCCAGGGACAACCGGCTTCCAGCCCCAGGCTCCTACCTAGGATCTCTGCAGCCCAACCTCTTCCCCCTGAAGCTAGGGATCTGGGTGGCTGTTCTGCCCTGGAATCCAGGAACAGGTCAACTCAGGGTCTCACACTCCTTCCACGTGAGGCAAATTACTTCTCACTAAACCCCATGAAGCACTCAAACTCCTTCTTAGGCTCTACCAATTTAGGGATGGAAAATACAAGAAAAGAGTGTTAATAAGTAGGGCAGCCAAGCGTTATGGAAGACCCTTAGGCTGGCTCCAGTGTGAGCTTCAAGATCTTGGGCCTGAGCCAGGCACAGTGGTGCACGCCTGTAATCCCAGTACTTAGGAGGCTGAGACTGGACAATTGCAAGTTCCAGGCCAGACTGGGTAACTTAGAGAGAACCTGTCTCAAAATAAAAAATAAAAGGGCTGTGGATGTTAGGGATGTGGCTCAGTGGCAAAACATCTCTGGGTTCCATCCCCAGCACACACACACACAAAAAAGATCCTGGGCTAGCCCCTGACCTCTCCAAGCCTTGGTTTCCTCATCTGTAAAACGGGAGTAAAACCAACTGTTGTACACTGTTGTGAAGATTTCATGGAACTGATGGGTGTACAAGCTTCTGGCACCTGTTAATGGCCAGAAAGAGATGAGCTGACAGCGCTCACCTGTGTGGGGGGTGGCGGGAGTACTCCTCCCTCATCTCCCTGATCTAGGTTTCCCATTCAGGCGGAACCCTGGGCCTCAATCAAACCCACTCTCCCACCCCGTCTCTACAGTGTCAGCCTAGGTAGGGGAAAAGAGGAAAGGTGGCAGGATGGTAGCTCTGCCAACCACCTGGTCTCGGCTCCAGGCTACCCTTTTCCCACCATGCTGAGTGCACAGGGGATGGGGGAACAGCACCACAGCCTGACACCCTGAGGGCATCAGGGGCCCCCAGATGGAACAGAGGAGGCGGAAAGAGAGCAAGAAACAAGTGCTTGGCAGAGGGCTCTAGGAAGGAGGGGGGCGTGGGTCTGGAAGCAGGTGCGGCAGCTCCCCTTCCTCACACACTGCCCCTCCCTGTGCTGACTTAAGAGGACTGCTCAGGCGGTGGCAGCAGCCTCCAGGACAGTCAAAAGAAGAGGCAGAAGGCAGGTTGGAAAGTGCCAGATGAGGATGTCTCTGAAGACAGGCAAGGTTCTGGGGTCCTGTGATGTGGTACAAATGAACATGGCCCTGGGAGCTAAGAGGCCTGTGCTGGAGGCTGGGGGCGTAGCTCCAAGGCAGAGCTTTGCTTAGCAGTGCACAAGGCCCAGAGTTCAACCCCCAGCACCCCTACCACACACATAAGACCAGCACCAGATTCCAAACGACCCCTAGCCAGCTGCGAGACCTCAGCGAGTCAAGGCTACCCGTCTGCACCTTTATCTTCAGGGACAGGAGGGAAGGGGCCAGGGATGGAAGCACACACCTGCTGCCTCACTCCAACTGGCACCACCCTGGCAGCCAGAATATCAGACCTTCACCATCGGGTCCACCCACAGCAAGTGCAAGTGAACTGGCCAGAAGAATCTCCTCACCCACTGTCCTCCCCCAGGGGCAGCTGTTGCCCCCTTGTGTCCCTCCAGTGATACTGCAGAGTAGAATCCTGAGTCAGCTCCAAACTCTCTTGCCTCTGTTGCCTTTGTGGGGTCAGAGGGGACTCAGGTTCCTGATTGCTTTAGGGACCATCTCAGCCCCCAAGTCTCAGGGCCAGCTAAACTAACCACTGACCCCCTCCTCTGCTTGGTGGGTCCAGGAAGACATTGGAGAATTCTGGAGAGGCCTCCAGGAAGATGAGGAGGGCAGGCCAGTCAGTCTCTCCCAGTCGCAGCTAACCAGGGCCTAGGCTTTCTCTGACCAGGGGTCATTAGTCCTTCCTCTGTCCTTGCCTGAGAGGACACTCTTGTGCTCTCTTGTGCCATTTACAAATCTTGGTGGCTCCACATCCTGAGATTTGACCTTTTTGGACTGTGGAGCATAGACAAAAAAGACAGGAAATCACCTATCCCCTCCTTTAATCATCAGGCCAGAGGCCAGGCCATGTGGCAGCAGATGTGGACCAGGAGATTCTTATCCTCATTTCCCCACCTGCACAAGCTCCATATTCCAGCACTCGGCCTTGTGTGGGGAGCGAACGGTGAGATGGACACAGCTTGGTCACTGAGCCCCGTTGGGGGCTGATGGTTCCCAGCAAGGAGAAGGGAACCTGAGTTCCCCAAATTGGCTGGAACCCAAGGACTCCAGGGCCTGCCTCCCACAGCCACCTGGGCTGTTCCCAGCACTGGCCTAATTGACACAACTGCTCAAAGAGGCTCCCTTTTGCTCCCAGACATCCTGGCACCACAGACAGGGGTTCTGAGAAGCATCCCTCAACAGTCCTTCCCCATTCATTGCAAACCAACCCAAACAAGGTCTGCTTCTACTTGGGCTGCCTGGCGGGTACCCTCTGACTTCCAGACTGCCTTCACTGGGGCCATGTGGCATTGTCTATAAATGAGATCTATTGTCTCAAACTTGTTCCACAGGTGCGTCTCCTGCCCTCTGGGAGCTTATGACTTTGAGCTTAATGAAGGGCAAGAGATGGTAGAGCAGATGCTCAAGCTCCCAGGGGCTCTGTCGGCCAAAGCTCCTTCTGTCTAGATGTGCAAAGTGCCAGGTAATTTCTGATGCCCCTGGGGTGCAAAACCAGCTAATCCACAAACCGTGCGACCTGCCCAGGATCAGGCTGCTGGGATCAGGCCAGAGGATAAGCAAGTCTTCCCTTTCTCCCAGTGGGTCCTAGAGCAGGAGGAGGAGTCAACCTCCCTCCCTTGTGACTGACCAACCCTTTAGGCCCTTGGAACCTGAATGCAAAGGTCCCGCCCTCCTGACTCAGGGTAGAGGAAAACCGGAAGCCTTGGGATTACAGCAGGCCTACACCTCCTCTTCCCTCTCCTCCTCAGGGAGGGGGCTGATGGTTCCCAGCAAGGAGAAGTGAGGCAGGATGGAGCTGGGGGCGGGAAGAATTCATAAGTTGGGGAGGATCACAGCTCAGTTTTGTGTCTCACTGGGCTAAAAAAAGGGAGATGGCAAACTGCTCCCCAGATTCCCAGAGAGTGATGCCAGTTGTAGGGGGCAGAGATTGGCTTTAAGGAAAAGGCTCTCTAAGTAAGATGCCACAGAGACTGTTCCTCTCGAATGGACCAGAGACGGGAAACCTGTGGCCCATGTGCCATCACAAACTCATAATAGACAATAATTGTTCCTGGAACTCCCCAGGTGAGCCAAGATACCAGCACAGAGCTCCCAACACAGCTCAAGCAGCCACCACCAGTCTGTTACCAGTGAACCCCCCTCCTAGCCAATGCCCATTCACTTATCAGACCCCTCAGCCCCAAGGTGTGAGGTGTGAGTGTGGGTGGGATGGGGGAGCAGGATGGGAATCTGCAGAGGATGGTGTCTAAGAAGCAAGAGCTAGGTTATGAATGAGCATGGAGCCTGGGAAAAGACGGAGGCACGGTTTCAGCTGGGGCACTGAGGACTTTTACCGGCGGCCCAGTAAGAAGCATTAAAGAGGACAGAGCCCAGAGCAGAGGCACTATTCCAAATGTCTCTCCCCTGCCATCAAATCAAGTAAAAGGAGGGAGGCCAGCCCCAGTGGGCACTGATTCTGAACTGCCAGAGGAAAGCCCCATCCTTCATTCAGGTCTCTGAACTTATTAATTTCTGAAGGCCCTGCTGCCCCCAGCACAGTGCTACCAAGCAATGGACGCTCCTTCCAGGCTTCCAAAGGTGCTCTTTGATTTTCTTCTCATTAGGTACCCTATCAGATCACTTACCATGCCCAGGGTGATTTAATCCTGTGCTTCTCAAACTTGGGAGCACATCAGAATCACCTGGGAAGCTCTAAAAATATGCTTAAGCTCTATGTGCATACCCGATGAGCCAGGCGTGCCAAGGGCAAGATCTAGGAATCTGAGTATTTCTTAAAGCTCCCCATGCCCCTGTGATGTTCTGTTTGGAATCCTGGTATACATAGAGATGTAGATTTTGGAATCAAACCAACTTGAGTTCAAACACTGTCTCTGCCTCTTCTTGCTATGTGACTCTGGGCAAAGCGCCTCTCTCTCTGACCCTGTTTTTTCATCTATTAAAAAAAAAAAATGGAGAAATAACACCTATCCTGCTTATTTTAGGCAATTATATAAAGGTACCTGTCAGTTCTTTGGTTTCTTGTTCTTCCTCCTGAATGTGCCTGAGGCTCATCTCTACATGCACAAACCTGTGCCCTTCAAAAGGGGCACAGCTACAGGTCAGAAGCACCTAACACTTGGTGCCCTGTGGGCAGTGACAGGAAGCCTCTGGCGGAGCCCCTCCCTCCCCCTCTGAAGTCTGTGAACACTGGAGGCTACATCCTGCAGAGCTGGGTGTAAACTGTTCCATCTTGCAGGGCTGTGGGTGACAAAACACAAGTACTGGAAGCCTCACTGCCTGCCCTGTTTTACATGACATTGAAGCCCACATGGCTTTAGGAGAGCCCATGGAGCTCCATCTGCCAGTGTAAGGATCCAGATTTCTGTGTATAGTGTGTGCTCAGTGACAAAGTGTTAGGTGCAAAGAGCAGGGCCCTGGCTAAAGTAAGGCTGGCAGAGGGCATGGGTCAGCATCATAGCTATGCCAACCCACACAACAGAAAATTGCCCAGGTTATTGGTAGGTTGTCTACCCTGGGAAGAGGCAGGGCAAAGCCCAGGAGCTGCTGAATACCATGAAGCCTGGCAGTTGCAGAAAAGAGAGAGGGCTTGGGCAGAGTCCAAGTGGTCAGAGTCCATTCTGAGGTAGCACCAGGGTCTTAGCTGATTGGCTACAAGCTCCCTGGCCAGTAGGGTAGGGCCAGGGTCAGACAAGAAAAGCTCAGAGAGCCAGGTGGGGTACCCCAGGGGCAGCACCTTCCCTCACCTTACACTAGGGCTGTGAGGGTAGGCAGTGGAGAGCAGCCAGGACCAGCACACAGCCACCAACTGCCTGCACTCAATCTTTCCATACCCTCCCCCAGGTCCTCACCAGCGTCCTGGTCAAAGCTCTATCATGGGCACAATATGGTGACATTTGGAGTGCTGGGGGGAGGGGGCCTGAGAGAGCTTGAACAGCAAGCACAGACTCCAGACTCCAGCCCACTTTATCCCTTTCCCAGCGAGGGCTGGAACAGGGTAGGGGAAGAGATGCCTGCCCACCAGAAGAGGCTGGGGTTTCCCTGCTAATTAAGAGAGGAGGTAGGGCAGGTGGCCAGGTACCCCCAACACGGGGAGAAGCTTAAAATGTTGAGCAACTAAATCAGTGGCCAGTGCTCTGGGCACAGCCATGTGTCGTGACGGTATTAACCGGGCCACGTTTAACAGATGCCAAATAGAGGTGGCAGGCAAATGGGTCCCGCGGAAGCGCAAAGGGCAGTGTGAACCCCCCACCTCACTGGTGCCAAGAGGCTCAGGGAGGCCCTGTTCTATCAGTGTCCAGAAGGGGTGGGTGACCGGTCATGGGTACCCTGCCTGTTGATGCCCAGGGTTTGGGGTGATTCTTTCTCCCCGCCGGAGGTCTGGGAGCTGAGTTGCCCGGCACTTCAGATGAGGCGCACGCTGCTGGTGCCAGTGCTGGGACGACCGGGACCTCCCGTGCCCGGGTGCTGGGGATGACCCCCACGCTGTGCCAGCGCCAAGGCAGATGTGCCAGTGGGAGACACCCCTGGGAGTTAGTACCGATGTGGCCCGTCCCGCCAGGGGCCGAGGAAAGTGCCGTGGTGCCCGTCCCGCCGCCGCCCCGCTCACCTGTGCCCGAAGAGTCGCAGCCCTGGGAAGCGCCGCTTGCTGTGGCGCCGTGGCGCCTTGTCCGGCTCCGGACAGGCGTCGCGCTCGGAGCCGCTGGACGAGGCGGAGGCCGACTCGGAGTCGCTGCTCCGGGCCTCGGGGCTGCCGTCCCGCGGCTCCATCCGGCCCTAGCCCCGGCCGGCGGCGGGCCTGCGGGAGACGCCCATGCCGGGCCGGCGGCCGGGGCTCAGCACGCCCGCTCCGCGCCGCCCGCCGCAGCCATGGCGCGCGCTCGCTCCGCCCGCCCCCGTGCCGCGCGCCCCCGCGCCCCACGCCCAGGTGCCCGGGAAGCGGCCGCCGCTGCCGCTCCAGGAAGTGCCGCCAGCCGCGGCCGCAGGACCCCGCATAGCTGGCCGGGCCGCTGCCTGCCCGCCGCCGAGCACGCCCCCTCGGCCGCGCAGCGGCACCGGGCCCGCGGCGCCCTCTGCCGGCCGCAGCCCGCTCTGCAGCCCGCGAGGCGGCCCGGAGGGGCGGAGCAACAGAAGCCCCGCCTCCCTGGCCCCGGGGCCGGTCAGCCTGGACCGGACAGAACTTCCTGGCTTGACACACGCGCACAGTGTGCGCACCCAGACGTACAATCGTCTTCTCCCTGTAGCCCTCCCGCACCCAGCAACCCACACGCTCAAGTGTACACCCGCGAGGGCGGTCGTCACCACCTCCCTTCCCACATCCACAAGGAATATATTCCCTTCTCGCACACCCTGTGCTCGCTGCGCCACTCCTACGATCTCCACCCCGACCCCTTGGCTCTCCCAAATCGCACCCACGGAATGAAAGTCACACAGCGCTCTCCATGGACACAGAACTGACACACCCCTCACACACAATTCAGCTCACTCATTGCTCAAACTCGGACTTCCCACCCCAGCCTCACGCTCAGCAGCCGCAGTTACTCAATGACCCTCAGGCATACCAACAGAGAACTTCCACGTCGCTCAAAGTCATCCTTCCCCAGCTCTTCACAGTGGCCTCCAATCCTTCACTCACTCTAAGACGAACTTTCCCCGCACCCAATGTCCAGTGGCACCTCCTGATCTCTTATGCTGCAGGGATCACCTGCATACCTCTTACACACTCAAATATCACACATCAGGACAACAGTTACAGCGTACACACTCTCATCCACATACACACCCAGGTAGAAATACACATTTATCTCCTACACAGAAATAACCCGCCCAGGACAATTGTTACAGGACTTCAGGACTTCATCCCTCTCTCTTACACACACACACACCCAAACATATACCTCATGTGCACACACAAACACCCCCCAAAGGCAGCAGAATTTGTCCTCCAGAAATGAGCAGTTGGAACCAGAACAGTTGCCTGTGGGGACACAACTATCACACATGCCTGTTGACCCACAGCCCAGGCGGTGTCTGATGGCCTTCACAGGGCCGCTGGGAGGCTGGAGCCTGACCTTCCTCCTCCTTAACCCTGCCACCCTGGTGCCCACAGCAGCTGCTCGCTGTTTCAGTTTGCACTTCACTCTGCAAAGCCACATCCTGTGTCACCCTCACTTTCACCCCATTCCTCTGGGGTTCTGGCAGCCCATTTTCCAGCCTGAGACAGCCACAAATAGCAAAGGCTGGGGGTACTGTGACCTGTTAGCAAGTCTGTGATTTTGAGAAATAGCCAGCACCCTGTCCTAGCTCCCTTCAAGTTTCCTGTGGGCCTGGAGCAGCTCTGAGCAGGGGCGGGGGGCCCAGCCCTCCTGTAAGCAACTGGTGCCAGGCTGGCAGCAAAGTCCCCAAGTGGCCTGACGCCAGCCTCCTGGGGTACATTTGCTTTCTTTGGGAAAGTTTTCCAATTTTACTTACACCAAGCTCCAAGGGAAGAGCCTGGGGCAGCTGGAGACCCCACTGAGTTTGCACAAAACCCTGCAGCTGGGTCAGAAACCTTTCGCACCAGCACCAAATGCCACACCCCTGTGGACGCTTCTCTCCCCAGCGCTCCCTCAACTCCTAGCCTCCAGGCAGCTCAGCCCTTCACCAAGCTGCCACCCAACAGTCTTGACAGCAGAGCTCCCAACACCCTGCCAAGAACCTCTTTGCCCTCTGCTGGGCCTCCACAGAGCTGCTGGATAATAGATGGGTCACCCTGTTTCTGCCACCCTGCCACCCTCAGGGAGACGGAGGTCCCATGCCTACTCTCAGGCCACCCTTGTACCTACTGTGTCTGGGGGGCCTCTGCTGGGATCTGTGGCACGTCCCAGGAGCGGTAGCGCCACATCTGCCTCAGTGTCCCCAGCCGCTCCCTTTCTTCTGTCCCCAGCGCCTCAGCGGGGCCCAGAGCTGCGGCCACATTGCAGCCTCCCCCGGCACTGTGGCCAGCCCCCAGCGCGCTCATCCTGCCCGGCGACTCTCTTCCTCTTTCGGCACTTCCTGACCGGGGGGGCCCTGCTCGAGGCCGCTGGCCGCCCAAGCAGAGGACCACAGGGCTCCTAGGCGCCTTCCGCCGGCTGGGGCAGGAGGCTGGCTGGGGTGAGGAGCTGCATGGGAGGGCAAGGGGCAGGTGGGGACAAGCCCAGCCCACAGCCAGGAGAAAACTCCAGAGTCACCAGGCCTGTCTGGGCTCGACTCGGCGCCTCGGCCCCACCTGGCTTTCCTCTTCACATCACTTGTCTGATTTTTACCACTTGGTCCTGCTGAGGTCTCTCAGTTCACGATGCCCCCTGGTACACTGGCTGGGGATGTCCAGCCCACAGCAGGTCTCTGTCCTTCACACCTTTGTGTCCATCACACCATCCAACACAGGGACAGTGGTGGGAGTAAAAGCAGCAACGAGGATGTTTGAAATAAGGTAAGATATAAACAGGTAAACTAATGGGCCTCAGTTTTCTCATCTGTAAAATGGAATAATAACTCAGACTCATAGCATTATAGATGTGTTAATTGAGAGGTGGAAGGGTTTGCAAATTAATTTATTTGATCAATACATACTGACAGCCTTCCATGCACCAGGCGCTGTTTTGGAGAATTATCGTGGTAAGCAAGAAAGCTGGGCTCTGTCCTCATAGAACTCAGAGGTTAGGAGTTGGGGGGATATGACCAGGAAACCGACCATCCATACCTAATACAATGTCAGGTATTGACATGCGCTATAAAGAAGGAAGCCAAAATGAAGGGGGAAGAGGGTGACGGGAGGGGGGGGCACAGTAACACCTCACTCCTCTGAGGAGGTGACATTTGAGAACGGCCCTAAATGAATCAAGAGAGTGCCTCGCGTGCTAACCTGGGCGAACAGGAGCCAGAGGAATGTGACCAGGGACTGGAAAGATCACCAGAGATTAGGCTGTGCTGGAGTTTGAAGCCATCAGGATTTGGCAGATAAATAGTAATGTGCATACTTACTTGTCATTCCTTCTTTTTTGGGGGGAGGAAGGGGTTACCAGGATTGAACCCAGAGGAGCTTAACCACTGAGTCACATCCCCAGCCCTTTTTATTTATTTATTTATTTATTTATTTATTTTTGAAAAGTGGTCTCCCTAAGTTGCTTAGGGCTTCCTTGCTAAGTTGCTGAGGCTGGTCTCCAACTTGGGATCCTCCTGCCTCAGCCTCCCGAGTTGCTGAGATTACAGGAGTGTGCCTTGGTGCCCGTAGTTGGTGTTACTCTTTATTCTTAGGGCTGGTTCTGGGGAGGAAATCGTGCCTTCCTCAAGCATTCTTTAATCACACTGCTCTATAATTAGTTCTTTAATTGTATATGTGTGTGTTACTCCAGCGAGGTTGTGAATTTCTCGAGGACAGAAACAGCGTCAGCTCAGTTCAGCAAACACTTACGCTACCAAACATGTGGACGCAGGATGCACACGATGCCACCTCGACCCAGAGAAGCCCCTGTCTGGTGCTGGAATCAGCGAGTCCCTCATGACTAGCGCATAATGTTTTCCAATAACTTGTTTACCCAATGCACGCAATGCAACGGATCACTAATAATCCGTCGTAAAACACAATAGTTTTTCTTGCAAACTTCTGTGCCAGGAGCTGTACTGAATATATAAGTAGCTCATTGCATTCTTCAATGACCTGAGAGGTCGGCTTTGTTACTTTCTTCCTCTTGTACAGGGAAACTGAGGCACAGAGTTGCTAAGCTTACTTGTACCGAGGTCACCCAGCTGATAAATGGTGGAATTAAGAACTCTAAAGACTCCTATTCCTCTTCTAAGTTTGGGGGTCTGGCCAGGTTTGATGCCTCTTTTCCCAGTGGCTCTCCCTCCAGCCCATCCTCTCTGAGTCTCTCCAGGTGGGATCTGTGTGCTGGGGCCCATCAGAGACTTGCCCGCCAGGCCGAGGTCTATTCTGGAAGGAGGCTATCGCAGGGCCCAATCTTCCTCTCCCAGGCATTCTGCAAGTAGCTCCAGTAGTTAAACAGAGGAAATGGGGCTGGGCTTGTTTTCCATTTGAGGCTCTGGCAGCCCTGAAGCAGCAGAAAGCAGGAAATGGGGCTCCTGGAGGGGAAGCCAGGCAGGCTGGAGGCTCTGAGCTGCAGAGCAGAGTAGTCCTAACGCTGGGACCAGGGCCACCTTGGGCTTCTGCGGGTGACAGCAGCTTTGCTCTCTAGGTGGGGTGGGGAGGAAGAGGCTGGAAGGCACAGGTGCCCAGGGCTGGGGAGCATGCCCTTGGCAGCTCCTAGGACAATACGTGCCAGCACTGGGCAGCTGGGGACCCCTCAGAATACACCCAGGTACACTCAGGAAGAGGAATCTGGGTAAGAAAATTATTCTGGGCTTTATTGAGGCCCCAGAGGGTGAGGTGTTCTACTTTCCGTGGCCTGGATCAGCAAGTGGGAGCTGGGGAAAAGAAATGTACCAGGCCACCACACACTCAACCCATGACCTGGACATCCTCTGCTCTCAAAACCTGCCAAGTCAGCCTCCTTGGCCTGACCTTCAGGCCTCCTTGGGCTCTGGAGCCTTTTACTTTCTTGCTTCTTTGACCAGGCTTTGCCTAAAGAGATGTTCTCTCAACTCAAACTGTGCCCGTGCATGATTCATAGTAGGTGCTCAATGAACAGTTCTTTCTTCCCTCTCTTTTTTTTTTTTTTAATATTTATTTATTTACTTTAGTTACACACAATGCAATGGATTTATGTTTACGTGGTGCTGAGGATCGAACCCAGGGCCGCGCACGTGCCAGGCGAGCGCTGTGCCACTGAGCCACAACCCCAGCCCTCTTCCCTCTCTTTTCATACTAGCTCAACATGCAGTCCTGACTCCTGCTGTTCTATTCTGCCTATGTAGCTCTGTTGGCCTGTGCCTTTGATATCTGGCCAATTAAAATCTCCATTTTTAAAACCCCAACCCAAGCCACAGAGCTGGAAAGGTGGAAAGAGCCCCAGACAGAGTCCATTAGTTCATACTATATAGCCCTTGCTGTGTGACTCTGGGCTAGTCATTAACCTCTCTGAGTTGGACCAGATGATTTCTAAGATTTCCTCTAGATCTGACAGTTTTATTTTAATCTTCTTCCCTGATCTCCATGTTTTCGTTCATTCAAATGACAAACATTTTATAAATATCAACTAAGTGTCAAATACTACCGTTCCTGAGTCAGCATTCTCACGTCACTGACTTACCTCTGACCCTCAATTTTGTTCCTAATAATATTGTATAATTTGATTCGTACACATTATTCTTGTCACCTTACAAGATTCTTGAACCCTATGTTATAACTCCTCACTCTGTGCTGGGTACAAAATTCTGTGCTCAGTGACTTTCTACAGAAGCTGAAATGGTTTTGACTATAAATGTTCAAAAAGCTGAACGAGGGAGGGAAACCGGCTTCTGGTTTGCATGAGTGGCTCTGGGGAGACACGGAGGGTTTTGAAAGTCTAGGTCCTTCCCCAGAAGCTAAGCCTGTGGTGGTCCCGATATCTGCTGGAGAGTACCTGCTGATCACTGGCCCTGCCCAGGTGCCGGGCCTCTGCCCCCTGCTGGAGGAAACAGATGCTGCTGCCGAATGACCGATGGGAATGTGATTGGGCTTTTCTGGGCAGCCTCATCAGTCATGAGCAAAAGGAAATCTGTAGGGTCAGGGGACCTTCTCCCACTGGGGCAGGAGGGCCCTGGGCACAGCATGGGCAGCTTAGTGGTCAAAGGTGGTCCTTCTAACCATCATCTCTTGACGTTCTTCTTTGGCACCTCCCAGGTGGCTGGGCTGGAGGTGGATCTCCTCTTACTCTGGGCCAGCAAGGACCTACTCTAGGGACCTTCCTTCTGTTCCCAGTTAGGACTGTGCCAAGCACCCAGGGGAGGATCAGCAGGCCCCCTATCCTTCAAGACTCCCACCCCCTTGCAGGTTCATAAGCCCTCATGACCCAGGCATGCTTCAGTCCCCTCATCCCCCGTCTGCCGCCAGTCCCTTTACTCCTCCAAGAATACGGTCACTTAGTACAAAGCCCAAAGAAAAGATCCTCCTGGGGGAAGGGCCAGACCCTCGGAAGCCTGACAGGGCAAAAAGGCTTTGGAGTGACACAGATCTGAATAGGGATCCTGGGCCTACTGATTTCTGGTAGCGCTATTTAACAAATTGCTCAACTCCTCCAAGGTGTCTCTCATCTCTAAGTTGCTGTCAGGGCCCCCCCAGTCCTGGCTCTGTGCTCTGCTTACCCTTCCTTCCCTGAGCATCTACAGGTCATGAGCACTTGTCAAACATGGAAGAGTAGCCAGGCGCGGTAGCGGATGCCTGTAATCCCAGCACTTGGGAGGCTGAGGCAGGAGGATCTCGAGTTCAAAGCCAGCCTCAGCAATGGCGAGGCACTTAGCAACTCAGTGAGACCCTGTCTCTAATAAAATATAAAAAAGGGCTGAGGATGTGGCCCAGTGGTTGAGTGCCCCTGAGTTCAATCCCCGGTACCAAACAAACAAACCAAACCAAACAAAACAAAAAAACACCACAGAGCCTAGAAGACTCCAGTCCCAATGCCACCCCCACCCACTTCGGGTGTCACAAAAGGGGTTCCCAGCCTGCACTGGCCCTTGTCTGGGATCTGGACCCTCGAGGGGTCTTTCTGAACACGTGCTGTGAAAATTTATCAACTGAAGCAAAGATGAGACTCCTGCCCAGGCCACCACCGCAGATCTCCCCGCCCCATCCCAGATCTCCCCGCCCCATCCCAGATCTCCCCGCCCCATCCCAGAGAACTTGGGCTCCAAATAGCTGCCTCTGGTCCAGGGACTGGGCTGCTGGGGCATATCCCACAAGAAGCGGGGTCCCCATCCCTGCACAGAGGCCTCCAGGACGAGCCCCGCCCCACCTCTGGGCACCGCTCTCCCTGGCCTTTGACTTGCTCGTCAGCAAGAACCTCTGTCCGAGGCGAGGAAGGAGTTCCGGCAGGGCCTGACCCCGCCCTTCCAAAGGAAGGAAAATGGACGGACCCCCGGCTTCTGGCTTCCTTTGGCAGAGGCCCCCTCCCTCCTCCTGCTCCAGCTCAGCTCTCTGCCCCCGGTTTTTGCATTTTTAATTCGGGACAGAATGTGATCTCTTCAGCTCCTTGCTTTATCCTGTTGCTATTTAAATTACAAATCGGCCCCATCTCCCTGTCACTCTGGGGTTATTTTTAGCTTCTGGTAAATAGCAGCAGGGAGAGTAGGATCAGGTGCCCCTCCCATGAGGAACTCTGTCCCCGTCACCAAGTGCCCGCAGCAGGGGGCACACGCTCCGTCCCCAACTGGTTCCCCGGTCGCCCTCCCCAACGCCAGAACTGTGCGTGGGTGGAGGGGGCAGAAGCAGGACCAGAGGCTGGATGGAATGGGCATGCGTGCTCCGTCCTTGCTGTCTCCTGAAGCTTTGCCACCCCCAGGTCCCATTACTCATCCATTGCTCAGGACCAGTCTCCTCGGCGACACACGAGGGGGTGGGGGTGGGTCCAGCTATCCAGGGCCAAACACCTAAATCGCGTTTCGCTCCCTCTGACATCTCTTATCTGCTTCAGCCTCCCCAGCCTCGCTCTTAAAAGTGGATATTATTGTTCCCATTTTCCACATGAGGAAACGGGGTCAGAGCTGTACCCTAGGAAGTGGCAGGGCTGGAATCCGGAACCCAGGTCTCTGACCTGGAAGCCTGCGTGCACGTGCGTGCGTGGAATGCAGGTGCCTCTCTTGGTGGAAGGCAGGGGCCACCGTGTCCCTCCATGCCCAGGTTCCAAGTGTCCCCGTCAGCTTATTTCCCACGTGTCTGCCCTGTCTCTTTTACTGGGTCAGAGTTGGTAAACCAGGGCCCCTGAGCCGCATCGGGACTGCTACCTGTTTTTGTAGGGCCTTCTAGTTAAGAATGGTTTCACGTGTTGAAACGGTTGGAGAAGAAGCAAAAGAATAATATTTTGTGACAGTGGAAATGAGACGAAATGTAAAGTTCAGGCTCTATAAATAAAGTTCCACTGGAACCCAGGCGCACCCACTCGTTTACACAGGGTCTGTGGCTGCTTTTGCACCACCATGGCACAGCAGAGTAGCTGTGACACGGACCATGTGACTGGCAAAGCCTAAAATATTTACTGTCTGGCCCTGGATGGGATCATGTTTTTGTCAAGGGAACGGATCATGTCCCAAACTTCCATCTCAGGCAGTGCCTGGCCCAGGGCCAGAACTCCAGGTGGAGGTGCTGTTTCTCCTTGGAGACCCTTCTGGAACTTAGCAAGGGAAGCCCCCTCCCTGCCAGCCACAACCCAGCCAGTCATCTCCCATTTTTCTCCTCTCTCGAGCCCTTCTCTCTCTCCTTTGGCTTATTCACAGGGGAAGCCAGTGGTTTCCAAACCTGCTCAACTATCAAAATTACCTTGGAGCTGGACGCGGTGGCCTACGCCTGTAATCCCAGTGGCTCAGGAGGCTGAGGCAGGAGGATCACAAGTTCAAAGCCCTAAGCAACTCAGTGAGACCCTGTCTCTAAATAAAATACAAAACAGGGCTGGGGGTGTGGCTCAGTGGTAGAGTGCCCCTGAGTTCAATCCTAGTACCCCCCCCCCCAAAAAAAAAAAAAATACCTTGGAGAGGTTTGTCAACTTGAGATGTCCAGGCCCAAGCCCACACTACCTGTAATGGGATCTCCAAGGTTAGGACTTAAGCATGCATTTTAAAGGACATCCCTAGGTGATCCACTTTGGGAACCACTTAGCTTAGCTCCAGAGGTCTGAATTCTGTTCATTTTCTGATTCATCTGTGCAGACCACCTACCATCCTGCCCCTCCCCTTTTTTTGACTAATTGCAAATCAAGTCCTGTTTAAACCCAAAAAGGAGTCCTACCCCACTCATGTCTCCTTGCCTATTTTCTTGCCTTCTTCTTATTTTTTTTTTGGGGGGGGCATGTGTGTGATATGTGTGTGTATATGTGTGTGTGTGTGTACATGTAGTACTGGGGATTGAATCCAGGGTCACTCTACCACTGAGTCACATCCCAGTCCTTTTTAAAAAAATTTTGAAATAGGGCCTTGCTAAGTTGCAGAGGCTGACCTGGAACTTGGATCCTCCTGCCTCAGCCTCCTGAGTCACTGGGATTACAGATGTGTGCTACTGCGATGGGTCATTTTCTTTCCTTTTTGCTCCCTCATCCTACCCCTTCCTCCTGCCCCTGCCCTTCCAGGTGTCTGAGTTTTTTTTGGCATAGACTTGTTATCTCCCCATCGCCTGAAGCAGCTGCCAAGGCTACTTCCAGCCCACACTGGCACTGGGAGGAAAGGGAACCTATTTTTCAGAACCCCCCACGCCCTACAAGCTTCTACTGTCCTGCTGAAAGCCCTCATGGTCCTCACTTACGTCAGAAGCAGCCAGGCCTCAATCCTGCTTCCACTTCCGCCCCTGGCCCTCAGAGTTTAGTGCCCCCGCATTTCTGCCTAAAAGCCTTTTCTCTCTGTGAAGGGCTTTCAGCTGCTTTTCTTAGCAACTCCTCACAGCGGGGTGGGAGGTTTAGCTGCGAGCCAGAGCTACATGGAACTGTGGAAGGCGGAGGATGTGAAAAGGGCCACCATGGGCCTGAGTGCCTGCCAGCCCCAGGGCGGCCTATACAAGGAACAGCAGCCTGGGTCATCAGGCCTCTCAGGACGCAGCCACATGTGAGGGATTAGCCTGAAAGCACTGCTTGTTCATTTGGATGGGGTCCCTAGAGACCTGGAAGATTTGGAGGGCCCAGGGCTGCTACCTATTTCCCATGATTTCTCCATCCTCTCTGCAGGGGGCTCTCCCTGCCTTGAGGCCTTGTCCAGCTCTGGTCTAAGACTGGGCTTGCAGCATGAGCCCCGTGTGTGCAGGGGCACCCTGCCCAATCTGTCCTGGCTTTGTCTTCTGCAACCTCACATGGGTGACCTGGAGGCCTCTTGTTCTCTTCACAGTCAGAAAAAAATCTACAACTTGGTTACTGTGCATCCTTGGTGACTAGAGGCGCCAAGTCTGAGCCTCTATTCTGGAACCACCTGGGAGAATTACAGCAGTGTATGTGTGTGTGTGTGTGTGTGTGTGTGTGTGTGTGTGTTCTCATGCACAGAATATCTTCTGTGTCAGTTCCCTAATTCTTCTCTGGTTCCTACCCACTAAGTCTTTCCCTTGCTGTGGCCTTCTTTCCAACTTTAGGGGCTGTTCATGTTTAACCCACAGCCAAGAAAAATCTTGGGGTCATCCCCTTGTGTTACAGGTGAAGAACTGAGGCCCAGAGAGATAGTCCAGTCCAAGGACATGTATCAAATCACTGGTAGAAGTGAGAAAACAAACCAGGTCTCCTGGCCGTCAGGATTCTGCATGCTCTACCCCATGTCTTGTCAGTCCTTCTGTGCTCCTGCCTCCCCCCCAGAGGGACCTTCAGAGGCCTCTCTAGCTTGGTCAGTCTCAGGATGGATGATGTACTTCTCAGCATGGTGTTCTGGAAGAGCCTGGTAATGCAGCCCAGCATACCCCATGATTCCCAGAGAACGAAAGTAGAGCCCATGGGAACCTAACCCATTTCCCATTTGCTCTGAGCATCCCACTTCATAATAGTGGAAAAATCCCTTCTCCAGATACCTCCAAGTAACCATTAAGAGCATCAGGGCCCTTTAAGCTTCCTGAGATGGGTCAGTTTTATGATACATCATCCCAGAAGCCCCCGGGGAGAACCAGGACAGCCTCAGACACACCTCAACACCCCCCCCCCCCATCCCCCTCTCCCCCAGTGGTTGTCTACAGCAAGAAATCTGATTTCTTCAACCAGGCTGCTGGCCAGCTGAACCCTCCAAAGGAGATCATTCTGTGGCAGGGACTTTAGAGGGACAACAAATCCAAGTTGAGACTGTGATCTGGGAAGGCACCAGGAAGGTAAGGCCAGTCCTGGTTGCCTTGGCCCACTCCCCCAGCACCATCTTTGTTCTGAGGGGCAGCCCTCCCTCTGGGCAGAGAGGGCAGGGCAAGGGAAGCTGGGACTTTTACACGGCAGAGATGATTTAATTAAGATGTTGAGTAGGCACAGGGACATCCCCTTGCTAGTGTTCACACCAGAGACAGCCTGCTGTATCGCAGGGGCCGGACAGGGATTCCTTTCTCCATCTCTAGGCAGCAGAAGCTCAGCCTGGTGGCTGGGAGCATCTCGCCTTTGCAATCCAGTGCCCAGTTCAGAGGCAGCCCGCAGGCATGCTCAGGGAAGGCCTGTTGAATGAACAGGGGTCCTTTACCCCCCCCCCGCCCCCCAAGGCATCTCCTTGTTCTCCCCAACAGACAGAAGTTTGTAAGAGTCATGTCAGTGACCATCTTTCTCAGCACAGCGCTTGGTACACAGTTGGCACTCAATTATTACATTTTGGATGAATAGGGCTCTCACTGTTCATGCAGAGAAGTGGTCGCGACACCCCTTCTGAATCCCCCGCTGCTGCAGCAGGGCCAGGCGCTCGCCGAGAGCTAGTTCAGGGTTGACTGCTAGGAGGGGTGGTCCCGAGCGCTGCGCTCCCTCGGCCCCCGCCTCCTTACCTGTAAGACACCTGCTTTCGTAGGTGCATCTGGCGGAACCGCTCCTCCATCGGGGGCGCAGCGGCCATGCCCCGGGGGCCCTCGGGCCAGAGCGGCGAGACCTCGGCCTCCTCCCCCCGCCTGCAGCGCCTCCGCACCACCTCCTCCGCCGCCGCCCGGCCGCCGCCGGCCCCGTCCCCGCGCGGCCCTCCGCCGCCCGGGCCCTCGGCCATCCTGCGGCCGCCTCCTTCCCGCGGCTCCTGCGGCCTTGCGGGGTTCCCTGCTAAAGTTCAGAGTCTCGGGTCCGCCGGGGCCGGGGGCGCGAGGCGGGGAGCGAGGGAAGTGCAGGGTCCCGCTCGTCCCTCGCGACGCCGGCGCTCAGACGACAGGAACAGCGCGGCGCTACGCCCGGGAGAGGCCGGCGGGGATCCTCCGGCGCCCCGGGGGGAGTCCGCGGAGGGGGTCGGGGTGCTGCGTCGTGCGCGCCGGGGCGCCCCCCGGACGGCCGGAGCCGGAGTGAGAGCGGAGCCGGAGCCCGGCCGGCGAGCGTGCTCCCGCAGTCGCCGCCGCTGCCGCGCACCGGAGTGTCACCTTAGAGACACTCGCCACCCCGTGGGGTCTGGAGGGCGGGCGCCGCCCCGCCCAGCCAGCCCGGCTCCCGGCACTGAGGGAGCGAGCCCGGCCTAGCTGGCCGCGGGCACGAACGTCGCCGGGGCGCGAGGCCCGGGTGTAGGGCGCTGCCGGGGCCCACCACTGCGCCCCCGCCCGCAAGCCGGTACCGGCTGCTCGGCAGCTGCCAATCATCTCCCTGCCCGTCACTCAGCCGCTGTGATGAACCCCCCCCCCACCTCCGCCTCGTCCCGCGTTTTCCGGCTTCTGCATTCGCTGCTGCTGCGGGCAGGTGGAGGGGGGGGCAGGGGCGTGACATGAGCCAGCTTTAACCCCGTCTGTGCCATGGGAGTTTAGAGATCCATTTGGACTTGGGGAAGGGCCAAAAGAAGGGGAGTATATCTAGGGATGCCTCGAATTTGGGGATGGACCGGATTGTGGGTCACACTATATCTAGGCCTAGAGCTGTCTGCACCAGGGCTGAAGAGGGACCCAGGTGGAGATGTGTGTTCCGTCTATAGCTCCCAAACCTGGAGCCCTCAGCTTGTCCCAGGCCGGGAGTCCTTCAGGCTACAGATCCAGGATGTCCCAGAAGGTAACATCAGGTTCCTGGGGCTGAAGAAGCTGATGGGAGAGGGGAGAAGCCAATGCCAGAGGGAAGGGCTAGAGGCCTCCTTGGGGTCTATCTTGGGTTGCTCCCACTTCTTCCCCAGCCAAGTCCCATGATCCCTCCTGGCCCCCATCTCCTCTTGTCCTTGAGTGGTGGTTCACCATCCAGGGTGGAACCCTGTCCGACTTCTCAGATCTAATCTCAGATCTATCCATGGCCCAGATTCATCTTTCTGAAATCAACCTTTGACCATAGCATATATTGGCCCCCCTGCAGTATTTAATGGCTCCCCTTGTCTGCACTTTAGCCTGACATTCAAGAGCTGCCTCAATTTTCCTTCATTTCGTCCTCCATTCCCGTCCATTCTCTTCCTTCCATGCATCTGTGCTCCTTATTGTGGGAGCTAGCATTAGGTTTGTAAGGCAAGGTACAGGTTGTTCCCTGCATCAGAAATCTGCTCATGGAGTTTAAATTCTGATTCTCCTTAAAGGCCTCCTTCTCTTCCAGAAAGACTCCCTGGGTAGCTCCTGCTGAATGGCTTCCTCCCAGCCCCCCATGCCTCTACCCTGATGCCTTTTAAAGTCTATTCTGTGTCTTACCTTTCCCCACTGACCTTAGCTGGGAAGGTGAGAGGCACCAGCCTTATAGAGAAGGAGAATGGGCTGCCCTGAGGTTCCTCGACTCTCCAGCCCAACAGTGGCTGTGCCTTTGCTCAGATTGTTCCCATTGCTTGGAGTAGGTCCCCTTCTATGTTCTGCCTGTGGAAAGCCTGTCCATCTTCCACGGTCCGTCTCCAGGACTGCCTCCTCCAAGCACCCCTCCCTCATATTCCAGTATAGATGCTGACAACTTCCTGGGCCTCTCTTGTGTCATGCCTGCTCACTCTAACAATAGCTATGTCTCATTTGATCCTCACCGCAACCCTGGGTGGTAGATATTATCATTTCCTCCATCTTACAGAGGAAGACGAGAAGATGTCATTCAAGAGATTTATTTCTTCAAGATGGCTCAGGCAGCGAGTGGTCGGGCCAGGATCTAAAACCAGGTCTTCTGGGATCCGAACAAATGCCCTTTTCCACTCTACCATGTTGCTGCCCACACAGTAGCAACCATGGTGGTGTTTGCTTTCCTCCTATCTGTGAGCTCCCAATGGGCAGGGACCAGGCTGCTGTCTCTCACTGTCTCCTGCTCCAGCAACCTCTATTGGATGAATAGGATTGGATTAAATTTTTTGGCCACGGAGGAGTTTTGCCCTCAAGCCAAGTTTGAAAGATGTCCTGCTGTGGAGGGCTGGAGGGGGGTGCTGGGCACTTGAGAGCACCCACCCAGCTGTCCTTGGGACTGCCCTTCTTGGATTCTTGGCTCCTATTTCCTGGCCCACGGTAGCCTCCTACACCATGAATTATGGTAGTTCTGGCTGGGTTTGACATTCACTCACCAGCTGCCTAGCTGCTGGGTTTCCAGGTTGGGTTTTTGTTTAGTTCTTTCCTGCAGAGCTCTCCCCACTCAGTCCTTTTTAAAGTGAGACTTCATTCCGCCATGCTCACACCTCCCCACTTAGGACCAGCTGCTGACTGCATTATCTTTTGGCAGTGGCTCTGCCTTCCTCCCAAGAAGAGAGGAAATATGCTGGTCCCCTCCCTTGACCAACCTCACCACCTTCTGTAGTTCTCTTCCAGTTGCAGCCCTGGCTGATCTCCAGCCCATTCATTACCCCTGTGCTCAGAGGATAAGTGCTCATGTCTCCATGCAAGCTCTCATCTACCCTCCTAGCAGCTCTGTGAGGGTGGGGACCATTTTACAGACGAGAACACTGAGACTTGGAGAGGTAAGACACTTGCCGAGGTCACACACTCAAGTGCAACGCGGACCTCAGAGCCCCTCCCTTAACTGCCATTCCTATGACCAAGCAAGTCTGGTGCCTTCACAGCTCAGTTCCCAGCCTGTCCCCTCCACCGATGGGAAAGACCCAAAGGCACCTATCAGATGTAGGTGCCCCAAATAGCTGACTACTCCTAGGGTCGTCCTGAGGTTCCTCGACTCTCCAGCCTCTCTGGGATGGAAAGATTGCACTGTCCTTCCCTGTTGCAGCCGTGCCCCACTTCCGCTCTCCCTGCTTCTAGAACTTTGGTCTCCAGGTATCACAAAGGGTTTGTAATGGCAATCTCAGCGGGGTGACTGGAACTGTAAAAGCCACTGCATGTACTGTGGCAAAGCAGGCTGCCGGACTGACAATGGTGTGAGGGGGCTGCAGTTCCTTTGCTGGAATGCACTGGGGGTGACACACACATGAGGAGGCAGTGTATCAGTAGGTGGCTTGTGGGAGGGCATTAACCCTGCACCCCAACACAAGATGGGAGCGCTGCCTGGGATGGACTGGCAGAGGGAGGGGATCCCGGATGCCCACGCGTTAGCAGTGGGCTCTCTGGATTACTTGCTCATGGATCTTGTGCTGAAATATAAAGCTGAAGGGGAGGGGAGCCTAGGAGATGGGTGGGGGACAGCATGCACTCTAAAACCAAGCAGAGTGGGGTTCAGATACTAGCTTTATAAATTTTTTGTTTTTAGTTTTAGGTGGACACAATATCTTTATTTTATTTTTATGTGGTGCTGAGGATCAAAACCAGTGCCTCATGCATGCTAGGCGAGCGCTATACCACTGAGCCACAATCCCAGCCCTTAGATACCAGCTTTTTTTTTTTTTTTTTTTTGGTACCAGGGATTGAACTCAGGAGCAATCTACTGGGCCACATCTTCAGCCCTTTTTTTTTTGTATTTTTATTAGAGACAGGATCTCACTGCTAAGTGCCTCGCTATTGCTGAGGCTGGCATTTTTTTGGGGGGGTGGGTGGCGAGGATTGAACTTGGGTACTCGACCACTGGGCTACATCCCCAGCCCTTTTTTGTATTTTATTAGAGACAGGGTCTCACTGAGTTGCTAAGTGCCTCGCCATTGCTGAGGTTGGCTTTGAACTCGTGATCCTCCTGCCTCAGCCTCCCAAGTGCTGGGATTACAGGTGTGCACCACCGCGCCCGGCTCTTGAGCATCTCGCTTTTTGATGAACTCAGAATCAGTTGATTTGAAACCCTAATTACATCTGCAGAATCTTTTCACTTTTGCCATAAAGGACGATCTAATTATTCACAAGTCCTTCCATACTCTGACGGAGGAGATTAAAAAGGGTGATGGAACCCAGGGGTGCTCTACCATTGAGTTATATCCCCAGCCTTTTTTTTTTTTTTTTGAGACAGAGTCTTGCTCACTGGCCAAGGCTGGCTTCAAACTTGCCATCCTCCTGCTTTAGCCTCACAAATCCCTGAGATTCCAGGTGTGCACCATCACGTGCCCAGGAGCAGGAAATCTTCGAGACCATATTAGAATTCTGCCTACCACACCCAGCTAGCATGTGGCAGTTCCAGTACTCAAATCTGGTGGGTTTTTTTTTTTTTTTTTTTTCTTGACATGGTTTTGTTCTGTTGCCCAGGCTGTCCTTGAACTCTTAGGCTCAAGTGATCCTCCTGCCCCTCAGCCTCTGGACTAGCTGGGACTACAGGTGCACACCCCCATACCAGCTCCAGCAGTGCCTTTAATCTCATTGAGGCAGAGGATCCAAGAGCTGAGACCTCCCCACTTCTTAGGAGGACGGAGCTCGGGACAGCACACGGAGTGCTAAGCACAGTACTTGGCCCATGCCAGGCGCTTGATACTTGGAGTTGCCAAAGACCAAGATGGAGGCAGACCTCTCTGCTTTCATATTCAGCAACAGTAGGTTCCTTCAGCAGCCTCAAGGCTGGGGAATTGCGGCGGAATTCTTTGACTGTCGAATCTGAATTGCTGCCTGTCTGTGAGAAGCAGCCCCATAGAAATGGCTTCTCTACCTTCCCCACCTGAATATAAAATGACACATGCCTCTCAACCCCATCCCTGCGTAGTGCTCTCCATCCCCCGTCCCCCAGGAAGAAAGGCACAAAGTCCGGAATTGATGCTGCATCTTTTTTTATTTTTTTAATTTTGCCTTCTTCAAGCATGTGCTGAGCTGGTGGGGAGAGCAGTCTGGCAATTAAAAAGGCCCAGCGGCTTGGGCAGCGGCGGGGAGGCCAGGGGAGGGTGGGGGAGTCCCTCTGTCCCCGGCCAGGGAGTAGCAAAGCCCGCACTAACTTCATAAAATATAAAACAAGGGAAGGGAGAGGGAGGAGGGAGATTTGTAAAATACAATATCTTAGGGGACGGGTAATAATAAAAAATAAGGTTCATTATTTACAAACAATTTCTGTTCTTGGTCTCTGTACAGTGGGAAGCGGGGTGGGGCGCGGGGGGTCTGTGTGTGTTGTGTGTTGAAGGGGGACAGGAGGCAGTGGTCGTGTTGGGGGAGGGAGGAGGTGTGGCCCAGTGAGTGGTTTATCTGAGAAGGACGGATGTTTGTGTGAGGAAGAAGTGACAATAGAGTGGTTGGCCCAAGGGGACAGTCCAAATGTCAGGGGGTGCAGAGAGTCCCCAGCCAAGATGTGGCCAGAGAGCGGCAGGAGAGGTGGAGCCCTTTCTCCTGGGATGGGCAGGGGTGCGAGCTGGAGCCGGGTTGGTGAGCGAGAGAACTCCTCTCCTGGGTGCCAGGGGATCCGTCCTGTGTCCTGGTTCTCGGGTCGGCCTAGGAGAGTTTGATGGTGGTGTTGGGGCCCAGATCCCTGGAGAGAGGAGAAGCTAGTGATGCGTCCGTCCAGAAGGAAGCCCTCCACCCTCCGCCAGCTGGATCTGGACCAGGGCGGGGTGAGGCCCTGGGAGGGTGCGGCTAAGGTGGGCAGAGGGCAGGGGGATCCCGGACAGGAAGGGAAAGGGCCGCCCACCTACCTGTCGTGGAACCACTCCTTTGGGTGGGAGAAGTTGGGGCTGGTGCCGTTGCCACCGACGTCCCCCGGCCAGGCCTCGCTCAGGTACTTGGTGGTCTCGTGGGTGCTGTCCAGATGGTCGTGCTGCAGGTGGTCCTGGGGCCGCTGCTCCACCGGCCCCCCGGGCTTGATCTCCCAGCTTTCCGGGGGCTCCACTGGCAGCAGGGCACTGCGGCTATCTTCCCACGAGCCAGCCCCCTCGTCGTAGAACAAGAGGCTCCGGGAGGGCACTGGGGAGACAGCGCAGGGGTGAAAGAGGTGCCCACGCCCCTCCAGTCTGGCCCCATTCATGGCCGAGTAGTTAAGGGCACAAGCTCTGGAATATTGCAGGAGGATCTGGATTCCAGCCCTAACACTCCCCGGCTGCGCGACTTCAAGTTAGCCTCGATATTTGCTTTAACCTTTCTGGGACTCAGTTTGCCCATATGTAAAATGGGGGTATAAGGATCATTCTCACATAGATGTGAGGTTTAAATGAGCAATACAGAGCAAAGGATTGACACTGTTCAGTGAAACAGTTAATTGAGAAGAAGCTCTTCATAAGCAAAGGGTACCAGGCGTGGCACTTTTTTTTTCTGTTGATACTGGGACTAGAACCCAGGGGCACTTTACCACTGAGCTACATCACAATTTTTTTTTTTTTTTTAATTTAGAGATAGGGTCTTACTCATTTGCTGAGGCTGGCCTTGAATTTACAACCTCCTGCCTTAGCCTCCCAAGTCTCTGGGATTACAAGCGTGTGCCACTGCACCCACCCAGCAAGGAAGGAGTTTTTTTTTTTTTTTTTTTTAGCTCTGCTTCCCAGAGCAGGTATTGCGTTCCAGGTCACCAGGTAAATTAGTCCTTGCTAAAGACAGGCTGCAAACCCAGATCTGCCATCAGCCCTCCAATGCCCCTGCCCTGACCTGAGAGTCCGTGTGAAAGGCGGCCCCTGGTGTTGAGCAACGCATGGTTCCGGAAACTAGCCTGCTCCGCGCCACCTCCTTCCCCAGACGTGCCCTTTGCCCAGATACAGCCAGCTGACCCACTGTGCTTACTCCAAGGGGCTCAGCCCTCCCCCGGCTTCCCCTCGCTCTGGCTTGGTCTAACCCCAGCCCCCAGCGTCCATTCTTTCCTCTCCACTGGCTTCTCTGGCCTTGGAAAAACAGACGCATGGCTCTCCAGGCCTTGTGTCCCTACTGCCCACCGCCCTTAGCAACCTGCTCTCCTTCTTCTCAGGCACACTGTCCAGGGAGTGGCTATCGCTCTCCACCCCCGCTTCCTCTACCCCAACCCCCCCCAGCCGGCTCCCTCCCCTCATCCTCCTTGCAGGCTCCCTCCTTCTTGAAACTCACTCCTCCCTGATCTCCCCTCTCTCTGACCTCCCATCTGTTTCCTCTTCCTCCTCTCCACCATGCCAGATATATGCTCCCGGTACATAATGAAGGATAGCCTGGAAGTTCTGCCACAGGTCTAGCTGAAGTATCCTTTGCCTCTGGAAGCCATAACACTGTTGGCCGCACTGGCTCTGCCCTGCCACTCATGCAGTGTCTTTCCTCTCCTCCCATGAGTCTTCCGGAAGGGGCTGAGAGTGCTCATGTAGGACACCCCAGCATTACGATGCACCTCCTCACAGAGGCTGCCCCGCAGAGGTGCTCAGCAAGCGCATGGTGGCAGCTCCCACTTGCCAGTGGAAGACATGGAAGCTTAGAGAGCTGAAGCCACGTGCCCAGGGTCACCTATAATTGACTAAAGCTCCATGCTCTTAACCACTGTACCTCACTGTGCCCCACTGGGATGGGCGATATCGGTACCCACACGCCATCACCACCCCTCCTCTGCCCAGGGTGGACAGCACTAACAGAGCACAACTGTCCTTCCTGTGGGTCCTGAGTGTTGCCTCAGAATCCTTCTTAACACAGGGCTTCCAGCAACCATTACTGCCTTATGAGAAATGGCCCTTGAGCCGGGCGCGGTGGCGCACGCCTGTAATCCCAGCACTTGGGAGGCTGAGGCAGGAGGATCGCAAGTTCAAAGCCAGCCTCAGCAATGGCGAGGCACTTAGCAACTCAGTGAGACCCTGTCTCTAATAAAATTCAAAAAAAGGGCTGGGGATGTGGCCCAGTGGTCGAGTGCCCCTGAGTTCAATCCCCGGTACCAAAAAAAAAAAAAAAAAAATGGCGCTTGAGCAGAAACTCTTTTGATGTCCCAGTTTTAAAGTACTGATGGGACTTAGAAGATGTCCCATGATCACTGGCACCACAATACACCAGAGTTAGGACTGGAACGTTTCTGTTATCCCCTAAACCCACCTCCCCCAGATGGCTCCCGAGGGTCTCAGGGAGGTGGCCTGGGAATCGGGAGTCTGTGCTCTGCTCCCAATTCTACCGCTCACGCTGAACAAATCAGAGACCCTCGTTAGGCCTCGGTTTCCCCACCTGCAAAACGAGGAGCTAGGAGGAGATGGTGCCAGTCCCCAACATGGCTCCTCTCTTGTATCTGGCTTCTGCCCAGAAGTTGGGGCGGGGGCCCTGGCTCAGGGCAGTACTCACTTTGACTGGCTGTGTAGACGCTGTCAGCGGCTGCAGGGTCTTCCTTCACAGTCTGGGGGCTGGAGGAGAACTCAGGGAGGCAGGGCACGAGGGAGCCCAGCACCAGCACGAAGCACAGGGCTGCCACCTGGGCACCGAGAGAGCAGCCATCAGGTCTGGGGCGGGGGCGGGCAGCAAGACTGGCCACCCCCAGTGCTTCTCCCCCAAACCAGTTTTTTCCACAAAAGCAGCTCCCAGAGCTGACCAGCCCCTGGATGTGGGGGGTCTCCTGCCCTCTCTGGAGCAGGCGAGGCTGCTCAGGCCACCCCAGGCCATTGCAGGGTGCACCACAGGCAGCACTAGAAAAAGAGGGGGTGGCAACACGGTTGGCAGCACTAAGTCGGGGGGAAGTCAAGAAAGGAAGAAGGGGCAGGTGGAGGTGGGGCAGGCTGGGCTCCATGGCTCCTTTGGTGGGGTGGGGGACACATGCCAGCAGGAGGAGCTGCGTCAGGGACCCCAACTAACCACTGCCCTCAGGGTCTCGCAGGCTGGTGTGCTGAGCAGGGCAGCAACAGGCTGCACGTTTTAAGGAGTTGATGGAAGGGGGTGAGCAGCGGCGGGGGCCACACTCTGGTGCCCTTTCGGGTTTCCAGGAATTTGCTCTGCCTCTTCACCATCCATTCCAGAAAGAACCATTTCCATACTCCCTGCGCCTCCCTAACACCTTCACTTTGTGGGGTCTGCAGAAGCCACCTCTCTGAGGGGCCTGCCCCTGGCTGGGTTCAGCTGGACGTCACCTGCACATCCGCACCGTGCTAGAACTGGTCAGGGGAGCTCACGTGGCACCTGGCTCTGTGGGTTCAGTGAAGCAAGCCAGGGTCTGCCAGGGTCCAGCCCACGAGGCACAAGAACAGTGTACCCCAGTGACAATCACCCACAATGTCACGAATTCTTCAAAGCTCTGCCCACCCTCCTAGAAAGCCATCCGGGGGAAGAGTTGTCCTCCCGTGGCCCTGTGCTGGGCAAACACTACCTACCATGAGGCAGGTCCCAGTCTGGGTGGCGGCCATCTTGTAAGGTCTGGAGATCTTGCTGGTGACCAGAGTCTGGAGTTTCTGCAGCTGCTGGAGCAGGGTCCTGAGGAGGGCACAGTGGTCACCGGGCGGGCTCGGACCTGGCAGCCATTTCTGCCTCCTGGAGCTCTCCTAGGGGCCGGGGCTGGCTCCAGTCTTGGCCACTACACCAGGTGCCCATGTCAGTGAAGACGAAGAGGGCGCCTCCTGTGTGACTGACTCCTCTGTAGTGTGTCTTGAGCACCTGGGGCCCGCCTCAGGGTGTGGGTCACCCTATGGAAGCTCAGGGCTACCCTGGGCCACCCTTGGCTGAGGTAGGAGGGTGAGGGTGGCCAGCCTTCTTTTTCTTACCCTACCGCAGCCACAGACACACTGGCCTTCCCCCCTGCGCAACCCCATAGAACTCTGGGCCGATGAGGACGTGTTTGGCTCGGTGCCCGTGTGAAGGCGGCCAGTACATGACGGCTATTGTTCATGTTCATCTTATTGCTTTTTTTGCTGTTATCACAACAGCTGTTACACTTTGTCCTCATTACTATTGTGGGCTCCCACCCAGCTGGACTCCCCTAGGTATACCCAGAGGGTGAACAAACGGTTAATCTTCCTCCACCCAGCCTGGTGCAATTCCCAGAGTGAACAGCAGGTGGCAAAATAGCACCAAGGGCCTGTCCCTATTTGGGGTCCAAGGTAGAGAGGTGAGATTGAGGGCCTGTCCCTGCCCTGACCATATGGGGTTGGGAGAAGAAGGTGATTCTGCAGGCCAATCAGGGGACCTGCTGGGCCCACAGGACAAGCTGGGACAGAAGAAGGGAGGAAAGAAGGTAAAAGTCTTGTATTGAGCTCCTCCTGTAAACCAGGCCATTGTCTTGTTATTATAACTACTCCCACCAAATAATTTAAGATCTCCCTGCACTTGCACCTGGGCACTATTAAGAATTCAGAATAATAAAATTAGAAGAAGAGGGGCTGGGGCTGGGGCTCAGTGGTAGAGTGCTCGCCTGGCTTGCATGAGGCACTGGGTTCAATCCTCAGCACCACATAAAAATAAAATATTGTGTCCGCTTAAAACTAATTAACTAACTAACTAAATATTTTTAAAAAATAAAAGAAGAAAAAGTAACATGAAGCAATCATCCTTAAATGTCAGGCACCACACCAGAGAGGAACTGCATTATCTCCTAGAATCCTTACATTAATCCTGTGAGACAGTGCTTTGCCTTCCTCCTGTAGACAAAAAACTGAAGCCCAGAGAAGGCTCAGAATTTCCCGAGTCACAAATATGGCAGAGTGGGGCAAGAACCCCGACCTGTGGCTTCATGCTGCATGCCAGGCACTATGGTAGTCTCGGGACACTCGTGTTGTGTTTCTAAACTCCAGTAAGTATACGATGCACCCAAAGTTCTTGGTCAAATGCAGATTTGGGCTCAGCCAGTCTGGGAAGAGTCTGAATTTCTGCTTTTCTTACAAGTTCCCAGGCGACGGCCAGGGAAACAGCTTTGAGTAGCAAGTTCTCAAACTGACCTGGAGCCCAAGAACAATAATTTCTAACATGTTTCTTGAGAATCCTGATGGGGAAACTTGTGCTCTACAGGTCTCACTGAGGTGGCTCCCCAGTCCCCTCAGCGGTCTAGAGTTATATGTGGATGAGGAAGCCTGGGAAACAGGGAGGGGCAGGCAGGGCGGGAGGTCCCAGGTGGCAGGGTCTTCACGATTTCTCTCTCCCCTCTACAACTCCCAGGGCTACGCAAAGCCGGGCATGGGCTTCAGGGGGCCGCGTGAGTGCAGGTGGCAGCGCCCACCTGTTGGCATTCTCCAGGGTCTCCACCTTCTTCCACAGTTCGTTGTTCTCTGATGTAAATGTCTCCACCCTGGAGGGACCAAGCAGGTGTGGCTCAGGGCAGCTGCACATTCGCTAGTGCCCCCCAGCCCTGACCACCACCATGCCACTCCTGTGCCCCCTGCCTCTGGCACCCCATGAAGGAGGACTGGGGAGAGCAGGCCAGGCTGGGGAGGGGGCCCCAGCCTCATCCCTTCAGGGACCCTTACTTCTTTTCTAGACACTCCACGTATTCTTTCTTCTTCCGGCGGCTCTCCTGGGCCGAGATCTAGAGGGGGGAGGCCCCCAAACAGGGGTTACCAATGCCACACATCCACTTCCTGGAGGACCCCCAATTTGGGGGCTGACATCCCTAGGGGAGCAGAGGCCCCCACCCACTGGGAAGACCTTTAAGTCCCCAGGGGAGGGCCAGAGGCCGGCTCAGGCTTTTACCTTGTTCTTGATTTTCCTCCGGACTCTCTTCAAGGCCTTCTCCTCCGCTTTGGTGAGAGGGAGTTTCGTGGGGATGGGGTAGCCCTCAGCAATTAGGGTACGCTTCTCCTCTTCTGTCAGGAGCAGTGGCCCTGATGTCCCCTGTAGCTTCTGTAGGGAGCGGGACACAGTGGTTAGGAACCAAACAGCCCTGGGCCCAAACTCAAGTTCTGCCTCTCTGAGCGTTCACCTCTCCGAGCCTCAGTTTCCTCGTCTGGAAAGGAGGCGGACCTGAGTTAAATCCAGCAGTGCACACCACGCGCTAAGACGGGGCCAGGAGCCCAGCACGTCAGGCTCTCAGGACATCTTGGGGGAGGCCTCCCTGGATCCCACCGCAGAATTCATAGAATTAGAGCTCACTTGTGCAAGGACCCTGAAGGACACCCCCACCGGCCCCCTCCACACAGTCTCAACTTGGGAACCTCCACCTTCAGGGTCCGGCTCCATGTTGTCTCCAGACAGTGCTTCCTGGAGGTAGGCTGGGTCATCCCCCGGAGCCCAAGAACGTCAAATTCTAGTCCTGATCTGATCCTGGCTTTCCAACAGTGTGGGTTTAGGGTGGCCGCTAGGACCTCATCCCTCCACCTCTGTTTCCTGTTCGCCACGAGGCAGGATTAGGAGATTCTCCTTCTCTTCTGCCAGACAGGAAGCTCTCTGAACTCTGATGGGGTGGGATCAGACTGGAGGCTCCCCAGCCCTCCCCACTGGCCAGCGTGGGTGGACTCAGTTCCTGGCCTCCAGGGTCAGCACCCCCCAGCTCCTTACGTGAGGGGCGGTGAGGAGGGGAGAGGTGGAGATGGCTGTGGAGGAGCGGGCCATGGGCCGGACAGGGCTGGAGGGGGGCAAAGAGCGGGGACTCTGGGAGCCGTCGCTGTCGCTGCCGTGGCTGCTGGGGGGCGTCGGAGGCATCTGCACCAGGTCCTCTGGAAGAGCAGGGGAACCAGGTTAGCAGGGCTGCGCCCCAGCTCTGCCGTCACAGCCTGAGTTCATCTCAGCATGGGCTCGCGCCAGCCCCGACACTGAGAGAAACGGGGTGCTAGGCCTTTGATCTCAGCAGCAAGACCAAGAGCCTAGGTGCTGGAAGAGCCCGTGGGGCATCCCGTAATGCCCACAATCCCAGGCGTAGAGACCTGGCTCACACAAGGCCAGGCCTGGGAGGAGGAACCTGTGGCCCCCAGGGCTTGGCCTGAGGCTGGCTCCTACAGGATTTCTCCCTCCTTTAACACTTGTCTGCCCCTCATGGAGGCCATGCTGCTAGGAGCACTGGACTTGGCGTCAGGAGAACAGAGGCCAAGCCCTGACTGTAGCACTTCCTAACCGTGCAACCTCGGGTATGTTTCCCCAACCTCTCCCAGCCTCACTGCCCTCATCTGTTGAATGGGCTGAAACGACGGTGCTCAGAGTCGTGCAGATGCCACGAGCTCCTGTATGGGAAGTGCTTTAGGATTTGAAGGGCACTCCACAGGTAGGTAGCTCTTCCCACCTGTCTGCATCCTCTCTTCTCTCCAAGGCGGTGAGTGCCTCGAGGGCCCTATTTATCTTCTCGACCTCGTGGTACTTAGTCCCGGGTCTGCTACATAGTAGATTGTATCGAATTCAGGGTCTGACCCGTAAATAAGCTAGGATTGGGAAGATTCCATTCCTCTTTCTTCCGGGTCCCCTCTCCCCTGTCTTGCCTGGGGATGAACTCCCAGAGCTCCCTGGGAATGTGCCAGGTGCATACCCAATGTCATTGCTGGGTACTGGGTGATTTGTCTGTGACCCTGGGAACTCTGTGATTTACTTGAGTACAGGGACTGTCCTCATTCTCTGCTCCTCCAGGATGGGGACTGGGAGATGCTGTCCAGTGGACTCTTGTTGCACGAATGGATGGATGGACAGACGGACAGTTGGATGGAGGGTGATGGATGGCTATGGAGTGGCTTTGGTTACTGAGTGGGTGAAAGTGGGATCAGCAAGGAAGTGATGGCAGTCATGAATTGACAGGGAGGACCGGAAGGAGAAGAGGGAACATGGATGGATAGAGGGTGGGTACGGTGGGAGGCTATTTAGGGAAAGTGGGGGGCTTAAGGGACAGGAGTGGGCTGCACCAGGGAGTAGGATGTTGTCCACCCAAGACTGAAGGAGAAGAGAGTCCCTGGACACACTTACCTGGTGTCACTTTGAGGAACTGGCTTGCCTCCTGAGGCTCTGCTTTGATCACGGGCAGCTGAGTCATCTCTCCTGGGGCCTGAGAAAGAGGCAGGTCCAGCTCCACGTGCTGTCCCTGGGGTGGTTCCCACCTTGTGTCCACCCCACGTCCCTCCCTCCCTCCCTGAGGCTGGTGTTGCCCCTGCACAGTCCAGGAAGTGGCTGGGCTTGGGGTTCCAGGCACAGCCTAGAGGAAACAGGCAGGTTCTCCCACTTGGAAAAGCCAAGTGACGCCTAAGAGAAGCACCAAGAGCCCCCCGTGGGCTTCACACAAGGGAGCTGATGGAACCAGACTTGCATCTTTAACCAACGTGCAATTCTATTCGTTTCTTTTCCAAACTTGTTCCAGAGAGGACTCGGGGAACGCACGTGGCATCACACACGTGACTACCAACACACACGCAGTGGCGGTCTCTTGGAGGAAGGCGTGGTGTTAGGTGCTAGACTTGGGGACCATCTCTCCCCACTGGGTCATGATACTGTAGCTCACAAGCACTTTAGGGGGTTCAAGCACCCATTTTACAGGGAAGGAAGCTGAGGAAGAAAGAGGGAATGCAATGTGCCCAGGAGCAGAGCAGGACCCAGGCATGGCCTCTCCCAGCAGCCAGGGGCCTGGGCCACACATTCCTGGAGGGGCTTGGATTTCCAGCTGCACGCGTCATCTACAGATTCAGGGAAGTGGAGGTGGGGTTTGGCGTGAGAATGTGCTTTATTAATCTCATAAATATCCACTTTTTTTTTTTTTTTTTGTACTGGGGATTGAACTCAGGGGCACTCAACCACTGGGCCACCTCCCCAGCCCTTTTTTGTATTTTATTAGAGACAGGGTCTCACTGAGTGGCTAAGTGCCCCGCCATTGCTGAGGCTGGCTTTGAATTCACGATCCTCCTGCCTCAGCCTCCCAAGTGCTGGGATTACAGGCGTGTGCCACCACGCCCGGCCAAATATCCACTATTAAAATAGAAACAGCCACATTTTTGTTTTCACTATTTATTTTTGTACCGGGAATTGAACTCAGGGGCACACGACCACTAGGCCACATCCCCAGCCCTTTTTTTTTTTTTTTTTTTTGTATTTTATTTAGAGACAGAGTCTCACTGAGTTGCTAAGTGCCTTGCCATTGCTGAGGCTTGCTTCAATCTCGCAATCCTCCTGCCTCAGCCTCCCAAGTGCTGGGATTACAGGTGGCGCCACCGCACCGGCTTACATTTTGGCATTTACATTTTGGTTTTGCCATGTTTTAAAAAAATCCTGAAGCTTTGAGAAAAGGGTGGGGCCTGGGCTGTCCCCATCCCTGAGACCCTGGCACCACCCCTGCCTGGTTCCCAGCAAGCTCTCATTTACACACAGCTTCCTCCTAGGGTTTGTACCCATTGCAGGACAGTGAAGGAGCCGCCCGAGGGGGAGGCAGAGCGGGGCCTGTGACTTCTGACCCTCAGGCTTGAGGTTCACTCAAGGTTCACTGCTGCCCATTCAGAGCCCTGGGGTGGGGACATCATGCTTTGGATCCTCTTCCACAGACCCACAGCCCTCCCCCTCCCTCAGCCCTCCCCCTCCCTCAGCCCTCCTCCTCCCTCAGCCCTTACCAATGGTCCCCAGGCTCACCTGGTGGGGGATGGGCAGCCTGGACAGGGGGCTGAGGCCCAGCAGCGGGGTGGTGGCCATGGCGGCAGCAGCAGCCATGGCGGAGGAGGCAGCCAGAGGGTCCGCGGGCAGCTCCGGGCTCTGCTCCTGCTTCACCATGATGGAGCACAGTTTGTGTCCCAGCGCCCATGCTCCATGTTCCACATCTGGGGGAGGGGACAGGACCCAGGCTCAGGCAACTCCCAGAGCAGAGAGCCCAGCCCGCTCCTGCCTGCTGGGAGCCGCACAGGGCTGGACTGAGGAGTGAAGCCAGGGGACGCCAGGAGGTGGGCAGGAAAGGTGGGGCCCTTGTGAGGTGAGCGGGCAGGATGGCCCGGGCCAGAAAGGTGAGGGCATCTTTGGCAGCTGACTGAATGGGCTTGGGCACGGGACCTGGATTCCTCCTGACCGGCTGTGCTGTGACCTCAGGCAAGTTGCTTACCCTCTCTGAGCTTCGGCTTCCTCATCTTTAAAAGGGGGAAAGGAACAGGACAGACCTAATAGGTAGGTGTTGAGGATGAAATAATATAAAGCACATGAAACACTTAAAACAGCACCTGATGAGAAATAAGTGATCAACAAAGGAAGGCTAGCATAAAATAATTATTGTTATCCAGTAAACATTTGCTGAGCACCGTGCCAGGTGCGGGGGATCTAGCAAGAGCCTCAAGCAGTTTAGTGTAGCTGGAATACACAGGGATGTGGAAGATGGAGGCAGGGAGGTCAAGGGGTGGCATGCCTGGAGACTGGGCCCAGACCTGTGACTTTATCCAAAGGTGACGGGAAGCCACGAAAGGCTTTCAAACGTGCTAAAATAGGTGATTTTAAAAAGGATCCCTCTGCCCATGTGGGACTGGACTGGCTACAGGCAGATGGAGGCAAGGAGACCCACTGGAGGCTGCCGAAACAAATTGCCCAGGCAAGAGAAGAGGAGGGCTGAGCAAAAGCACTGGCAGTGGGAATGGAGAGGGACGAACTTACTAGAAACACGCGGAAGAGAGGGAATCCACAGGATCTAGGGACAGGTGACGGGGGCATGCCCAGGTTTCCCCGAGGGCAGAGTCCACCTCCTGCCCATCTGGTGGGTCTTCTGGCCTCAGTTGGGCCCTGGGGCTGGTGGGCATCTCCCTTTCCCATGGTCCTCCACCCCAGGTCAGCCCTGCTCATGGTGGCCCTGGTGACTGGCAGCCAGAGAAGCAGCATGAGGCAGGGGGATGGGGAGCCACAGGATGGGAAGGGCTGCAGGGACTCTGGGCTTTGTGGCCCACTGTGGGTGGGGAGAGGGGTCAGCAGCTCCTGGAGACCACCTCAGAGGCCAGGCCCCACCCTTCCGGGAGCCTGAGCGCCCCATCTCTAGGCCACAGGCTTCCCTGGGCTCCAAGAACACCCACAATCTTCCCAAATTACAGGGCCAGGCTGCTGGCCTCCGGGAAGCTGTCCCCGTAAAGGGCCCACAGACAAATTGCTTTAAAAATAGACTTGGGGTGGCCAAGGAGGTGTTGGGCAGGACCAGCAGGGGTGGACAGAGAACCTGTCATGGGAAGGGGGGTCCACCCCACACCCCTGCCCTTCCCCAGGTGGGGGCCTGAGACCTCACGGAGGCCCCAAGATGTGCCTAAGGCCAGCAACATGAGCCCCAGAGCCATGTAAACCCCTAGAGGGTGCTCCTGCCCTCAGGACAGGGGACACAGGAGGCCTGTGTGTGCTCCCGGGGTGCTCCAAGACCCTTGGGTGCAGCTCAAACTTCTTGCACAGAGCACAGTTCTAAGCTCATGACCTTACTTCCTCTTCCCAAAACTCCACTGGGCAGGCTCTGCTGTTCTCCCACTTAATCCCATGAATCAGAGGAGACAGATAAGAAACTCACTCAAGGCTACTGTCCTCTGGAGGGGAAGAGGAATAAGAACCCTCTTCATTGTGCTAGCCACCCATGGTATTAACAGGACTTTCATAGGTACAGGGAAAATAGCCACTGATTACTGATATACATTGTGTGCTGAGCCCTGAGCTGGGTACTTTATGTACATGCTTTTTAATCTTCTCCAGAACTTTCAAGTAAATATTATTTTCATTTTACAATTGAGAAAACAGAGGCCCAGAGAGGTTAAGGAAATTGCTTGAGGTCACCCAGCAGCCAGTAAGTGTACTGGAATGCACAACAAAGCCTGTTGGGCTCCTAACCCGTTAGCTCTTGCTGCCTTTGAGGCTGGCAGATGTGGTGGTGGAAGTGGGTGAGACTTAGAATTGGGGGGCTGGCTTGTAAGTCTCCATTTTCATCTTACTGTGTGCATGACCTAGACAACTCCACTTTCATGAAGTCTCATCTTTCTTATGTGTCAAATAGGGATGGTGATAAAAGTGATTCTTGCCTCACCTGTCGGTTGTGAGACATCAAAGAGATAATTAACGTAGAGGTGCTTTATATACTGGAGAGTGTTCTAGGAATGTTCACTGTTATTCCCACTTCTAGATGAAGCTACTGAGGCTTCTAGAGGTTAAGGGAGGTGTCTGCCACCACTCAGCCAAAATCGACAGAGCCAGGCCCACTTGCACTTGAGGGAATGATGGAAGACAGTGTTTCTAGATGGACACAGAGGGGGTCTTGCCTGCTGACTACCAGGGAGGAAGGACTCCAAAGCCCTTTGCTTCAACGCAGGAAATCAGGGAGAGGGGAGCTTGGAGAGCCCATCTTCAGGAATGAAAGTTGGGCACAGGGCCTCCCAGGTAGCAGCTCAGAGGGACATCACAGTAGGAGGAGGTGGAAAGGTTCTAGAAACTTCTTGTCTTCATTTGTTATTTAGTTACCTCCACTGTTGTTCTAAGTCAGTGATTCTCAATCCCAACAGAACTCTGGGAAAGGCTGGGCCCTGCCCCTAAGATGGCTGGGCAGGGCTGGGATGGGAGTCGAGGATTTGCTCCTAACAGGTCCCCAGGGGATGCTGCTGGTCTAGGCACCAAGCTTTGTGAACTGGTTTTCGACCTATGCCAGCAAAATTCCTTTTGAGAAGCACCCATAAAGGTTTGATTTGAGGACTCTTAAGGCAGGGAGGTGCACCTGCCCAGGGGTGTGTGGGTGGCTCCTCTGGAGTCTAGGTGGCAGCCACTCCCTCCCCTGCTCAGAGGACCTGCCCTGCCCCTGGGCCCTTCCCCTTCTTACCCTGAGTGGTGTCCTCCATCTTGATGGGCACGAGGGGACTCTGAGGTGCCGAGTCCCCACTCAGGGAGTAGCTGTGCTCAGCCTGGATGCCCGGCGCCGGGGAGTCCAGTTCCATGTCCAGCAGGGGGCTCTTCTCGTCCAGCACAGGGTCATCAAAGAAACTGCTGAACAGGTCATTGGAGAAGTCCTCCATGTTCTCCACGAAGTGGTCCAGGTGCTCCGGAAAGTGCTGGGAGGGAGGAGGAGGGGAGGAGGCGCGGAGATGAGCTTGGCTTGGGAACAGAGTGCAGGCCTTGCTGCGGTGGTGGTCACCTCCCCTGGTGTACCCCCACCATTAAAACCACCATCGCTGCCACCAACCTCCCCAGGACCCACATCACCACCACTGTGTCTTACAGTTTTTCTCACTGCCATTACAACTGTCACCAGCCACCTGGGTCACCCGGTCCTCACCACCTTCATTCTCAAGGGGGAGCTCTGCATGGGACCCTGGGCTCTGTGCCCTAGGCACATCACTTAAACTGCCTGAATCTGTTTCTAGGCCCACCCACAACATGTCCTCCGTAGGCTGAGGACTTAGCAAGTGTGCATCCCTAAGGCAATCTAGTGACATTTGTGCTGTCTTTGGCAGACATGTCAGGAGGGGATGACGCAAGCTGGTGGGATTCTTGAGGCCTCCAGTCCCTTCATCAGCACAGTCCCCATCTGTCCTCATCCCTCCAGAGTCTCCCTTTCCCAAGCCACTTTTCATGCCAAGAGGTGAGGCTCTGCAGCCATGGTGCTCGGTTCGAATCCTGGCCTGGATACTTGTAGCTATGACTCAGAGCCGTGACTCATTAATGGGTTATGAAATCAACTTAGTGGGTCATGACCAGAATTCTTAAAAATATATTTTTGAGATTTTTACTTGACACATAATAATTTTCCATATTTATGGGGTACAGTGTGACATTTCAGCACATGTACACGACGTGCATGTATCATTACATGTAATGACTGGATCAGGGTAAGTGGTATATTTATCACCTCAAATATTTGTCATTTCTTTGTGTTAGGAACATTCAGAATCCTTTTTTTTTTTTTTTCTATTTTGCAATATACAATTCACTGTGGTCACCCACACCTCCCCCTATTGTGGTGCAGGACACGAGAGTGACTCTTCCTTTCCAGCTGTACCCCTGAACCCATTAACCACTCTTTCCCCCAAGCCCTTTCCCCATGGTCCCAGCCTCTGGTAACTACTCTTCTACTCACTATTTCTAGGAGATCAACTTTTTAAACTCTCACATATTAAGGGAGAACCTGGGGTATATCCAACCAGAATTTAAGAAAAAATACAACTGAACAAAAGAGTAGAAGATATCAGAGCACACAGCCCATAGGACAATTAAATACCTGTTGACAATTTTATCTCCGTTTATGTGTGCGTGTGCGTGCAGGTGTGTGCTTGATGATGATGTAAAATATATACTTTAGAAACAAAAGTATCTGATAAAATCTTGGTTTCCATGAGCTGGGGAAAGTTAATTAACCTCTCTGTTTTATTTCCTCATAGGTACAGTGAGGTCCATAGTAGTTCTTACCCACTGAAATTGTGATGAAGATTAAACCAGTTAACACATGTAAGCCTTAAGATAGTCCCTGGCTCATAGTAATTGCTCAACAAATGCTAAATCTTGTCATTGATAAATCATTTCAGGGGTAGACACATAGTGGGTGCTTGTAAGTTTTTTTTCTCTCTAAGGAAAATATGGGAACACTGGCCAGAGCCTATAGTCCCAGCAACTTGGGAGACTAAAGCAGGAAGTTTGCTTGAACCTAGTGGTTAGAGACCAGCCTCAGAACATAGCAAGACCCTGATAAAAGAAAAACAATAAATGCATAAAGAATTGTTGCTAGGGGCTGGGGTTGTGGCTTAGCAGTAGAGCGCTCGCCTAGCCTGTGTGCGGCCCGGGTTCGATCCCCAGCACCACATAAAAATAAACGCATGGTGTACAACTAAAGCAAATACACAAATATTAAAAAAAAAAAAAAAAAAAAAAAAAAAAAAAGAATTGTTGCTATTTCTAGGCACAGTGGCCCATGCCATTATCCCAGAGCTTTGGGAGACTGAGACAGCAGGGTCACAAGTTTGAGGCCAGCCTAGGGAACTTAGGGAAACCCTGTACAAAAATAAAAATAAAAAGGTTTGGGGATCAGCTGGGCGCGGTGGCACACGCCTGTAATCCCAGCACTTTGGGAGGCTGAGTCAGGAGGATCGCGAGTTCAATGCCAGCCTCAGCAATGATGTGGCACTTAGCAACTCAGTGAGACCCTGTCTCTAATAAAATACAAAAAAGGGCTGGGGATGTGGCCCAGTGGTCTAGTGCCGCTGAGTTCAATCCCCAGTACCAAAAAAAAAAAAAAAAAGATTTGGGGATGTAATTCAGTGGTAGAGTACCCCTGGATTCAATCCCCAGTACTGCATGAAAAAAAAAAGTAACTTTTGTTCATTCATTATATATTGAATGAATATAGTTGCTGGTGTGTTGGAAGGGGCTGTTGGTTGCTTTAGGCTCTGGATTAATGGCTGGCATTAAGGGATTGGCTTAAGGTACAGAGTCATTGGCTTTTTGTGGCCTGGACTATAAGAGGCCTGTCCCAATCCAGCAGGGATAAGCAGAGAAGCCTTCTGTCTGAGAATAAGGTCCAGGGCCACCTGAATCCTTTTAGGAGGAGCGAGGGATGAGGAGACTTGCTTTCTATTTGTTAAGTGTCTTAACTTCTCTTCCTGAATTTCTTACCCAGTTGGGTACAGTGGCACATGCCTGTAATCCCAGAGACTGAGGCAGGAGGATCTTGAGTTCAAAGCCAGCCTCAGCAACTCAGGGAGACCCTAAGCAACTCTGCAAGACCCTATCTCTAAATAAAATATAAAAAGGGCTGGGGATGTGGCTCAGTGGTTAAGCATCCCTGGGTTCAATCCCTAGTTAAAAAAAAAAAAAAAAAAAAAAAAAAAAAAAAACGAAAAAGCCGGGCTGTAATCCCAGCACTTGGGAGGCTGATGCAGGAGGATCTCAAGTTCAAAGCCAGCCTCAGCAGTGGCGAGGCACTTAGCAACTCAGTGAGACCCTGTCTCTAATAAATACAAAAAAGGGCTGGGGATGTGGCCCAGTGGTCAAGTACCCATGAGTTCAATCCCCGGTACAAAAAAAAAAAAAAAAAAAAAAGAAATTTCCTTACCCCTATGGAGAAAATAATAGTTCCTGCCTCAAGGCATTGTCATGAGGATCAAATACTTGTTAAAGGTTCAATCCTCATCTCGTAGGATTATGAATGAATATATACAGAAAACTTGTATATATGTAGTAGGTATTTGATTATTGTTAGTTGTTATTATTATGAGAACTGCAGGCCTGAAACTCTGGGCCTGGGCTGAGCTTGCAACCCAAACTGGGAGGTGATTTGGTTTTACCCTGTGAACAGCATGAGAAGAGAATCCAGGACAAATGAGTTCAGAAACCCCAATGGTAGCTACCTCCCACTTCCAGTCTGCCAGAAATCATAATCACGATCATCAACCTGCATTTCTGTTGTGGTTTTAACCTTCCAAGGTGCTGTCATATGCATCGTTTCATTTAATCCTCACAACTACCCAGTGAGATAAGGAAGGTGCATCTCTGTATTTGACAGGGAAGCAGAGGCCCAGAGAACCAAGTAGAACAGGGAGGTATCCACAGTCCCTCACTGTCCAGCCCTTCCCCCAGACACCACCCTTCTTCCCCTGTTTGTAATTGCCTGTTGGGCAGGTCTCTTGGTCTTGTTCACCTATTAGACACTCATTAAATCCTGGTGGAGGGACAGGGCCTGGAATCCCAGACAGCAGTGCCACTAGCATAGCAACTGTCCATCAATTCCTGGGGTGCTGCAGGACCAGGAGGTCAGAGGTCTCTGCTGAACAAGTAAAGAGCAACTGTGATCCTAGACAGAAGCCCTTTATGGGGTGTAACCCTCTGCCCTCCAAGCACCCAGGGAGGTACAAGTCATATCCTAGGCAGAGCAGGACCAGCCCAGCTGGGTGCTTCCTCCCAGCCCTCCCCTTAGGGTCTCTCACAGGCCTTGGTAGCCCTAGAGAGAGGGGTTTGTGAGGGGGGAGAGTGTAAGTCAGCTGCTTAAGTATTTCTTCAGCAGCTGCTTCTCAGGCGATAAGGGTTTGCCAAGCCCCTTCCGAGGGGCCTGAGAGAGGACAGCGCTTCCTCCAGTCTGGGCACTGGTCCCTGAAGGCCTTGGCTCCAGGCAGATTCTTCTCAGAGACCCCTTTTTCTGTGCCCACCAGAATCTACTGAGGGAACTTTGTTTTTGTGAGAAGCCCCCACCCCACCTGCTAGAACAGCAGCCAAAGCCCAGCAGGACGGAGCTTCCGGAGCAGCGGGTGCCAAGTGAAGAGGAGGGCGGCCAAGGGCCAGGCAGTGTTGGGGTGGAGGCCACTCAGAGGCCCCATCCTCCTTGTTTAGGGCTTCCTTAGGTGTTGGGTGGATGGTGGACAAGTCCATTACCCCCAGACCCACCTGACCCTCATGGGAGCACTGCCGTCAGGGTCTCCCCTTTGAGGTTGTTGTAACCCTACTTTCATATGGTGGCTGGCCTCTTAGCAGCTCAGCAGTTACAATTTAGAGGCAGAAGGGACCTGAGAAATCTCATCCCATTCCTCTATTATTATTATTATTATTATTATTATTATTATTATTATTATTTTTTGGTACTGGGAATTGAACCCAGAGGTGCACAGCCACTGAGCCAACATCCCCAGCCCCTCCCCACTTGCCCTTTTATGAGATAGGATCTCTCTAAATTGCTGAGGTTGGCCTGGAACTTGCAATCCTGCCTCAGCCTCCCATGTAGCTGGGATTACAGGCTTGTGCCACCACCCCTGGCACCCATCCCTTGCATTTGCTAATGAGAAAGCTGAGGTTCAGAGAGGGAAATCCATCTACAGGGTCACAGAGCAAGCTGGTAACATTGAGGGCAGGGTTCTGTATGGTTCTGGGGGCAGTGTTCCCCTGTGGTGTTGACTTCTGCACCCATCTCCCCCATTGCTGGAAAGCCTACTTCTAGAGACTTCAGACCTCCCCAGCCCCAGCCCGGCCCCTGTACCCGCTGCCCATCCAGCCCTTCTTCCGTGTTCACACACAAAAAGTTCAGGTTTAGATTGTCCAGGGAAATTGGGGGCGATGGGCAGGCAGGGTAGAGAGAGGCCAGAGGCCAGGAATCCGGAAAGGGTAGAGGGTTGTGCATCAACGTTCTGAAGAGGATGGGGTTTTACTAGGGGTGAGCGTTCTACTGGGGTGCCTTTCCAGGCAACGGGGGTGGGAAGCCAGAGAAGGAAACATTATGATTTGTTTCCCTCCTCATTAAAGTCTTTTTTCCTACAGTCGTGCCAATATAAGCTTCTTCTGGGCTGCCACGCGGAGCCGGCGTCGGCTCCACACTCTTGGAGGAGAGGTCCCGAGCTCTCCGGCTCGCAGATCCACCTATCCCCCGTCTCGGCTGCACCTCTCCTGGGCGCCGGGGCTCAGCTGCACGCCCCCTATAAATTTTAGAGAACGATCCGTATTCTATCTATTGCGAGCGGCCCACAAACGGTTAACTCGGGCGCGCTCGAGGGGGGCGGGGCACCCCCCGCCGGAATCCGGCCTGCTCATTGGCGAGGGCCGCAGAGCTCCTGGCCAATGGGAGGAGGCTGCGAGCCTCCGCCAGCAGCGGCCGGGAGGGCGCGGGAGGAACGCAGGCTAGCCCGGAGGAGGGTCCCCGGCCTGAGCTGCCCGCCCCGCAATGGAGCGGGGAAGGGTGGCCTGGGACCCTCCTATTTCCTTCCGCGTCTGGGGCAGTGGCAGAAACGGCAGTCCCGCCTTGTCCCAAGTCCTCTTATCAGTTGCAAAGCCCCGCCCCTGTCGCGCGGGGAGGGGCTGGTGGAGAGGGAGGGTCTCCTCCTCCAGCCGCGCTCCAGGGGCGGGCCAGGCTACGACCCTAAGTCCCTTCGCTGCTTTTCGGGCTCAGCTCCTTCCTCTTTTCCACGATTAATCCTACTGATGGGATAGTGGGATCTCTGACCTGGTGGGGGAAAGGCGACATTCTCGGGGCGGTATTAGTTAGTACTTGCTGCGGCTCCTCTCCCTACCCCGTCCTTTAATCCCTCCGCTGGGGTCAGTGCAGACAGGGCAAAGCTCTGGGGGCGCAGATGCGTGTTGGTGTGCGTGTGTTAGGGAGAAGGGCCCTTCCTGACCTGGAGCAGCCCACTTCCTTCAGGCCGCTAGCCCCGTGGCGCTTGCACCCGGGTCCCTGGCTTCTGCCCCTCCCAGCGGCACTGGCTACTCCAGTCTGTGCTTGTGGGGGGAGGCGGGGAGACCGGAGTGGGTCCAGGCTGAGCTGTGGGATAAGGGGTGGGGGGAATCCCAAGCCCGAACATTCCTTCCGAGAAAGTGAGCTCTGGGGAGAGATGGGAGGAGAGTCCTCTCACATTTCCCCCTTTCTTCCCCCGCAGGCTGGGCCCACAGACATCCCCCCTCACCCAAACGCACTGACCCATACATTCCCGGACGGTTACTTGCTTCGTGGTCACTAGAAAATTGCCCCCATTTCAAGCTGAAGGGCCACCACTCTGAGTCACTGCTGTGCCCAGGGTGTGTTTGTGTGGGGGGAATGGGTCAAGAGAGAGCAGGGAGAGGAGGGTGAGCCCTTGGGTTCCCAGTTGTCAGTAGACCCTTCTGGTTCTTAAGCATTGTCATATTGCTATACAAGTACTTGGGGGGTCCCAAGAGACAGAGGACTTGTCTTTCCAGACTTAGAATATAAGGTTATCCCATGAAGGGCAAAGGCACTAGGTTCAGACTCTGAAAGTCCCAGTTCAAGACCCAGCTTTGCTCTGAGACCTGGCAGGGTCAGGTGGTGCTATGTCTCTGGGTCCCAGTTTCCTCATGAGTTATCATCCATGTCCCTCCTAAAGCGGGCAGCAGGACCAGGATGAAGAGTGGCCTCTTCCTTCCCTGGCCTCTTGTGAACTGGAAGGGGTGAAGCTAGCCCTCCCTGTGCGCCCTGGCAGGACATGGGGGTGAAGGGGAGTACATTGTTCCAACCTCCAGCCTCACCCTCACCCTCCACTCCCCACAGGCCCAGGGAAGGCAGATGCTGAGGTTTCACATTTTCTCCCTGCTGAACTGTTCACCGCATGCCCAAATCCAAATAAGCAGGAATGCTTCTGTGTGTGCATGTATATGCACGCACACACGAGTGCCCAGGCTATACAGACATGGGCTGCGAGGTTCCTTTTACACAGGGAATCTCCATTTCCCTGACACCACAGGATGAAAGACAAACACACCCATTGCCACATTCAGTTAGTTCCATGCACAGCCTCACAGGGGTGCTGTCACACACCCTTGCAGGCTCGCATACTGTGGAGCATGAACAAAAACCCAACAAGACACTCATCAGATGTGATCAGAATAACACGGATTCAAGTTGGCACACTCAGGCTGGGGGTGTGGCTCCGTGGCAGAGGCTTGCTGAGCATGCAGGAAGCACCAGAACCATCCCCAGCACCACAAAAACAAACAGACACAATAGATATGCATATTCACACACAGGCAGTCACTCCAGACATGGGCTCACACAGGCACAGTTATGGTCACAGTTTCACACAAACACATGTAACATTTCATATGATCACAGAGCTAAATGCTGACTGTGCCAAGCCACGGGTCTGAGATGACTGTGTCATGTGAGACCCAGCAAAGGAGATTTGGGAGTCTCAGGCTTGCCTGGGGCTGGGACAGTGAGGGCTGGGACTAGAAGAGGGGTCAGCCTGGGGATTGAGTTTTTGTGTGTGTGTGCCAGTGTGCGTTGGGAAAAGGAAGGAACCAGTGAAGGGCAGGCTGGCACCCACGCTGCCGGGGGTGCAGAGGGAGAGTCCTGGGGAGGTTGTGTATGCTCTGCACCCCCGGCCCCGGTAGTCTAAGCCTCTAGTTCCCTCTCCTCACACCAGTTACCCTGTCCTGGCCAGGCCACAGGTCCCTCAGATTCTCTGCCAACCCCTGGCATCTTTAGACCAGGCTGCCTATGTGTTGTGGCCCAACCCTGGAGTGGGCGCCAGGCACTGTCTGGGCAGGAGGAAGCCATGGCAGTGAGTGCTGCCGCCCCGGGTTGGGATTAGCTGTGACTGGCACCTCCGAGAGCACAGCAGCCCATGGTCTGGCCGCTGGAGATGTTGGTCCATACGTAGTGGCCAGAGGATCTTTGTGGGACAGCTCAGGACACTGGAAACAGAGGGCCAGGGCTGGCACTGGGGGGCCTCTGGAGAATAAGGGCAATCTGTTGCTTTTATGTGTCCATCATTCATACGGTATTTACTGAGAACCTACTGTGTGCCCAGAGATGAACAGGCCCTATTCCTGCTTGCAAAAGACTTCCTACCTAACGTGTGACAGTCCCACTTACAGAGGTGAATCCATGTTTTGAACAGCTGTGTTAAGAAGGATCTTTTAAAACGCTAAAATGGCCATCTATCGATGACTCCAAACTGCCCTGGATAGAGACGAAGTTCCTTGAAGTGATTGACTTACATCACCTCTGTCTTGTTGTGCTCAATTCTTGTTCTTATCTCCAAAGCCTAGGGTACTCAGGTAGCTCTCAGATGTTTGCTGACTGACTAACTGACTGACTGACTGACTGGGTCAATGAAGGAATGTCAGTGAGCTGAGGGACCAAGGCCCTTTCTTCTGCAGCACAGCCTCCAGGAGTGACTGTCCTAAATTCTGCTCCCATGCCAGCTCGCTCCTGCTCCAGGCAGAGTTTCCATTTGCTTGGCCTCCTTCCCTTAGCTCCTCCCTGGTGTGGCTGCTGTACCCATTCTCCAGGTCATTTGTGCCCAAGGAAGGCTCTTTGTTTCCAGGCCCCAGCCAGATCAGCTACCTGAGAAGTACAGACCCCACTTCGTGCTGAGGAGTGAGCCCCAGATTTAATCCAGGCCTAAGGGCATAAATGGGGCCCAGTGGCCAGCCAGCCGGAGCTACTCTGGGGCCTTGGCCAGCTGGAAGACCTGCTCGGCTGGAGCCCGCCGCCTGGCTCGGACTGGAATTCCCTTGGCCTCGTCCCTCTCCTCGGTGCACTCAGCATTGGGCCTCTGGCTTCCGCATGGTCCCGGCCTGTCTGAGTTGTCTTCAGGTTTTATTTTTGGAAGAAATGGTATTCTTTCTCCTTATTTACTCCAGTCCTTCAGGGAAGGTGTGGGACCCCTGGGCTCGGCTGGGGATCAGGCTGTGACTCCAGCCCCTGGGGTCTGGACCCCTGGTCTCCAAAGACTCTTGACCTACCAGCTGCTCCAGAGTTAGCTGCCCCTGCCTCCTTCCCCCACCCAGTGTGTGACTAATACCTGCTGTGTCCTTCTTGAAGAGCCCCACGATGGCCAAAAGAAATCATTATAATTTTAGAGCACTATTAGATCCTCCTCCTCTTATTGGCAGGAGCAATATAGTCAAATGGTTATGAACAAGGGAGGCAGCAGACCTGGTTCTAACCTGGCTCTGCTACATGCTGTGTAGCCTTGGGGAGGTTAATTTAACCTCTCTGAGCCTTAGTCTAAGCTATGAAATGGAGGGACTTCCATGTATTCTGCTAAGTCGCTGTGAGGATAAACTGAGAGAACATTTGTAAAATGCTTTAAACCATGCAGGGCACGTAGAAGGCTCTCATTCAGTGTAACTATTGTTATTATAGATGAGGAAAACCGAAGGCCAGGGATGGGAGTGGACTTGCCCAGGATCACACAGCTCACGGTCAGCAGCTCTTTCCAGAGGGTTCATTTGTCTCTATCTCCTTTCCAAGGAGAAGGGAGGGGCTGGCGTCAGCCCAGAGAAGAATTTTGAGTCAGTCAGATGGGCAAATCCCCGTCTTCTGTGTTGGCCTCCTGTCACCCTGCCTAGGCCCACCTCTGGCTCAGGCCTTTCCTCTGTTGAACTAGAGACTCTGCCTTGCTCACTGAGGGTGAGGGCTTTTGGAAACCAAGGTGGACCCCAGGCCAGGAGGACTCAGAGGAGCAGGGAGTGCTGGGTCCTGACATCACAGACTGGAGAAGCTTGAGCCACAGCCCTGTGGGCCAGCTGGGGCCCTTCCAGCACGTCCAGATGTCTCAGGAATGTGCTGAGCTGGGAACTACCTCCGAGTTCCCTCACCACCCCCAGTCCCGCATCCCTCATCTGCAGTTGCTCAGCCTCTGCCTCTGCCCCTCCTCCCGCCCTTCCCCTCTCATCTCCCCCCTATGGTAGGGGAGGTTGGTGTCCACCATCGCTCTGGCTCCTGGCCACAGCCCACCTCCCTCTCAGTCCTCTGAAGGGGTTGTCAGAGGCAGGGGCCCTTCCCCTTCTGCAGACCCTGAATGGCAGCCGCGGTGGGGGGTGGAGGGAGATGGGAGCCTAAGCTAACAGGGAGGGAGCGAGCTGATAGAGCAGGCCAGATCCCAAATGTGGAAATGATTTGCAGCCTTGGAGAGAAAGGGGTGAAGGCTTTGGGGCGGCAGAGGGCAGGGCTGGGCCTCCTCCCTGGGAGGATTGAAAGGGGCTCTGGGCATCTTGTCCCAGCTGAGGGCTGGGAAGGCCAAGGAGGTAGGGTGCCAGGCTGGGCTGGGCCCAAGAAGAGGGTTCAGATCCTTCTAGGCCCTGGGGCTAACGGAACATCCTTTGTCTGACAGTGGAGGGTCCTGAGCTCTTAGGGGGGTTTGGGGAACCCTATTAGGGTCCTAGGGTTTGGCCAAGAGGAAAGACGTGGTTCAGGCTGCAGATCCCAGCTCCAAAGAGGGACAGCCCATCCTTTTGCAAGGGCGGGGTTGCCTTGGACCTCCCCAGGCCAGCCTGGCTCTGAGTGCTAGGAAGTAAGAGCCACAGGGAACGGGTGCTCCTGGCCCAGTGTGAGAGTCACGTCAGGGCATGGGGTGGGAGTGGACGAGAGAAGGGGCCTGGGGCTGGCTGCCGCCTCAGGTTGCCCTGGGCTCCGGAAAGCCCACAGTGCTGCCTCCCCCTGGGGAGAGTCCCTGGTTATCTAGACAGGCTGACAGCTGAGATTCCCCTAAAGGACTCTAGACCTGCCTGCGCTGAGCTCCGAGGAGCTAGGGTCTACCACCACCTTGTCCATTCCAGAACTATCACTGGCTCCCTCTTGTCCCTGAAAAAACTCCCAGCTCCCTTGCATGGCATTCAAGGTCTGTCATGACCTGATCCCAACTTGCCACTGCAGAAAGAGCCCCTCATCTTCTCCTCCCTGCAGCCCCGCTGGACTGACCACTCCCAGCTCCTTAACCCTGCTGGGATCTTCTTTGCTGCAGGGACTTTGCCTGGGGCATCCCAGTGCTGGGAATGCTTTGCCCTCTATCTCCTCCGTCCAGCTCCTCCCACCGGTTAAGGTCCAGATCACACTGCTTCCTCCAGGAAGCCTATCCTGATTGTACAGCTTGGAGAGTCCTCTCCCTCTTATAACCACCATAGCATTTGCAGACTACTGGGTCATTTGTTAATAATATGTCTTGACTTTTTTTTTTTTTTTTTTTTTTGGTACCGGGGATTGAACTCAGGGGCACTCGTCCACTGGGCCACATCCCCAGCCCTTTTTTGTATTTTATTAGAGACAGGGTCTCACTGAGTTGCTAAGTGCCTCGCCATTGCTGAGGCTGGCTTTGAACTCGTGATCCTCCTGCCTCAGCCTCCCAAATGATGGGATTACAGGTGTGCGCCACCGTGCCCGGCTTATATGTCTTGAATTCTATGCACAAGGGGACCCATTTATCCTTCCAAACTTTAAACACTGCCCCCCTCCCATTCTTGGAGTTGAACCTAGGGCTTCACATGTGCTAAGCAAGTGCTTTACCGCTGAGCTAGTTCCCCAGCCCTTTTTAGTTTTTATTTTGAAACAAGGTTTCACTAAGTAGCCCAGGCTGGCCTTGAACTTGCCATCTTTCTGCATCAGTCTCCTGAATCACTAGGATTATAGGCATGTGCCTCCGTGTCCAGTTTAACTTTAAGTTTCTTGAGGGTGGACAGATTCCATCCTTGAACCCTCTGCAGGGCCTCGTTCAGGGCCCAGCACATACCATGCCTAGTAGTAATGATAATGATAATAATAATAGCTAATATCCAGGTGCTAGGTACTGTTCTTGTTCCTCGCTTGCAGAATCTCTCACTACAGCTTCAGAAGATGAAGTAGGTACTGTGAGTGCCTCGCTTCATGGATGAGGAAGCTGAGGCACACAGTCATTATGGAGCCATGACAATCCTGGTGAAGAAATGGTCCCCTCCTAGGACCTAGTACAGCATGCAGTAAAAGGCCAGGTACAAAATATAGGCCCCCATTTTGCTCCTCCCTGGCCCTTCCTCTCCTGATGCCCAGAAACACAGAGCTCTGAGAAGGGACCCTGAGAGTTTTTGGCTTAAAAAAAAAAAAGGTCATCTGCAGAGAACAGACCAAGAAGAAAATAAGATCCCTGTTATAGGGCTCAGTGTAGGGCTGGAGAAGGTGGGACATTCTCTAGGGGCTGTCCGATGCTGAAGACCTTCCTTTCAGGCAGTGACAGGGATAATTAGAATAAAAATAGCAGCAGCAGTGTCTACAGAGGGCTTACTGTGCACCAGGCACTGTGCTAAACCCTCATGAGGATTTCTTTCTTTCTTTTTTTTTTTTTTTTAAATATTTATTTATTTGCTTTAGTTGTCCACAATGCAATGCATTTATGTTTATGTGGTGCTGAGGATCGAACCCGGGCTGCACACGTGCTAGGCGAGTGCTCTACCGCTGAGCCACAACCCCAGCCCTTCTTTCTTTTTTTTTTTTTTTTTTTTTTTTGTGGGTAAATTTTTTTTTTGTGTACCAGGGTCTCACTGAGAGATTGAACTCGCGAGGGTGCTGGGATTACAATTTTTTTGGTACCAACCACGTCCCCACCCCTTTTTTATATTGTATTTAGAAACAGGGTCTCACTGAGTTGCTTAGCACCTCGCTTTTGCTGAGACTGGCTTTGAACTCACAATCCTCCTGCCTCAGCCTCCAGAGCCACAGGGATTACAGGCGTGTGCCACCATGCCTGGCCCTCATGAGGATTTCTAATGGACTCCTTATAAGAAGTCTATGTTTTACCATCTTCCCAACTTTAGGCATGAAGAGTAAGTTTGTGCTAAGCTTACACAGATGATGGGTAGTGACAGCCAGGACTCCCTCCTGGGGCCATGTAGTACCAGACCATTGATGGCCACCTCACCCCACCCTACCTCAGTACATCCCAGCCACTGCTTATCCAGCTATTTGCCCTTTGACCTCACACCTGCCAGTCTGCTCAGCTTGGGCCTGGAAGTAGGCAGCCAGTCTCAGGACTTTCCTGTTCAGGGTGTATCACTCACCTCTTGCCCAGATTCAAGTGGCTTTGAGAGACCAAGATATTCAGAGCTGGTTCTATTTCTTAAGCTGAGCAATGAGTTCACAGGTACCCATTTAATTATAGCTTATAGTTCCAAGATATGCATTATATGTATTTTTTTTCTTCAAATATTTATTTATTTGCTTTAGTTGTACACAATGCAATGCATTTATGTTTACGTGGTGCTGAGGATCGAACTGGGGCCGCGCACATGCAAGGTAAGCGCTCTGCCGCTGAGCCACAACCCCAGCCCTATATGTATATTTTTAATCACACAATATATTTCATAATAGGAAAGGCCATCAGGATCAAGTGCAAGGTAGAGGTGGGATTTAGGTTAAGATTCACCACTTGAATGGATGGGTGAATGAATGCATAAAATATACCTTTAAAAAAAGGACCACCAGGGCTGGGGTTGTGGCTCAGTGGCAGAGGACTCGCCTAGCATGCATGAGGCACTGGGTTGGATCCTCAGCACCACATAAAAATAAATAAATAAAACAAAGGAAGGTATTGTGTCCATTTACAACTAAAACTATTAAAAAAAAAAAAAAGGACCATTAGAACTGGAGGCGTGGAAGTGTCCTTTCTTTTTTTCACTGTTCACCCACCCACCTACCAGCCCTCCCCCACCTCCACCCATTCCACCCTTCCTTCCACCCATCCTTCTACCTGCCCACGCATCCATCCATCCCTCTTCAATCCACCTTTCCTCACCCTCTCCCCCTTCCATGCACCCAGCCAATAAACACACATTTCCGGAGCACTCAGTCACTGAGCTACGGCTAGAGAATAGCCAAAGGTAATGAATGGACACTCCCTACCTTCAAGGAACCCTTGAAGGGTTCAGCAATGGGGAAGCCAAGCCCTGGAGAGGGGAAGTGGTCCATCCAAGCTCACACGGTGAGTTGGGGAACCCAGGTGATGAGGGGTGAGGGCGTTACAGAGAGAGAGAACGGGACCTGTGGGCTGGGCTCAGTCCCACCTGCCTGCGAGGCAAGCCACTGCCTGGGAGCCGCCTCCTGGCTCTCCATGAGGACCTGAAGGGCCTGCTCCCTTCTTTTCTGCTTTCATTTTTGTTATTCTTTTGGATGGGGTAGGGAGGGAGTGGCTGCTGCTGTCCAGCTGTTATGTGGGATCACACATCCCAGCCCAGATGTGTCAGCCTCTCTCTGACGGGTGAAACGGTTTTTGGGCCAAGAGCCAAGGGCCCAGGAGGCTGCAGTGAGGGCCCTGTCCCTGGAGAGATGGGGAAGGAGGCGCCCTGGGCTGGCAGCGGGGAAGCCCGCTCATGCTCTTAGCAGTCAAGTTGACCTCATTACGACATGGTGCATCCAGGCTGTGGGGATCAGGATCTTTGACTTTCCAAGGAAATCGATGCCTTTGACATTTTTCCTTCGAGGGTCAGAATTCTGGACCATACTCAGCCTCTTCCAGCTTCTCCTGAACTAGATATTCCCACTTCCACATTTTCCCCAATCCTGGTCCAGGGTCCTGCCATATTTTGGCTTCCCCTGGCCTGTTCAAGGGGGTTACATAGAGTTCCAGCCAGAGCAATGCTCATGGTCTTGACTAAACTCCACCCAAATCTTCCTCCTCTATCCTGCCCCCTGGAGCGCGGAGACTTCCAGAAGAACAGCCTGTTCTCCAGCATCTGGAGCTGGTTTCTTGAGGGAGGTTCAAGGGCAAGCCAGGTCCCAGAGAGAGATGCTCCGGGAGGGCCTGGGTACCAGCGCTTAAAAGAAGCGTGCTGCATGGAGAGGGAGGACCTGCCACCGGAGGTGCCCTTTATAGACCTTCCTGGGGAGTCTTGGAGCTGTGGAGGGCAAATGTGTAAACTCCCAGAAGGGCTGGGGAGCCGCACCTGAGGTGACTAGGGGAGGGGTGGGGGATGGGATGGGGGCCTGTCCAGGAACTCTGGCTGTGTCCCTAAAGCTCTAGGCATCTACGTGCCCTAAGAATGGGAGTGGATGAAGCTGAAGGCCGGGACCTTCTGACATCCAGGACCCCAAGTTTTCCTTGCCCCCAGATGGCAAAGCTTACACTAGAACAAGAGTGGGGAGCTCTTTCTCTCTCTATTCCTTTGCTCCCTCCACAAGACTCCTGCCCTTAAATTAATATGAGTCTCAGCATTCTCATCTGCATAAGGGACAGTAACACCTCTACATGCTCCCTGAAAAGGACACAGCCCCCGTTCTTCCTGCTACAATGCCTTCCAATGACTCCTTTGCACTGGGCGCGGTGTCACACAACTGTAATCCCAGCAGCTTGGGAGGCTGAGGCAGGAGGATTGTGAGTTCAAAGCCAGCCTCAGCAAAAGCGAGGCGCTAAGCAACTCAGTGAGACCCTGTCTCTAAATAAATACAACATAGAACTGGGGATGTGGCTCAGTGGTCCTGTGCCCCTGAGTTCAATCCCTGTTACCCCCCCCCCCCCCCCCAAAAAAAAAAGACCAGTAACTCCTTTGCCGTCAGGGACAAGAGTAACTGGGGAGGGGTGTGGAGGTCACTTTGGAGTATCCTCCCATGACCTCTCTCTTGGCTCAGGCTCTCCAGCAGGGTCTGCTCAATTATAATGTCCCCATGGTGAGCATAGTCTTTGTTTCCCCCTCTGTCTTTCTCATGCAGGTGTGAGTGTCTGAAGGGCCAGGTGTGTCTTCTTCATCCCAGTATCCCTGGCACCTGCAAAAATGTCCTTTTGGTGTCCAGTTGTTGAAGGAATGGGCACGTGTTTTAGTGACTGAACAGGGACCCTGGCTGGTCCAGGAAGGCGGAGGTGCGGTGGGGTGGCCTCACACAGATGGGGGAGCAGTCAGCAGTCCTGTGGTGACCAGCATCCCCACCACTCAGGGTTGGCCAGGCCAAGGCCCTGAGGACTCTCAGCCTCTTCTGGAACTGTCAGTGCACTTCTTGAACCCTCAGGTCCGTTTTGCTGTTGTTTTATCAGTTTTTGCTTCCTCCACAGGGGCTGGCCCAGCCTAAAGTGATTTTCTCTACAACTACAGTAATTCCTTATAAAGAGAAGTATCCCCTACACCCTGTCCAAAACTTGGGTCCTGCTCTGAGGGGCTCTGGGTCTGGCCTGTGGTGCACAGGAAGCTACAGTGTTTACTTTTGTATTTTCAGTCACAATACAGAGCACCTGAAACACACTGCTTTTAATCCTACAAAAACACAACTCCATATTTCACATGATTTAGAAACTGTAGACTTGGCTTATTGCATTATGGTAAGTTTCATTATATCCGGCATCAGGATACTAGGCTAGATTTTGGGCAATGCATGAAACTGACAAGTTTGGAGGTTACTTTCTTATGGAGGAAACAGATAATAAATAAGTCCATGAAAAAACTTGGATAAGAACTATGAAGAAATCAAAGGATTGACAGAAAATAATTGGGGGGGGGGGTTCCCACTTTAGACGGTTGGGGAGACAGGCATCTGTAAAGAGGTGATATTTAAACTGAGACTGGGTGGCTACGATGGCATGGACTGGGGGGAAAACATTTCAGATGGCAGGAACCACGTGTGCAAAAGCCCTGGGGCAGGGCTGGACCAGGCTTCGTTTAAGCTGGGTGGTCACTGATCTGAGAATCCTAGAGCAAGTCAAAGAAGACGAGACTGAGGAAGACAGAAGCCCCAGTGCCATATTCAAAGGTAAGGTCTGAGCCACAAGTTCAAGTCCTCTATGGGGCAGCCAATTCTAATCTGTCCTTAACCAGGGGCTGCCAGAGCCTGTATAGCAATGACAACTCACTGGAAACTATGAAGAGCACTTCCTGAGTCTCAGAGACAGTGGGAGCTGCTGGACACTGATGACCGGGAGCAGATGGGCTTAAGCACTCTTTTCTCTTATCCCTGAAAAATGTGGAGTCTGGCCTTGACCTCACTCATTCATTCATCCAGCCATCCAGCTATCAATAGTTGGTTGTGGCCTACTGTGTGCAAGCACCGAGCTAGGTGCTGGGGACAGAGAGCAAAGCCCCTGCCCTTGAGGAGTTTGGTCCCTCAACAGTGGAGGCAAAAACTAAACAGAAGAAACCCTGCCTGAAACTCAGAGTTTGGGTGGAAGAGTGTCTGAGGAAGTCTCGCTTTTTTCGCTTTTTTAATAGAAGCCCTAAGACTTGGGCTCCTCCATTAGCTTTTCTTCATCCATTCTTTTCTAGTGGATTCTACTCTTGAGACCAGAGTGCCCTGGCCCTCTGTCCTCTTTCCTGTTGTGAGAATTTAAAGACACACACACACACACACACCCCTCCCCTTTTGAGGGCTGTAAAAGGCCCACCCACACAGGCACATCCAAACACACATACTTCTCTAATCTCCCTAAATCCGACAAAGGCTGGGGATGGGGGTGGTTCTCTGCTTTCCCCAGTTATCTCAGGAGAAGCCAGGCTGGGGATCTGGGGAGCAGCAATCAGCCATAGCTCCCCCAGCTGCCTTCCCCTGGGGTTGGTCCCTGGGTCCCCGCCATTCCCACACCTGGCCTCCCCAGCTGCTGCGAGGTGAATGAGTGTACTGGGCAAACATCCCTGCAGCTTCCTGCTGCTCCCCTCTGAGACAACAGAGCTCTTCCTCCTCCTCTTCCTCCCCGACCTCCCCGCACCCTCCCAGCTGGCGCTCCTCTGGGATCCAGAGCCAGCTCCCTCTGGAGAAACAGCCTCTCCTTCCCCTTTGCAAGATGTGGGTGAGACACGCACAGACTTAGTGTCTCAACCTCCTGGTGCCACGACCTGCTCCCCCTCTGGTCCTCTGCTTCAGCTCTCAATCCAGACCTTCTCTTATGCATGCCAAGGGGCTGAAGGGTTATCAAAGGATGCAGTGGAAGGTGGGGTACATCAGAAACTGGGCAGGGAAAAGCTCCCACATCTGGCAGGAGGGGCAGCACTGCAGAGGGGCGTCTTTAAGAATCACGAGAACAGGATTGCAGCCACAGGAAGGTCTCACAGAAGAAAAAGCACCTCAGCCACCTGCAAACACGCATGCCTTGACTCTGTGTACTTAGGCTCCTATGTGTGTTTCGCACAGATTGTTTAAGGTAAGCATGCATTTGGCTTCTTGTTTTTAGAGCAACAGAGCACGTAGGTTTTCCACATGACTTAGGAGGCCCAGATCTGGATTTTTAAGGAGAGTGAAAACACTTTTCTTCATCTTTTGTACATACACTGGTTTTTTTTAGTCCTCACCTCTGGAAACATTTTCCTGATCTCTTGCAGAATGAAGAGGGAGTTGGGACAGAGTTGCTATGGGATCCCTGCCTGAAGGGACCCTAGCATGGAAATGGAAGCCCCAGAGAAGGAACTCCTGGCTGAGTAGTTCCCACTACCACCCCCATCCAGTCTCTGGAAGAATTTTGCTGTGGTCTCTTACATACCAGGCCTTAGGCTACAAAAATCTTTAATTTTTTCACTAAATCTTTACAATAATGCCATGAATTGAGCAAATTATGTGCATGTATGAATACGGCATAACGAATCCCACTATTATGTATAATTATCATGCACCAATAAAAATAATGCCGGGGGAAGGTTCTGATACCTCCATTTTTCGGATGAGGGAACCAAGCCACTTGTCTGCATTGCCCAGCTGACTGGTGGCAGAAGCATAGCTAGGCACAAGTCTTCTGATTCCTAGCCTGGGAGATCTTTCTGTGTGCCGTTAGATGCCTTTTCCTCTCTCCTGTCTCTCGGGCCTTGCCCAGGCACTAGGGAAGGAGTGTCCCCAGAGGGACTTCCCCTCCCCAGCGTCCCCATGCTGGTTACCGCTGTCTGATCCAATCAGGGCTCCTTTCCTGTGCTAGACCAGAGGAGCAGCTGGGGATGCTGGGCGTCCATTCAGAAGAAAACCTCACCAGAGCTGCCAAGGCCTGAGGGGAGCTCGCAGGGGGGCTCAAGGGCATCCCTGGACCAGAGGGGCTGAGTTCCAGCAAGCCCTCTTCCCTCTCATCAAATTTCTTGCCAGCACCAAGGGGGTGTGTGGATCTGCAGAACTCCACTGCTTGATTCCTCGGAACTGTTCCAGAACCATCCTTAGAAAGACCTGACCCAACCTTTCCCCATTTTACAGACAAGGAAACTGAGGCCTGGGTGGGGGCGAGTGGGAGACATGGCCCAAGCTCACAGAGGAAGTATGGCCAGGACTAGACTCCAGTCCTCTCTTCCCAGTGTAAGCCCTCTCTCTTTGTCCTCTTAGCCTGTTTGTCTGACTGGGACTGGGGGACTTCCTAAGAGAGCAGGTAACACAGATGTGCTGTATAAGGGAAACCAGAGAGACCTCAGGCCCCATGCCTCCCCAGTTCAGGTTCCCATCTCTTAGAAACGTATGCCCACATCAATCTGGTCACCTGGGGTGGTTTAGATAGAAGTGCAAGATGCCCAAGTCTTCCAAAGACTTGGCTCTTGTGTGGCCAAGTTTATCTTAGCGAAGGTAGAAGCCAGCAGGTGGAGGCCCTTATGTACTTGACCAGGGGTTGAGTGAGTGAGTGTGTGTGTGTATGTGTGTGTGTGTGTGTAAATGCATGAGCGCATTTTTGTGTTTGTCGCAACTGGTGGTTCACTGCTGGGGGGGGGGTACTTCATTAGACTCCCCAAGTCTCCCACATTCCTGAGATCAGGGCAGGCTCTTCTGAACCTAGAAATTTCCTCCCTTTCTGAGCCCATGCCCCTCCCCCATCGAGGCCTAAGGCTCAGCCTGAGAGAGGGAGGGAGGGAGGGAGGAAAGAAAAGAGAGCCACGTTTCCTTAGGGAGGGAGGGAAAGAGAAAGAAAGGAGAAAGACAAGCCCAGAGACAGAAACGGTCATGAAATCACGGGGGGAGGGGCAGGGAAGAGGGAGGAAGAGAGAGAGAGAGAGAGAGAGAGAGAGAGAGAGAGAGAGAGAGAGAGAGAGAGAGAGGGAACTCAGCAGAGACATGAAGAAAAGAGACACAGAGCGGTGACCTAGAGACCCAGAGATGGAGAGAAGTCCTCCCGCTGAGCGATCATCCTGTGCTGCCCTGAGCCTCAGGTCCCTCTCTGGGAGGTCTTGGTCCTGACTCCCCGGGCTAGCCGAGGAAGCACCCCTAAGTTTCTGGGCCTGGCTGCGAACTTGGGTCTGGCTCCGACCCGCCAGGATCATCGTCGGGTCTCTGGCGGTCTGAACGCTCCGCTCTGCGCCCCCCAGCGGAGATACAGAAGCAGAGCCACCAAGGCCTAAAGGGGGCGCAAGAAGGGGAGCCGCCACTTTGCGCCGGACCAGGTCCTAGAACCCTGGGTCGGGTAGGGGACAGCTAGAAGACATGGGTGGGGGCAGAATTGGTGTTTCCCAAGTTCATATCACAGAATCCGGTGGCCCCGGCTCCTCGAAATCCCCTTCTCTTAGAAGGCGAAGGTCAATGTTTGCACTAACTGAACCCCCAGGAGCGGCGCGCCCTGGCCCAAGCTTCGAGCCTCCTGTCCAGGATCCGGGTTAAGGGAGGTGTCGAGGGACCTATTCGCCAAATCTCAGAGTTGTAAGCACGTGTCCCTCCAGGACACCCTGCGCCCAGCCCCCTCCCCGGCTCCTGCCCAAAAGATGTGTAGTCCGGTTTTTCTGGGGGCCCAGGCGCGCCGCGACGAGGGCCGCGAGTTGTGCAGTGGGGAAGGAGACCCTTCACTTACCGCATTGTTGAGGAAATCCGATTCGTTCAGATCCCCCAAGTCCAGGAAGCTGGATCCGGGGAACAGCCTGTCGGCCGGGAAGGGTTCCAAGACAGCGTCCATCGCGGCCAGCTCCGGGGACCCCCTTGGCGGGGCTCCCTCACTCCAGGGCGGCGGCGAGCCCAGCACAGAGCTCCTGCCTGAGCGCGGGCGAGCGGGCGGGGGGCAGGTCCGGGGCGAAGCCCCGGGGGAGGGGCGGGCGGAGGCGGCGCGGCCCGGGGTCGGGGGCGTTAGGGCAGCAGCGCAGAGCGGGCTGGGCTCAGGGGCCCTGGGCGCACCGTGGGCATTTAGCCGACTCCTCCTCCTGCTCCTCCCGGGGCAAAGCTGCCTTCCATGGGGAGCCCGGGGGTGGGGCTGCGGACTGGAGGAGCCCCCCGGACCGGTGGGAGCCGGGGGCGGGGGAGCTGAGCGCTCCCCCGAGACTGGGTGGCTGCCGACCGCTGCGCTTTCTCTGAGTCTCCCTCTGCACGGCTTCTGTCACTTTCCTCTCAGTGAAACCGGGAACCCCTGGCTGGTTAGCCCAGCTGGCCGAGGCGCCACGCCCCCACATCAATATTCACGATAACTCAATATTAATGAGAAGAGGGCGTGGCTTGAGGAACCGTCCCTCCCCTTTTAAAGAGACATCTGCAAGCCAAGCTTCCCTGCCAGTCTCTGTTCTCTGACCGCTCAAAGAAGGGGCTTAGAGCAGCATCGTCCTAGAACCGATAACGGTGTTCCTGGAACATGAGCATCTTGTGAAGGCTTTACCAACCGTGTTCCCATAACTCGATGAGGAAACTGTTATTTTCATTTTCCCAGCCTTCTTCCTAAAGCCGGACCAAACCTAAAGTCAGGCAACCCCATCTCACAGGCTCCTCCAGAGACCTTCCCTCAGCGGGGAAGAGTTCAGCGTCTTAACTCAGTTCTCAACTCTCCTCCTCCACGAAGCCTTCTCTGAAGTCTCAGGGTGGAGCAGTTACCACCCCTGTGTACTGAGGACGGGGTGTACCTACCCCCTTGTTTCCATGGTAGAGCAGTTGTTTGCTCACATATCTATGAACCCTGCCACCCCAGACCCCCACACATACACATGACACTCCTTAGGGCAAGAACTGGACTTCCTGCGAGTGGAAGGGATTCATGAACAGCAAAAAATGAGGTGAGTGCCCCTCTTGTCAATCACCAGTGGTTCTGAAGAGCAGGAAGTTGGAGAACAGGTGCTGTGGAGGCTGGATGAGACAAGGTGCTGGCTGGCTGCACATTCCACAGGCATCTGACATTCCCAGGTCCCTTTGGATCCATTACCTAAGTGGCCTGCTCCTGCGTACAACTTAATCTCTTGAAAGGGCTGATAAACAATCACCAAGCACCTGAACAAATGGAAGTATTTCAGACAGGCACTCCCTTGGAGGGCTGGCCTATAGTTTCCTGCCCAGAAGTCATTAATAGGATTAAGTGTGTCCTCCTTGTTTGGGTAATGAGCTCAGGAACCAAAAGGCCTTTACGCAGAGATGTCAGAGATGTCATTGCAGCTAAGCCACTAGGTATCACAGAAATTGTTCTCTTGGTGCCAAAATAGGAGAAGGGCTCACAATGACCTGTGACAGCAGTTGTTTGCTAGCCTGGGGCAGGCAGTAGGCAGGTGGCTTTTCCTTCAATGACCCAGTTGACACAGTTCTGGACAGTGAAGTTCTGACCCTTCAAGCTGTCACATGACTATTAGGTCCCAGTGTTTGCTCCTGAGAAGTTGGGATTGCAGCCCATGCTCTGGGGATTGGTTTACCAGCCATGCACTCTGAGAAGTTCGCTTTCAGTACAGTGGCAGGGTGAGGAGGCCCTGGGTTCAATCCCCAGCACAGTAAAAAACAAGAACAATGGCTAGTAGAATTGGGGTGCTGGGGCTATGGGTATTTTGCATTGTATCTGGCTAACTGGGGGGCCCATTTAAACACTGAGAATGTGGCTGATCCTTCTCAGGGCAAGGGGAGTGGGGGCTGGCTGGATGACAAGCCAGTCTGTCGTGAATGAGCTTGTGGCAGCAGGTGTCTGGCTCCTAAGCTGGAGTCCCTCCGCCTGAGGTTGGCTGGAAGTTGTGCCTGTGTTCCCTCCAGCCTGCTCTGTAATTAGAGACACAGGTACCATTTAAATGATTGGGGAAGATTATATAGTTTTAGATAAGTAGGATTAGAGTGTCCTGTCTTTCCTTATTCTTACCCAGGTGAACACCCCAGGAAACCATTGAAAATAATCCTGGGGAGACATTCTGGTTCCGGCACTCCTGGAGTCTGAGAGACAGGATCTCCCAAGAGAAATCCTGGTGGCAGGGAGGAGGGTGGCCAGGAGAGAGAGGGAAGAGGCAGGGCAGAGCCTGGCGTATAGTAAGAGCGTGATAAGTTTCTTTCCTGGAATGAAGGAGATGGCTGAGAGGAGGATGCCTTGAGGACTGATTCATACATTCGAGAGTATTATTGAGCATCTACTATGAACAGTCCCTAGACCAGGCAATCACTGGAGGTGCCGTGACTAAGAACTTACGTCCCTAAATGAATGAGGGACTGCAGAGGCGGGTGGAAGAAAATATGGGAAAAAAATTTGAAGATGATAATTTCCGATAGTGGTAAGGACTGTGAAGAAATACAGCAGTGTAACGTGACTGCGGGTAAGGCAAGTCACGTGTGAGCTGAGAACTGAATCATGAACTGGGGTCATTGTTGGGCAAAATGGAGGGAAAGGTATTCTGGACAGAGGGAACAGCATGGAGAGGAGAGAGAGAGAGAGAAAGGCTTGCATAGGGGGGCAGCCAGTGGCCTAGGAGTGACATGAGGCATGTGGCACTCCAACACCCCACACAAATGAGTACTGATGGTCACACTGAGGCCAAGGGTCTATTCTGTGCAAGCACTGACAAGAATTGTGCTAGCTGCCCCTGCAGCCTTCTGTAGGGTGTGGTCAGCAATACTTCTCTTCCGTTTTCCCAGGGGCTGGGGATGGAACCCAGGGCCTTACCATGCTAGGCAAGTGCTCTCCCACTGAGCGACACACCCCACCCTATCTTATCTCTACAACATTTTCCAGGAGATAGAATGACATGGCTCACTGGGTCTGAAGTCTGAGTTCTGACCCGACAGAAAGGGTTTGTTTCCTCCCTGCTGGTCCCTGGACCTGGTCCCACCCTCGTCCCCCACCCCCAGGCCAGGCCATATCCCCAGATACTTCAGCGCAGGGGAAGCATGGGTGGCAGCCCCTCCTGTTAAGGGCTGAGAACACCTGGTCACTGCTCTGCAGCAGCTGCTCCCGCTGCGAAGCAGAAGCCTCATGCATAAAGGCATCCTGACACCGTCAGTGACATCAGTGACACACACACAGGAGGAGGGGGCAGAGATAAGCTTCCTGCCTGTCCCAGATACCAAAGGTTAGGAAGAAAGGGTCCTGCCAGGCTGATGTGTGAGCAGGGGCAGGAATGGTGTGTGTCTGTGTGCGTGTGTGTGTGCACACGTTTAGAGGAGTTGGGGTCTTGGCAGGGGACTGTCACACACTGACACCCTGGGGGAGTCTGACCTTCTCTGGGTTTCAGTTTCCACAGCTATATGATGGGGAGGTACTCATGCCCTTTAGGGTCCTGTCCTTGCCAAGGATCTTCTAAATGTGTCCTCACCAGGACAGGGCCTGGGGAGATGGGGAAAAGCCTGGCACTGGGGTTTCCAGGTCCTCCGGAGGGTGCCAGGCGGGTGTTTGTTTACATGGGGAGGCAGGCCTGGGGTGCTAGTGAGAAGGTCACCCAAAGTAAACCTGCCTTGTTTGCCTCGATTGTAAAGGAAAAGCGCTTTGGCACACTCCAACAGGAACTTCTGAGAAATGAAAACATATTCATCCTGGAGATTAGGTTGACTTCCGGGGTGCAGACGGAGCCCTTTGTTCTCTTGTGACTCCCTAAAATGGGCTGCATGGCTGCTCTCCCTGTGCTCCCAGCCTGGGCTGCAGCTGGAGTCCAGGAAGTGGCGGGGTGCGGGGTGGGGGGACCTTCAGACCACAGCTGTCACTCACCTTAGTGTTCTCCTTTTCTCTCTCCACCCTGAACCATAAAAATACGGGACATTTATGGAGAACTTGCTTTGTGCCAGGCACTAAATACATTATCTCCTTTAATTCTCAGAACAAGTTTATAAGATAAGTATCATAGTGATCAATTGTGAGATGCACTTTTTGTACATTTTAATACCTCTGAAGTGGGCTGGGGTCGTGGCTCAGCGGTTAGAGCGCTCGCCTAGCACGTGCGTGGCCCGGGTTCGATCCTCAGCACCACGTAAACATAAATGCATTGTATTGTGTACAACAAAAGCAAATAAATATTTAAAAAAAAATACCTCTGAAGTTAGACTATGTCTTATAATTGATGATATGTCACAGTTTAGTGGATTACCCCCCCCTTAATGTACAGGAAATAATGGATGCACCATACATTAGTGACATATAAGATTCAGGAGAAGATGATGTCATTAGCATCCCCAATCTGCAGATGAGAAAACTAAGGCTCAGGGAACTTACACTACTTTCTTCCACAGGAAACCAGGGCCTGGGACTATGGCTGGCTTGTCCTGGGTCCCCACTTCATGAGGCAGAGCTAGGACTAAGAGCTGGGCCTCCAGCCTTCCAACCAAGGGCCCTTTCCACTCACCCCAGATGAACTGGGTTTGTTCACTGGGGAGAGGCAGGAGCTGAGGGGAGAGCCTTCCAGGACCTTCCTCAGCAATGAGTGATTCATTGGCCACCCTGCCTTAGAGAAAGGCCTTCAAGATAGATTTTTTTCCTCTTTAAATTCTCTGAAGACTGAAGTTCCTCAAGGACTAAGAAAACACTTGCCTCCTTTCCAGCTCCTTTTCCTGGTAATTGGTTTAGCGTCTTTTTCCCTGAATTTCTGCTCTACTGTCCCATCTTTGGACTGGAGGCAGGCCCGCCCCCCTTGGCCCTCTGTCTGCCTGCTGCCTGGGGAACAGCTCCACCCGCTTCCTGCTTTACTCTCCTGCTCTGAATTCACCCTTCTCTCCTCCAACTTGAATCACCTGCACCAACTTTGCTTCTAGATGCTTCCATAGCCCAGGCCACCTGGCTCCATTCCTCAAAGACTTACACTCATGATTCTTGAGTCCCCCATCTCCTTTGCTTGCTCAGCCTAAAGTAATGAGGGAAAAATCAACAAAGCCAGTTTCTTAATTTTTTATTTTATTTTTTTATTTCTCCTGCCTTAAGAAGTCCTCATTTTGGGGACACTCCCTGCAAATCCTGCTCCACCTGGGGCTGGCAGAGCAAAAACTATGAACCGAAGAGGAAGGGCAGGGGCATGGAAAGTTGGAGGCCCTACTCTGGTGCTATGGATGGTCTCCCCAGGCCTCGATTTCCCCAACCTCCAAGGCTGCTGAGGCCGAGGTGGCTTGCCACCAGGAAGCCAAGAGGCAACATGGGGGGTCTTAAAATCAGAGGCTTTGCTGAAACATAACAATCCCAATTCAGTTCAGTAGGGAATGTTAATAGGCAAGGTTTAGCCAGGGTCTCAGAGGTTTCCTTGTCCAATGAGCACTCTAGACAGGACAGGCTCTCCGACTCTGTCCCACCAGCTCAAACTGTGGGACTTGATTTCCCTCTGCCCAGAATGCAAATGTGACCCCCTGTGTGAGGAGCCCAGGAGTCCTCCAGGCTGCTATCAGCCGGAGCTGAACACACAGCGCATACTGGTGACCCTGTGTGCGCATCCTGGGAGCACGACCAGCACAGAAGGTGTGGACCCCGGGGTGGGCCTTCCGCCATTTGCGCATGTGTGCGCGCCTCCGAAGGAGAAAACGCCAGCTCACACCTAGGGGCGGGCCGCCTCTGCACGTCCACGCCAGCGCGTGCGGCTGCAAATCTGGTTTCCATCTTCTCCCAATAGGCAGCAGGGCTGGGGGAGACTGAGTGGAATATTAATTGTGCTTTTGCACGTGGCCAGGCTCCATGAATGTGGTGGTCGGAGGGAGCAGCCTGGAGCTATGTGGGGAATGAAGGGGAAGCCACAGCAGCATAGCTGCTGGGGTTTACGGCTGTGTTGGGGAGAAGGCTGAGCCCCGAGACCCAGTGGGCTTGCTGGCAGTGAGTGGCATGGGTCGGGGGAGCTTCTGACAGACACCAGCCAGGTTTGACTCACCTCGAATCTGGCACGTAGTAGGTGTTCAATAAATGCTGAACACCTGTAGGATCTCACAGATCCCCTTCTGGGGAGCAGGCAGAGTAGAGGAAGGAAGCAAATGAGCATGTATTAAGCACCTACCATGTGCCAGCCACTCTGAGTGTCACTGTCAAAATATTTATTTATTTATTTATTTATTTATTTATAGTACGATTTTCCCCCCTGGGGATTGACCCCAGGGCTTTGCACATGCTAGGCAAGCACTCTACTACTGAGAAACTTCTCCAGCCCTTTTTATTGTTCATTTTGAGACAAGAGTCTAGCTAAATAGCCCAGGCTGGCCTTGAACTTTTGATCCTCCAGCCTCAGACTCCCAAGTAGCTGGGATTATAGGCCTGTCTCACCACACCAAGCTAGTCAAGCATTTTATTCTATTTCAAACTCACAAAGACCTTAGGAGATAGTATTATGCCTATCTAGGAGAGAGGCCCACTGCACATTTATAACCCCCATCCTGCAACTTGCCACTTTCGGGAGACCCAGGGAAGAATAGTTTCTTTAAAAGCCCAAAACTGACCTTTTGGGAGACAGTTATTAACCAATAGACCTTATGGATTTTTTTTCAAATATTTATTTGCTTCAGTTGTACACAATGCGTTTATTTGTACGTGGTGCTGAGGATCGAACCCAGGCCGTGCACGTGCTAGGCGAGCGCTCTAGCGCTGAGCCACAACCCCAGCCCTGGATTTTTTTTTCTTTTTTTGCAGTACTGGGGATGGAGCCCAGGGCCTCAAAAGTGCCAGGCAGGTGCTCTATCACTGACCTACACCTGAGCCTAACTCTGGATTTTGTAGTTCTTTACATTTTTTTTCTTTACTCAGGCTGGAAGGAAGCACAGAGAAGAAATGGCTGGGGTCCACCTCTTGCAATAGGATCTCAAGAAGGTGCATCATAGACTAACTGCATCCTGCCTTCATTTTATGTCTTTATTCCCTTTCTCCATATTCTTTTTCCTTTTTTTTTTTTTTTTTTTTTTTGGTGGTACCGGGGATTGAACTCAGGGGCACTCCACCACTGGGCCACATCCCCAGCCCTTTTTTGTATTTTATTAGAGACAGGGTCTCACTGAGTTGCTAAGTGCCTCGCCTTTGCTGAGGCTGGCTTTGAACTCGCAATCCTCCTGCCTCAGCCTCCCAAGTGCTGGGATTACAGGTGTGCGCCACCACCCCCGGCTCTTTTCCTCTTTTTGAAAACACCGGATTTCTTTGTCCGTAGGGCTTCTCAAATACTTTAGAAGTGAGACAGGAAGACACAAATATTTTTACTTGTACAGATGAAGAATGTGAGGCCCAGAGAGGTTGTGTTATTTGTTAAAGGTCACATAGTTATTCAACGAGGAGAGTTGGAAATTTGATCTTGTGTCTATTTGACTTAATCTTTCTGCTGCCCCAGACTCTGGGTTTGGACAGGTTGCATGGTAATCAGGGGGCTTTCTGGAAACCTGGAGGAGTTGGAGGCCTTTTTAGACTCCGCCTTTACCTCTTACCAGGGTTCCTCTGAGGAGCAGGTCTATATGGGGGTGTCATCCCCTGTTATGTGCCTCGAGAGGGCCCTGGGAGCCCTGGGCACCTCCATCCCCAGGGACCAGCCCCAGCCTCTGTGGCTGAGCAGAAGAAACAGAAAACCAGCAGGCCCAGCCTTGGCAATCACCGTTACAGCAAATATATATTCCAGATGTCTGAGGAACATTTCTGGAGCCTCAGCAACTGAAGGGGGGACCAATTCCCCAGAGGAAGATGCATGGATGTGGCCCAGGGGAGCCACATTTATCTTTTGCTCTATGACAAGCAAACATGGAGCATCCAGGGATCAGGAAAGGGGCCCCAGGGATGTTATCATGCCTCCCATCAGCCTGCCCACAGGGGCTTCTCTCCCTGGGAGGATGACCTGGACTTCCCAGGAAGGCCTTCCACACCCTCATGGATTAATTTATTTCGTACAGAAGCTGATGCCATGTAGGGGCTCCACAAGCCTGGGGGACCCTGAGGAAGGCACAAAGACTGAGCTTAAGCCAGGCACGGTGGTACACTCCTGTAATCCCAGCAGCTCAGGAGGCTGAGGCAGGAGGATCAGAGCCAGCCTCAGCAATGGCGAGGCTGCTAAGCAGCTCAGTGAGATCCGGTCTGTAAATAAAATACAAAATAGGGCTGGGGATGTGGCCCAGTGGTTGAGTGCCCCTGAGTTCCATCCACAGTACCCACCCTCCTCCCCCTCCCCCCCCCAAAAATAATAATGAGCCTACCCTTGCCTGGAAGGGAGTTTTATTCTGAGAACTGCAGCTGGAGGCGCCTTGGAAAATGACAATCTTCGATCCAGGGGAGTCTGGGGTAAGATAGGGAGACAAGGAGCCATTCCTCGGGGCTGTCCCATGAGCCCCAGAGTGTTGGATGTGGTGTGCCTTCAGACACCAGCATGCATGGTGTGGAAGGGAAATTATCAAAGAAACGTAATGACTTTCACGAACTGCCATTTATTGTGGCCCTGTTGCCAGCTCACAATGCTTAACTCGATCCTCGGAATCTATAAAGAGCTCCTATAAATCAGTAAGACAACGACTAGCAATCCAATAAAAACAGTGGTAAATAATATGAGCAGTGAGTCAGGCGCATTTATTCAATGTGGCGTTTATCACGTCTCGGAATCTGTGTTAAGCACTTCCTATGAGTTTTCTGTTATGCTTCACCACAATCCTCAGAGGCAGGTACTAAGATTACCCTTTTCCTAAGGCTCAGCGAGATGAAGTAACTTGCCCAAGGTCACACAGCATATTGGTCTGATTTCCTAGTCCATACTCTGGAGGCATGATTTGGAACAGCAGCACTTACTGGAATCCAGGGTCTCAGGAAAACTTGACAGGAAAAAGGAAAGAAAAGTGGTAGAGAGGCAATCAACCAGGGTAAAATCACCTTCACCCAGCTACTTGGGAAGACCCCAGTATTCCCAGTCCTGAGTAGAGGAATTTTATTTTATTTTATTTTATTTTATCTTTTAAAAATAGATAATGCATTCACATGACTCAAAAAATATAATGACTCAAGGAAATATAATGAAAAAGTGATCCTCCCCTCTCTTCATCTTATATCCTAACCACTAAGTTCCCACCCTTTCACCAACATATAATCAATTTTATTACTTTCTTGGGTATCCTTTTTTGCTGTCTGTGTGCATATGTGTGGTGTGTGTGTGTGTGTGTGTGTGTGTGCGCACACACGTAATATTTCTTCTATCTCTTTTTAACTGAAAAGAAGGTATTATACACACTGTTTTGCATGGTTTTGTTTTCACTTAATTTATCTTGGAGATCTTCCTGTATTGGTACATACAGAACTTCCTCATTCTCTTTTTTTTTTTATTTTTTTTTTTTTTCATTTTTCAATAGCTGCATAGCCACCCATTGTATGAATGTACTCTAATTTATTTACCTGTCCCCTATTGATGGACACTTGAATTGTTTCCGTTTTTTTTTTTTTTTTTTTTTTTTTTTTTTTTTACTGTAATGAACAATGCCACAGTGATGGTCTTGTCCAAATGCTATGTAGCTGTAGGGTGAATTCCAAGGTAGGACTGCTGGGCCAAAGGGAACATACTTTCGAAATGTTGAAAGATGCTCAAATAGCTTGTACCAATTTACAGCCCTACCAGCAATAGGTGGCTTCTCTACTCTCTCAAACTGAGGATATTATAGAACTTTTATATTTTTCTACTCTGCTGGAGAAGAAATAGTTTCCAGTGTGTTTTTTTAAAAATATATGTATTTATTTGTTTTAGTTGTACACAATGCCTTTATTTTTACATGGTGCTGAGGATCGAACCCAGGCCACGCATGTGCTAGGTGATCACTCTACCACTGAACCACAACCCCAGCCCTCCAGTGTATTTTTAATTTGCATTTTCCTTGATTAGGAGTGAGTACCTTTTTAGATGTCCTAGAACAATTTATGTTTCCTTTTCTGTAGGCTCTATTCGTATTCTTTGACCCTTTTAAAATTGGTGGTTGGTATTGTCTTGTTGACTTCTAGAAACTCTTTGTATATTAGGGAGATTGTGATATGATTTGTAAGGGAGCTGGGGGTAGAATTTGCATCCCTCTGGGAAACTCCGTGTGTGTGTGTGTGTGTGTGTGTGTGTGTGTGTGTGTGTGTATGCCTGTGTATATTCTCCATTCCTTCCACACTCTCATTTCAGGTCAACTATTTATTTATTGAGTACCTCTTTTGTACCTGGCTCAGGGCTGATGTATCCAAGGCCAGAGGTGGGTAGACAAAATCTTCAGGTTGTTGACAGCCCAGTGGGGGAATCCAGCTCTGTTACCCAACAGGTTGTAGCCCAGTGTGAGAGGAAGAGTAGTTCAGGGATTCAGGATAAGTGCTTCAGGAACATGAGGGAGAAAGAGACAACCTCTGCCTGTCACAATTGCTCTGATGTCAGTCTCCACCTGGGGCTGGCTTTTCCTGCCTATCCTCTCCCTGTGAGTTCAGCCTCAAGCCCTGATTGCAGAAAACCCTGCTCCAGAAAGATGGCTCCCTCCACATGTTTACGGAGTGCTTCCCACTGCCAGTCTTCCACCATGCCCGCCCTCACTTGCTTCCTTCTCTGCCTTCCACTGGTCCTCACCATCTGATTCTTCCCACCCTGCTCCTGTCTCTAGTGTGCATTCCTTCACGGCCCAGGAGGATTGGAATCTTCTTGCTGAAAGGGAGGGAGACGGGTCCTTTGAGTCCTTTCCCTTGGGTGCTTGGCACCATGCCAAAGCTCATTGGATGATTGGTTGGCAGATGTTAGGCAAGTCCAAAACTATGACTCACCTGAATTGGGGCTTGGGGGAGTCAAGAATGACGCAGATGAGGCCCAGGAGCAGATGGTATGCCAGGCTGAAGCCCCAGCTCAGGGCCCAGCCAGGAAAGGGTTAAGCTTGTAGGAGTTTTGTATATGAAATGGCACCAGAAAAAAAAAAAAGTGCAGACTAGCAATTGAGCCCTGTCTCATCCTGGTTCAAATGACATTGTCTGAGCTTCCCCAGCCTCGCCTTCTGCACTAATTACAGGCCTTCCCTGGGGAGGAAGGCTGAGGCCAGGAGGTCCTCATTACAGGCTCCCTTGCTGGAGGGAGCAAACCCCAATGACCAAACCCAATGACCAAACAAAGTCTCTTGAAGAGAGGCCCAGGTTCCTCTGCTGAGCCTCTTGGAGGCCACCAGGCGGGGAAAGGGTTAAGAAGCAGGAAGGGACTGGAGGACTGGGCTGAAATATAGCCATGGGAACCCAGACCCAAGTAGGGTCCCCTTCCCCGCTCCCCTTGCTCGGGCCTGGATACCTCCTCATCTTGCCCCCCAAGATGGCGGCAGCCAGGGCTGCATTCAGGCCTCCCTTCTGTGGCCACCGGCCCGGCTGCCGCTCCCTGTGGCCTGAGACCAAGCCTTCTTTAATCTTCCATTTATCTTGAGGCCTCGCCCCTCTGAGATTGGCTTTGATGTGGGGCCTGCTCTGGGGGGTAATCACGGGTTTCTGCAGCCTGATCTGGGCTCTGCCCTGCCCCCAGCCCAGGGGGGACTGGAGGTCTCCTGACCATCAGAGCCAGTCCTTGAGGATGACCTTGGCAGATGGGGCAGCACGAGCTGTGGGCTGTGCTTGTGAGACACATAGAAGGGCTGCTGCTAGGCCCCAGACTGGAGCAGAGGGCTGGGGGAAGGAGCGGGAACATCACGCTGTGTCATTACTGTCACCTTGTCTCCCCCAGGAGACAGTGAAAACAAAATAACAACAATGCAACAACAACCATAGCAGCTATCCTTGTTATGCACCAACCAAGCTCAAGGCCATCCCCATTCTCCACATTGGTTAATCCTCACGACTACATGGCTGTAGGAGCATTATAAAGGGGAGGAAATGGAGGGTCATCCATTCATTATGTCACCAAAAAGGATTGCGTTCCTACTGTGTGCCAGGCACTACCCTCGGCTCTGAGGATGTAGTAGTGGGGAAAAAAGGGGCAAGTTTCTACTTGTAGGTGCCAGGAGGAAGGCAGGTCAACTACGTAGGGCACCGCGGTGCATACCACAGAGCGCCCGGAAGAAATGTTGCCAGGAGTGACAGGGCCACTGTTTGGGACACCATGGGCAGGCATGGCCTCTATGAAAAGGCAGGACCTGAGTGCTGAAAGGGAGTTGGCCGCATGCCCATCTGCAGATAGTGTCCTGGAGAGGGAAAGAAAGAGCAAAGGTCGCGGTTGAAGGACCTTGTCTCCATCCAGGCATAGCTGGGTGGCCAGCCCATGGGAGGGTGGGACGTGAGGACCGAGATAAGAAAAGGGCTGGACAAGGGAGGAGGTGCCGACCCTGCAGAGGGGTCCGGACTTGAGTGGATGGACGCGTTAGGAGGGTCTGAGCAGGAGGCTGACTTGGCGTAGCTGACATTTTGGATCCAACACTCAAAACAGAAGGTGTGGCCTGAGGAGCCAGCTCAAGACCCCACGGAGGGAGGCTCCATCACAGGTTGCGTCTGAAGTGCGAAACCGTGCTCTTTTTTAAAAAATATTTTTATTAGTTGCTGATGGACCTTTATTATATTTGCTTATTTGCATGTGGTGCTGAGAATCGAACCCAGTGCCTCACACATGCTAGGCAAGTGCTCTACTGCTGAGCCACGACCCCAGCCCCAAAACCGTGCTCTTGTCCCTCGAGGTAATCGTCTTCCATGAGAGGCAGGGACTGGGTCCCGTCCACCTTGGCATGTCTGGTGCCCAGCAGAAGGCCTGGCACAGGCTCCAGGCCCGGCAGCACTCAGGAGTGACAGACTAAGTTTCCAGTACCTCTGCTGACCCGGCAGAGGGGTTGGGAAAGTCACTGAAATCTAAGTCTCAATTTTTTTTTTTTCATCAGAAATTGGGGAGAGAAAACAACGTCCCCCTTGTCTGTGGGGCCTGCCTAGAGAAGCTCCGGTGGGGCCCAGTGTGCGCAGGGTGGGTGTGTCGGCTGAGGCTCCGCTCTCTGATCTCACAATCTCATGCCTGATTGCTTAGAGGCTCAGCAGTGTCATGTGACGCCTACCCTGCCCCACGGGGCAAGGCATACTCATGTCACCTCTGTGTGTGTGTGTGTGTGTGTGTGGCCTTGGGCAACTTGACCTCTACGGATTGGGGAGGGGGAAGAGTGGAGACAGAAACAGTCCATCAGGGCTGCTATAACAAACGACTGGAGGCCGGATGGCTTAGAAACAACAGAGAGGTATTTCTCACTGTTCTGGAGGCTGGAAGTCTTAAGATCAAGTGCCAACAGACTCTGTCTGATGAGGACCTGCTTTCTGGTTCATGAATGGCCATATTTTTGCTGTGTCTTCATATGCAGAGGGGGCAAAGGGGTCTCCCTCCAGCCTCTTTTATAAAAGCACTAATCCCATTCATGAGGGCTCCACCCCCCTCCTAATACCATCGGGACCTACTCACCTCCCAATGACCACTCCTGACACCCTCACCTTGAGGGCAAGGATTTCAACACATGATATATATATATATATATATATATATATATATATATATATATATTTTTTTTTTTTTTTTTTTTTCCTTTCTTTCTTTCTTTTTTTTTTCTTTTCTTGATACTGGTCTTTGAACCCAGGGGTACTTAACTATGGAGCCACATCCCCCGCCCTTTTTTAAATGTTTTATTTAGAGACAGGGTCTCACTGAGTTGCTTAAGGCCTTGCAAAGTTTCTGAGGCTAGCTTTGAACTCTCCATCCTCCTGCCTCAGCCTCCCAAACCGCTGGGATTACAGGTGTGTACCACCTCAACGTACGAATTTTTTTTTTTTTTTTTTTTTTTTTTTTTTTTTTGGTACCAGGGATTGAACTCAGGGGCACTTGACCACTGGGACACATCCCCAGCCCTTTTTTATATTTCATTAGAGACAGGGTCTCACTGAGTTGCTAAGTGCCTCGCTATTGCTGAGGCTGGCTTTGAATTCACGCTCCTCCTGCCTCAGCCTCCTAAGTGCTGGGATTACAGGTGTGCACCACCAGGCCCGACTTTAACATATGGATTTTTTTTTTTTTTTAACATATGGATTTTGATGGGGAAACAAACATTCAGGCCAGAGCTAGTGGGCCTCTCATCCCCTGGATTTCCTGCAACTCCTTCTACACCCTCTGTCACAGCTTGTAACAGCAGACATGGGATTGCCTACACGCCTGCCATTCTGTTCCACCTGCCCATGGGCTCCTGAGGGCCAGGGTGGCTCCTGGATCCTTGCATCAGGGTACATCACAGTGTCTGGTGTCTTACTGGTGCTCAGTAAGCGACTGAGGAACAAATAAATGGTCCAGAGTCTCTGGAGTCAGAGCAGCTGGAGTGACAGGCTCCCCGACTCCACTTCAGCTGCGTCACTGCCTACCTGGGCCTCAGTTTCCTCTTCTGTAAGTGGGGTTTTTTACTTCGTTCATTCATCTAGCCACGCTCATCTCCAGACGTGAGGCTCCCATGTGTTCCAGGGATACAGAAATTAGAATCCACGCTGCCCTCATGAAACTGGAGGGGGTCTCCGGCATGGATAGCAACCATTGCAATGTCAAGGGTAGCTGTCCTTATGGAGGGTACCAGAGTAGCTCAGAGGAGGAAGTGATCCACTCTGCATTTGAAGGGAGGTTTCAGGATGTTGAGAATTTTCAGGACATGGTCTTAAAGGAGGAACAGGTGTTTGCTAGGTGCCCAGAAAGAGAAAGGCTGCTCTGGACCAAGGGAAGAATGTGGCTGGGACCTGGAGGATACTTCTCATTCTTGGTTATGGCTGAAACTTATCCAGGCCAGGAATGCATGAGGAGATACAGGGCTGGAGTGGGCAGCCAATGGCTAGATGTTGACGGACCTTGTTGACCACCTAAGAGTTAGCCCGAAGGCAAATGGGAGCCGTTGGTAGATTTTACGGAGGAAAATAACATGGTGGGGACTGCATTTAGATCAATCACTCTGCTGTGGCGTGGACAATGGGTTGGAGATGAGCAAGACTGCATCGACCAGTGAAGTTAAGAGGCTGTAGCTGTTATCCAGGCAAGATCAGATAAGTGCCTGAACAAAAGTTAGCAATGGCTAAGTTACTTCTGCTTCTCTGCACCAGCCAGGTTCTGTGTGAAACATCTGCAAATATGATCACATTTCACTCTCCCAGCTGCCCTGTGAAAAGGTGCTATGACTACTATCACACCCCACCATACGGTGGGGTGTGGAGGCTCAGTCACACAGAGTTCGGCACCTGCTGACCTAACCACTATAATCAATAATGCTAAATAATGAAGGCCGCGGTGGAGACAGGGCTGGGAGTCCAGGGTTGGTTAGGAGGTGAGTGCCCTGGACATCAGACCAAGGGAGAAGAAGGAATCAATTCCTTCTACTCAATCTCTGGGAACCCAGACACATGAGCTGGCTTCCTGGCCCCTACACCTATAGGTCTAGGGTGCTGGGCCAGTGTCCAAGCCAAGGAAGAGGGTTCCTGTATCATGCTCAGTTACCATGGGCAACCCCATGGAGGGTGACACAGGCTCGGCCTTGAGGCCAGAGTCATTGCTGCCTTTACCCCTCCCCTGTGGAGTGCTGGGAAAGGGAGCCCTGCCCCATAAGTTAGGCCCTGGGAGAACATTTTTGTGGCCTCCCTTGTCTTTCCAGGACCCTGCCCTTTTCAGAGGGACGACTGGGTTCAGCCTGGACGCCGGGGCGGGTGCTCCTGTGTGTCACACTCGTGGGTGGGCCAGCTCAGCACTGGTCATCTCTGGGCCAGGCCCTCCCTGGCCTTCACTTGGCTGAGGCTGGCCAGGGTACGCTCCATCTCTGTGGGCCCTGAAGACTCCTGTGTCCGAGCAAGGCAGAGTCCCCAGAGGTTCCACGTTGGTTCCAGGGCTACAGCTGAGAAACAGGACCTGCCTCCTCTTACGTGGCTTCCAACCAGGGACAGTGGGTTTTGATTGAGTTTACTTCCGGGACCACAGATTAAGGGCTGGCCTCCCCGCTTACCTCTGTGGATGCTCCCAGGCCCATGGCTGACGTCAGGAGACCCCAGGACTGCACGCAGCACTGCTGAGTCACCCCTCAGCAGGGACACCGTGGCCTCCACCTGCAGCTCCGCTTTGTCTCCCATAGGTCAGGGCGCTGGGTTTGTATTTTAAAAAATAACACAGAACCTGAATCACAACTCAAAGAGAGGCTGCGGATGTTCAGAACCAAGGGCATCACCACGGCAACCACACCATCCATGAGCACTTTCAAGTGACCCTGCATAGTCCATCCCACCTCATAGCAACCTCCGGCCTCTGTAGCTGCTTGGCCTCAGCATGGAGACGGGTGAATGGCCAGGCCTGGACTCCCCCAAAAGCGTGGGGGCAGAAAGTAGGGACCTCAGGTCCTCCTTATCCCCTTCTTGCCTGCATGCTGCCTGCATCTCCATCTGAAAGGAGCTGAGAAGATCTCTTCCATGCTGGAGCAGGTGCTAGGGGTGGATATTAAGTCCTCACTTTGGAGCCCTGGATTCCATGATTGTATTTCTAAAGTTGTGTGGAGGGTACAGTTGCAGAGGCCCCAAGTCAAATCACGTCAGGGTGGCGAGCATGAGGTTGACCATGACCGGATGTTCACCACCAGGAGCCCTGCGGAGTGGGAGACACTCTGCACACCTTGTTTCCGGTCTCTTGCTCTAATTATGTGCCTGGAGGCAATTTAATTGAATGAATGAATTTTAGTTAAATTAATAACAATGTCTAGCATTTGTGTACAAGACACTCTGCTAAGCTCTTTAAAACTTAATTTCTCAACAGATGAGTGGATTAATAAAATGTGGTACATGTACACAATGGACTATTATTCAACCACGAAGAAGAATGAAATTATAAAATTTGCTGGCAAATGGATGGATCTGGAGACTATCATGCTAAGTGAAATAAGCCAGTCCCAAGAAACCAAAAGTCGAATGTTCTCTCTGATATGTGGATACTGACACACAATAAGGGTGGGGGAAATAGAAGTTTATTGGATTAGACAAAGGGGAATGAAGGGGCGGGAGTGGGGAATGGGAATAGGAAAGACAGTGGAATGGACCGGACATAACTTTCCTATGTTCATATATGAATACATAACCAGTGACATTCCACATCACGAACAACCAGAACGGGATCCTACTTAGAATAAGGAGTATTCCATGTATGCATAATACATCAAAATACAATCTTTGGTCATGTATATCTAAAAAGAACAAATTTTAAAAAACTTAATTTCACATGGAAAGCATATGATTCCCCATATTTTACAGATGAGGAAATTGAGGATAAAAGAGGTTAGCTCATTTCCTTTATGGAAGGGTGGAGTTGAGATTTGGGTTCAGGTCAGCCTGACCGATGTCCCATTGTTTTATCATAGCCTAAGGCCTGCCTGGTTTAGGAAACATTCTCCAGGAGCCTCAACTGATATTTCTCCTCCCCAGTTGGTCCCTGGGAACTCTCATCAAAGTGGCCTGGGGACACTGAAGGGTTCTAGGCCCCCAATATCTGTTGCATGAAATCTTGGGGTGTAGGCTGCAGGATTGAACTCAGGGGCACTCGACCACTGGGCCACATCCCCAGCCTTTTTTCGTATTTTATTAGAGACAGGGTCTCACTGAGTTGCTAAGTGCCTCACCATTGCTGAGGCTGGCTTTGAACTCGCAATCCTCCTGCCTCAGCCTCCCAAGTGCTGGAATTACAAGCGTGCGCCACCGCGCCCGGCAGGACCATCTATTGTAGGCAACTTTCCAGGTTAAGCTTGACGTTTGAGAATTTAGAGCTGACTTAGGTCTGGAAGGGCAGGGACCACATTGACACTGAGACATGGCCAGAACCTGGCACAGGATGTGGCCCAGTGTAGTGGCTTGGCTCAAAAGCCTTGGTGGAACCTAAGTGAGGAGTGAATGGGTCCCAACAAGTCGCCCCTGCCTCTCCAGGGCCAGTGTTCCCTCGGCTCCTGAGAGGTAGCCATCTCCTCTGGCACTTCCTGTCACTCCACCACGTCCTTCACTGCCTCCCTGGAACTGCCCACTGGGCCTGGCCCACGACTGTGACTTCCCTGCAATGGAGAAGCAGGCAACACCTGTTGCCAAAAAAAAAGTTGCATTTTGTTAGCAAGAACAAACTCAGTCCCTGAGTTGGCTTTCAAGCTAGAGGCTGCCCCAGCTACTGAATATAGTAGTTAAGGGGGCACCCACAGCTTAGAGAAGAAAGCATGGGGTCTCCTCCTCTGCCAAGTTTTAAACATAAAAGTGTCTTTTTTTTTTTTTTTGTACCAGGAATTGAAATCAGGGGCACTCAACCACTGAGCCACATTCCCACCCCTATTTTGTATTTTATTTAGAGACAGGGTCTCACTGAGTTGCTTAGCACCTTGCTGTTGTTGAGGCTGGCTTTGAACTTGTGATCCTCCTGTCTCAGCCTTCGGAGCCGCCAGGATTACAGGCATGTGCCACTGCACCTAGCTAAAAGTGGCTTATTTATCAGAACCAAATGCCCAAATATCAAGTAATAAGGTAATAAATCTATAAGCCATGCTACATGTATATTATGGAATATTAATCAGTCACTAAAAATTTAGAATTGTGAAAACATTTAATGAGAAATATTCACTGAAAAATAAGAGGGGAAAAAAAGCAGGATATTTATTATATACACTGGAAAGACTTTTTTTCCCCTCTTCTTTATTTTCTCTCTCTCTATCCTTCTCTCTATCCCTCTCTCTTTTTTTTTTTTCTTTTTTGTACTGGGATTGAACCCAGTAGAGTTCAAAATAATAACAAAAGATAAATTTAAAAAATTTAAAAGGATGAACTGTATGTTTCCAATTTTACTTTAACTTAGACTGGGTAATTTATAAACAACAATATTCATTGCTCACCATTCCGTAGACTTGGAAGTTCTAAATCAAGGCATTTTTACATATTGACATATAAACAACAACAACAACAACAAAAAAAAAACAGACAGAATGTTAAAAACTAAAATATTAGCAGATTTAATTCACAGTGGGGAGGCTACAGGGATTTTTCATGTTCTTTTGTTTGTGTATCTATATTTTCTACAAGAGTCTATTACTTTTTAAATAAGAAAAAATAATGAGACATAAATGGAATGATCCTGGTGAGATTGATATGGATCTCAACCATTAAACAACACCTTTTTCATGATTACATGGGAAAAAAAAAAAAAAAAAAAAAGCCCTGAAAAGCTGTGTACTGAAGTAAATAAAGACATGAAGACTGTTCAAATATATTCCTAAGGGGGAAAAGTTATTCAACAATATGATTCCATTTTTTTGTAAAAAGAATAAAATGATATAATAAATATTAGAAAAAGAACTGAAAGGAAATAAACCAACATATCAATGGTCTGGTTCTAGAGGAGAGATTCTGGTGATTCTTATTTTCTCCATTATATTTAGTATTTTCTAAAGCAAATAAACAAATGTTTAAAAAAAAAAAAAAGAAATGAACAGGTCCCATTTATGAATGTCTATCGTGATCATTTTTTTTTTTCTATCATGATCATTGAAAGTATTTGAATGAGAGTATTTAAAGATCCTGTCTGGGACAGCCCAGGGTGCTGTGCAGTAAGGCGGAGGAGCCAGCTCAGGGACTTTTAACTCTTGTCCACCTACAGCCTGAGGTTTGGCTCCCAGTGACTCTTTCCAGCAGGGAGTTGGCCTGGGTGCCAGGGCGCCAGATTTGCCTGGCACTTCCCCTGGAATATACAGTGGCGAGCGGCTGGAAGAGGTGAGGAGCGGAGAGCGCTGTCCTCCTGAGCTCCGCTGGTGCCCAACTAGTGTTTTCGTAAAGGGTGGGGCCTGAGGCTCCCGCCCTGAGGTCTTTGCTCTCAGGGGAGCTGGCCCTGGGGCAGGCCACAGCAAAGGATGGGGAAACCACTGTCTCCTTCGAGGCCCAGAGGCCACAGCCTGGCAGGATTCTGGGAAAGGAGGGCCCCGGCAGCTAGGTGGCCAAGTGGCCAGGGGAGAGGGTGGGGATCGAAGGAAGGATGAGAGAAGGGAAGAGACGGAAGCTCTTCCATGGGAGGGCATCATGCCCATTTAACAGACGAGGAAACCGAGTCTCAGAAGGAGTAATGAAGGCACGTGCCCAAGATTCACAACTCCCGTGAGTCCAGGCTGAGATCAACTGACTCACGGGCTCCCACCCCTGGTCCACTGCTGTCTGTACCCTGTGGGCTGAAGTGAGGGAACCATTCTGTTGCCCAGAGGTCCAGCATGACTGGAGGAGCCACTGGAGGCTGATCTCCATGGCTGGTTGGGTCTAGGGACTAGATGTCCCTCCCACAGCAGCCTGTCCTCACCTGGTGTGCCACCAAGGCACCAGTCACCTTCTGGCTTGGAGTCTCAGAGAGGTTGGTCAAGTCTGAATTGGTGAGTGCCCTGGTAGCCTCTCTTTGACTTCGTAGAGAGCAAGGGACTCAGGGACCAGAGTCCACTCTCAGGAAAACAGCTGAGCATTTCCTAGGAATTGAGACGGGGATGAGAGCGGCAACCACCCAGCCCCTCCCACCCAGCCAGCAAATTCTGCCAACCATATGCATGTGTGCGCGGGCGCGCGCCTGCGCGCGCGCGCGCACACACACACACACACACACAGCCTCAGCAGAGGCCAGCCTCCTAGTGGACCATCCTTTTCAAGCCTTCCCCTTGATTTCAACGTCTATCGTACATCCCGAAGTTGGGACAGGCCTAGAGGCTCCAGCTGGGTCACAGACTGGTTCTGAGAACGGTCCCCTCCTCGACTCAAAGGCCAGCTTGCTTGATGAGAAGCCCTAGGCAGAGACACCTCAACTCCTCTGCTTCCAGCAGATAACATTGGGATACTGGCCCTTCCTTATTCTGGCTGTGTGACCTTAGGCAGTTTCTTTAACCTCTCTGAGGTTCAATGCCTTTATAAAATGGGGATATTGTGATGAGGATAACATATCATACCTCTTCCGCAGGCGGAGGATAAAGCATAATAATACACAAAAAGTGATCCCTTGACGAATAGAAACACCTGGGAGAGTGCCTGAGATTTTTGGGGCCCCTCTGCCTCCCCTGCCTGCTCCCGGTCTCAGATCGAGTCTCAGTCTAATGGGGCAGGAGAGATGCAAAGCCTGCATCCCCCTTCGAGGGGCTGAGGATTCCTCGGCTTGGCACTGCCAGCTGACGCTGAGCAAAAGGGTGTAGCTGAGTCTGAGGTGCCAGGGAAATGGGTACCCGTCTTTGGAGTAGAGCCAACATATGCCCCCTGATTCACAGACCCTCAAGTCTTGGCACATCCCAGTTTGATTGCCCCACACTGGGACCCCCCTCTTGTCCCTGACCCCTGCTTTCTGAAGGTCCTCACAGGCAGACCATCTGTCCCCCATGTGCTGCCCAGTCTACTGTTATTAATAACAACAGCCAGGATGGCGGCTCCCGCTGACTGACGCTGCCAGGAGATGCGCCAAGCACTGGCTCCTTCCATCCACCTGGCAACCGTGTGAGGGTACCATTATTTTACCCTTAGCACAGATGGGGACACAGATCCAGAAAGGTTTAGTGACTTGCTGAGGTCACATAGATAGGCAATGGCTCGGTTGGGATCATTTTTATTCTTTTTTTTTTTTTTTTTTTTTTTTGGTACTGGGGATTGAATCCAGAGGTGCTTAACCACTGAGCCACATCCCCAGCACCCCCTTTTAAAAATATTTTTTTTTAGTTGTAGTTGGACACAATACCTTTATTTTATTTTTATATGGTGCTGAGGATCGAACCCAGCACCCCATTTGTGCTAGTCGAGCGCTCTACTACTGAGCCACGACCCCAGCCCCATCCCCAGCCCTTTTTATATTTTATTTAGAGATAGGGTCACATTGAGTTGCTTAGGGCCTTGCTAAGTTGCTGAGCCTGGCTTTGAACTTGCAATCCTCCTGCCTCAGCTTCCCAAACTGCTGGGATTACAGGCATGTGCCACCGCGCCCGGCCCAGCTGGGATTCTTACGGAAGCTGGGAGAGTGTGAGTGACAGAATAAATCCTGATGGACAGGAAAGCATTCTGCTGTCTCAGACCTGCCTGTCACCAAGGCTCCTGGTCTGGGATCCACTGGGCTGCAGAGTTCTGTTCATGGTCACCTAAGTTGGCACCCTAGGTGCACGCTGGTGACCAGAATGGGGCTTCTGGTCACCCTCACATTTGGGAGTTTTAGGCCACTTTCCCAGTGAGACTCTGCCCTGATTCCCAGCTGAGATTAGGAGATGAGGCCTCCGGTCAGGGTCAGGCAGCGTCCCATTGGGAGACCAGAGCCCAGGTTCCTTGGAGGGAATGTCGGGAAGTTGAGAGGGCACTTGAGCAATTGGCATCCAGAGATCTCAGCAGTGAAAACTGCCATGACCCCCATGGCTAGAAAAACAAAGGGAAGAGGTGGCAGGCCAAGAGCCCAGGAGCTGGGGCTTCCCAGTGGGAGCTAGAGCCATGGAGAGGGTAGGGCCATTGCCAGAGATGCCACCAAGGCTGGGGAGGGGGAGAAATATCCAGACTTGTTTTCTCCTGTCCCCATCTTCCTCTAGCACCTCTTATTGGGTCAATCTAGTCAGAAGCCAGGTGGCTAGGGGGCCTGAAGTATGTCACTTGCCCTCTACAATGCTGATCAGAAAAGAGGAAGGTGAGAAGTAGACGTGCCAAGCAATCAGGACCCAGACCTCCCCAAGGCCACCTCCTGCTTCCGTGGCCACTTCTCATCTGCTGCAGGGCTCTGCTGAGTAGAGGGCAGGGGGAAGGGTTCCCAATGCTGACAAGCACTCTTCCCCTCAGGAAGAGGACCTCCGCCTAGCCCGGGCCGTGCCTCTTCTGACCCAGCGCTGGTTGGGTTCAGTAGACCTTAACTGCCCGAGTGGGCCCCTCCCTTTATAAACTTGCCCTGGACTACCTGTGGGTCTTCACTGGCCTTGTCCTTCACTCCAGTGACTGCTTCTCTCTGGTCCTTTCTCCCATCAGCACTGACCTCACCGGCTGGGGTCTCACCATGCCTGTCCAAGTTACAAAACTCAAGAAGCAGCCACCAAATCCGAAAGACCTCACACCAAGCACTCTGGTTAAGAATCCAGGCTGGTGTGGCTGTCAGGCCTGAGGTCAGTTCATCTCTGTCACTAATTCTGAGCAAGTGACTTTCCTTCTCCAAGCCTCGATTTTCTCACCTTTAAAATGGAATAGTGCTGGGTGCAGTGGCACATACCTGTAATCCCAGCAGCTTGAGAGGCTGAGGCAGGAGGATCGTGAGTTCAAAGCTAGCCTCAGCAACAGAGAGGCACTTAGCAACTCAATGAGAGCCTGTCTCTAAATCAAATACAAAATAGGGCTGGGGATGTGGCTCAGTGGTGGAGTGCCCCTGAGTTCAATCCCTGGTACCATCCCCTCCAAAAAATGGAATAGTAATAATATATCCCATAGGTGTTTTGTGTAGATAAAATAAGCTAACACAGGTAGTGTGCTGAGCACAGTGCTCAGTACATAGTAATTCTTCTGGACGTAGTAACTTTAAAAGAGAGCTTAGAGTCACTTCAGAGGAAGCATTTCTGGACTCCCAAAGCCCTGGCTGAGCAAGTCATCCACTTACTAGTGGTCTCCTTGAGATCTAATTCTTTCACATTCAAAAGGCGAGGCCGACTTTCCATCTATGCCTCACAGGAGGCACAAGTGAGTAGGAAAGTGAAGCCCTTATGGATGGAAGGAGGAACTGGCATGCCCGCCATCTTGGCCCCCACTGATGGCAGTCTGAATGACTGAGCACTGGGCACCAGGAATCTGAGTGACCCGGATGTAGGCTCTGACTGAACGTCTGAGCATTGCAGTGCCCCTGCCTGTTTTCCAGCAGGGCCAGCCTCTGGTCTTATCTGGAAGGACAACAGCACGACAGTCTAGGCTCTCCTTAGGGTTTTTTCCTCCTGTTTAGAGCAGGAGATCTAGTAGCCAGCCCTGCACCCCCCTCCAAAAAAAAAAAAAAAAAAGCCTTGCACGTAGCATAGTAGAAAGAATCTTGGGATTTTACAACTTCAAACAGAACCCCAGGCAGTTAGTGCAGGAAGGGGCCTTCCGCAGAGCCACAGGACTTAGAACAGGAGCCCGGGGGGGGGGGGGGGGGGGGGGAATCTCTCATGAGGCCGCACATGGTTAGCTCTAGAGGGGTCTTTACTCGGAATGGCAGGTGGACTCCTTTGGAAAAAGCCTCAGGTGGAGCTATGGGATTTGGAGTTGGGGGACCCTAGTTGTTTTTGCTGGAAGGTGTGCCAGAGTGTGTCCAGTTCAAACCCCTTATTTTATAGCTGAAGCCTCAGTTCCCTGAATGCTATGGTTTGATTAGAGGCCCTCCAAAGGCCACGTGTTAGAGGCTTGGTCCTCCATCTGTGGCACCTTCAGGATGCGGGAGACCCTTTGGGAGCCAGGGCCTGGAGGGAGGAGGTTAGGTCACTGGGGGTGTGCCCTTGAAGGAGATCCTGGGACTCCACCCTCTCCCAACCTGGGTTTGCTTCCTGGCTGCTGCGAAGTGAACAGGCCTCCTCTGTCACATGCTCCCACCGTGATGTGCTGGGGTGCCGCTGGCTCAAAGCAACAGGGCCAAGTGACCGTGGACCGAACTCTCTGAAATTACGAACCCAAATAAACGTTTCCTCTCGGGCATTTTCTCACAGTGATGGAAAGCTGACTAACAAAATGTGTAGGAAGCTGGCGGGTGAGTCTGAGAATTTTCTAGAGATGAAGTCCACGTGATGGCATTAGGTGTTCAGGTTGGGCAGAGGGAAAGAGGTTGGCTTGCAGCTAATTGGTGAGGTTATCATTGCAAGTACAAGAACATTAGCAATTGTGTGTTCCTCTGTGGATGGACATTCGTTGACAGCTCTGTGCCTTGGGCTCTGTGCTGGGCACACAGGGCTGTGAAGTAGAGGGGAACCCTGTAAGGTAACCAAACAACAACAACAAAAAGCCAACTTGAGGGGCTGGGGCTATGGCTCAGTCATAGAGCGCTGTCTCACATGTGTGAGTCCCTGGGTTTGATCCTCAACAGCACATAAATAAAATGAAGGTATTGTGTCCACCTACAACTAAAAAAAAAAAAAAAAAAAAAAAGCACCGGGCATGAGGCACTTAACAACTCAGTAAGACCCTGTCTCTAATAAAATACAAAAAAAAAAAAAAAAAAAAAAAAAAAAAAAAAGGCTGGGGATGTGGCCCAGTGGTCGAATTGGCTTCAACAAAAGGATGTCCATTGGCTCACACAGCTGGAAGTCAAGAGGTAGGGTGGATTTTATGGACTGAATTATTATCCCCCACATTTTTTTTAATATTGAAGCCCTAATCCCCAGGGTGACTATAGCTGGAGAATGAGCCTTTAAGGAGGTGATTAAGGTTAAATGAGGTCATGAAGGCAAAGTCCTGATCAGACAGGACCAGTGTCCTTATAGAAGGGGACAAGACTCCAGAGATCTCTTTCTGCATGCACACCCAGAGGAGAGGCCATGTGAGGCCAGAGTGAGAAAGATGGCTGCCACGTACAAGCCAGGAAGCGAGGCCTCACCAGGAGCCGTTTCTGATGGCACCCTGATCTTGGACTTTGTGTGGTATTTTGTTATAGCAGCCCAAGCAGATGATTGCTGTGGGCTTCTGAGTTGGTCTGTCTAGAAACTGATTCCCTTCTCTGTGGTTCTCTTGGCCCTGCCCTCCTCTGTGCAGAGCCCCATTAGGCTGGTAGCAAGAGGTCTGCCGGCTCAGCAGTGTTCAGAGGGACAGAAATAGAGAAGGTTATTCCACGACGCTCTCTTATGAAAACAGGAGCACATTTTCCTGGAATCTCTCATCCAACTTTCCTTTTATCTATTGGCCCAAGCAGGTCACATGCTCAGTCCTGAACCAATTCCTGAGACCGGGAAAGGCCAGGCCCTATGCATTTTTTTTTTAAATTTATTTATTTGCTTTAGTTGTACACAACGTGTTTATTCATATGTGGTGCTGAGGATTGAACCCGGGCCGCGCATGTGCTAGGCGAGCGCTCCACCGCTGAGCCACAATCCCAGCCCAGGCCCTATGCATTTTGTAGAGTGTAGGAGAAGTTGCTGTAGCAGAGACATTCCCAATACTGAAATGTACATAATAGAAATTTATGTCTCACCAGACATGGTGATGAACGCCTATAATCTCAGCAGTTCGGGAAGCTGAGGCAGGAGGATCAACAGTTCAAGGCCAGCCTTAGCAACTTAGTGAGGTCCTAAACAACTTAGTGAGACACTGGCTCAAAATAAAATATAAAAAGGGATGGGGTTGTGGCTCAGTGTTTGAGGATCCTTGGGTTCAATCCCTGGTACCAAAATAAATAAATAAATAAAACATACATGTAAAAGCTGAACATGTATATATTAAAAGAAGAAAAAAGAAAGGAAGGAAGGAAGGAAGAAAGGAAGGAAGGAAGGAAGGAAGGAAGGAAGGAAGGAAGGAAGGAAGGAAGGAAGGAAGAAGAAAGGAATGTCTCTTTCACATGAGAGTTAAGAGGAAAGCAGTCCAAGACTGCTGGGAGGGCTTGGCCATCCTTTGCATGTGGTTTCCTTCTCTAGATGCAAGGAGGCTGCTTCAGTTTCTGTTATCTCCCAGCCAGAGGGAAAAGGACAGGAGGAGGGTTGGGGAAGCAGATGCACACTCCTTTGAGGGCACAGCTTAGAAATGGTACAGTCATTTCTGCTCATGGTCTGTTGGTGGGAATGGACTCATAGCCACAAGGGAGGCTGGGAAATGTAGTCTTCAGGGAAGCAGCCATTGGCTCGGTGGAAAAGCAGTTCTATTCTTAAAGGAGAGTGGATATTAGTGAACCAGGAACATCTTTGCTGCACACTGACTAATTTAGGACCAGAATCAATTCTTGGGAAGGGTGGTGGGCCCATCCCTGGGGCCTAACAATGGGTCGGGTCAGGTCCAACTGAGGCCCATGGGCTTGCATACTTTTCTATATTCTGGATCTGCTTGCTGTAACAGTTTAGTCGGTACATTTAATTATACCCTGTGCCTTGTGTTTCCTTGGCTTCTCTTAGGAAGCTGGAAGGGGAGAATGGATATTTGATAGTCGACCAGCAAGGTCTCCTTGATTAACTTGCCCATGAAATCCTCAGATTCTAAGGGGAATGACAGATTTAAGCAGATAATGATGGGTCAACGTGACATTTGGTAAACTAGCAGTGTTATATAAAGCCCAAATAAAATAAAGGGAAGAATTAAGAATGGGCATCTTAGAGCCAGTAAGGATGGGGTGCAGTTGGCATGTACCTGTAACCCCAGCTACCTGGAAGGAGGAGGCAGGAAGATCGCAAATTTGAGGCCAGGCTTGGTGACTTAATGAAACCCCATCTCAAAATAAAAAATAAAATAAAAAGGGCTGGGGATGCAGCTCAGTGGTAGAACACCCCTGGGTTGCTGAGAGGAAAAACAGAAGAAGAGGAAGAAGAGAACAATATGTTCACTTTGGCTGGCTCTTAAGGGACATGTGGGACTTTCCCTAACGGTTTTGGTTGGGAAGAGCAATACAGAGAACAGCAAAGGCAGCAAAGGGATGGAGGTGCGCACGCCCCTGGGGCGGCTGGTGGTCTGGTGGGGGAGGGGGCAGGAAGCTGGGAGGTAGCCGGGCTCAGTTAATGAAGGGCACCTGAAGGCCAAGGGCAGGCCAAGGGCTGACAGACCTCTGGAAGCCGTGCAGGGTTTTTACGCCAAGGGAGACACAATTAGATGTATGTGTTTCTCTGAGGTAGGGCCTGGAGAATGACTCGTTCGGAAGCTATTTCTCCAATTTGGTTGAGTAATGAAGACAGTCTGCATCAGATCAGGGGTTTGGTGGTGGGAACGAAGGCCAGGAGACAGTTTGCATCGAGATTTCGTGGTAGGAGGGCAGAACTGGGTAGGAGGGTTGGGTGAGGACGAGGGGATTGGTGGTTTAAATATGGTTAAATCTGATCCTACACAGTTTACATGCTGTGCTAGGAACCCGGAGGACGAGGACAGGAAATGCAAATTTTGGAGGTGAGGAGAGAAAATGCTTCTCCGCTGTCCTAAGCCTGGTCCATGACAAACTTCTTTGGGATACTTAAAATATGGCAGACTTAATTCAAGGTGTCTGAACACTGTCCCTGGTCTGCAGAACACTTCCCACCCTTGAGTATCCAAGGGACAAATTCCTCATTTCCTCCAAGAGCCTTTTTTTGGGGGTGGGGGTTATTAACAGGGGATTGAACCCACAAGCCCTTAACCACGGAGCTACACCCCCAGTCCTTTTTATTTTGAGACAGAATCTTACTAAGTGGCTTAGGGCCTCCTCGCTAAGCTGCTGAGGCTGGCCTTGAGTTTGCAGCCCTCCTTCAGCTTCCTGAATTGCTGGATTAAAGGCACGTGCCACCAAGCCTGGCTTCCAAGAGCCAAACTCCTAATCTGGGTCAGAAAGTCTCTTTTATGTAGCCCCACATCGTTCCTTTCCACACCTCTCGCAGGTGGTTATTGAATGTCTGATGTACCCCACAAGACAGTCATTTCCATGAGGAGAGGAGCCACATCTGCCTCGTTCTCTGCTTTGTTATTAATTCCGAGAACAGTGCTGGTACCCGGTGGGCCCTTGTCCTGGCATCCAACAACTGCCACTGGCAATAACATTTGGTCAGTACTTTGGATCTGGGCTTACTCAGATGTGACAGAGCCAGTGAGGCCACCATGGGGATAGATGATGTGACCCTTCTGTGGATGGGTCTAGACCAGTGGCTCTCAACCAGGGGTGACTTTCCCATCTGGCAGATCTGGGGCTTTTCTGACTATCATGACGGAGTGTGTGTGCTACTGGCATCAAGAGGGTAGAGACCAGGGACACTGCTAAATATCCCACAATGCACAGGGCAGCTTCCCACAACAAAGAACTATCCGGCCCAACTTGTCAATAGTGCCTAAGCTGAGAAACCCCCGCTGTGAAGACAAGGGAGCCAGCTGGCAAGGCCAAGTTCCAATGTGGCCTACTGGCTGCGATGGCCCAATTGAGTAAGAGCAGAAGTTTAGCGGCTGTCACAAGAAATATGGACTTGTGATGTCCGGCCAGGAACCACCTTGGACTGGGCTTCAGTGAAAGGCCCCAACACCTTGGGCGGTTTCCCCTTAGCTGAACTCCTAGCCATAAGCCCAGCAGACCCAGCCTGGCGCTGGCCTGCCTCTGACTCACTCTGCTGGGTTTCTCCGACTCTTTGGTGGAAGGGCATCAGCTCTCTTCCCCCCCATCTGCCTCGCTGATTATTTTCAGCTTGGCTCACAGAGGCCCAACGCTGCAATTACTCCTCAACCTCAATGGCTCCTTCTGAAAATAACGTTTGGGTCGAAGAAAACCTCAGTCTGGTGGGCTGGATTTTATGTGAAACGGTTAAAGCCGTGGGTGTGGGCATGGGGTGGGGGTGGGAACAAGGGAGTGGCCCAGTGGTACACAATTAAGAGAAGAATCTGGAGGAAGGGAAAAGGAAGGATAGTGATGAGAGGGAAGCGGTGGTGGTGGTGAGGGCTGTTGCGGAGAGAAAATATACCTACTGTGCAGGGGTCAAGCCATATGCCAGGTTCCTGTATGCCTCTAATTGAAGGTTTTGTTGGCTGCAATAGCCCACCCCTCCCCCATCTTGGAGGCCTGGGAAATTCATGTCTGTCCGGGGCCAGAAGAATTAGCTTATGGGCATGCCAATCTTTATCCAAGCTAGTGACCAAATTTTCCGACCCCAAAATAGGAGACACGTGGTCTCACATAGGGTATTTTGTTCTCTTTCCCGACAAGAATGGCATTCTGGGAAATGTAGTTTCAATGCCGATAGGTGGAACTTCGGAGCAGTTCCGTGGTCCATGGAGGAGAGCAGATAGGACTTGTACCAGGATTCTCCTGGACACCAGAGACTTTAGGGAAGAAAAAGGAAACACCAGAAATAGGAAACCTTGTCCTCCCCGGGATGTAGGGGTGTGGAGAGAAATATCTAGAAGCACATTTTGGCTTCCAAAGGAGGAACAAAGCTTAGCTGTGGAGTCACTGGACTTGGGTTCGGTTTCAGATAGTACTAACCCCCAGGGACCTGCAGCAGCAGCAGCTGAGGCTCTCTCAGCCTCCATTTTGTCATCTGCTAAGATGGCAGTAGGGACAGAGCTTACCTCCTGCGGCTGCTGTGAGATGATCAGAGGTGACGTGTGCATTTGACACACACTGACCAGGCCAGAGCTTAGGGGTGCTGCCCTTGGAAAGAACTCCTGAACACTGGAGTGGGACTGAGTGGGTCCATCCTGCAAGAGACAGGTCTGGAGCCCTGGTCCTTACCCTTGTCATTTCTGCCCGTTAAATATCACCAGCTGAGCTTGCCCTATGGGGGAACTTTCAGAGCCATGGTGCCTAGAGCAGGTGACCTGGGGAGGCCAGAGGGTCCTTCTGCCTCCTCTGTGGATGTCGCCACCCCTCTGGAGCGGGGAGGGGAGGGCCTGCCTCTGTTCAGGGTCCACTTTGCTCCCTGGTTCAACACAGTTCCAATTGGTGCCCACGGTGTGCCAGGCACTGAGGTAGGAGGTGCAGACACATCAGTGAGCAAGGTTGAGGCTCTGTGCTCAAGGATCTTTGGGTTCAGCTGGGGGAAACAGGGAATTATTACAACACAGTGGTAGTAAGTGTCAGAATCCAGGTAAGTAAAAAAAGCCAGGGGGACACACCTATCCAGCCTTGGTAGGAAGGAAGGATTCCCTGAGGAGAGACTTCTCAACTGAGAAGTCCTGAGTTGGCCAGATGGGAGGTATGGGAAGAAACTAGTTCCTTATTAATAGATAAGAAAACTAAAAGGTTCAGGTCACACAGTGATGACAGAACTGGTATTTGAACCCTGGTTGCCATGATTCTCACTCCCCTATGCCAACATCCCTGTGCTGCCCAGCTCCCTGGAGGCCTTCGTCCAGGCCCTGATATTTAAGCTTGCTCTGGAAAAAGGGCTAGGATTTGGATAATCCTACTACTGGTCCTCCTTGCCTAGGACAGCCATGTACATAGGCTCTAGAGTCAGGCTAGTGGAATTTGTCTCCTGGCTCTGTGATCTTAGACAAGTTGCTCAACCTCTCTGTGCCTCACTTTCTTTTTCTGTAAGATGTAGACAACATCCACCTCCTAAGGTGGTCATGAGGAGTTAGAATGCATTCAGTGGTTAGAACTCAATAGCTATCATTACCTCCAGAGTTTCAAGACAATTTTAGCTAATATATATACATATATATATATATATATGTGTGTGTGTGTGTATATATATATATTTATTTATTTGAACAGTTCTGAATTTATTTTTAAGCTGTGGTTTTGCTAATATTATTGCTTAGGGCAAGGATATATAAAAAGGGGGAATCGATTTAAAGTTAATTTAGAAAAAAGTTAATAAAATCAAAAAGTCAATTAAAATATAATATTGATGGAATGTGGGTATGGGAGAAAATCATAAAGACAATACCTGAATGGTTGATAATTTTGAAAAACAATCTGTGATGCACATTCCCTCCTGCAAATAAAACCACAGGCAAACGAGGCCTGACTTGCGAGGTTTAGAACCCCGACTGCATCTGAGATTGGGAGGCTCCGGAAGGGAAGTTGAATCCAAAGGCCCAGCTCTGGAAACCAAAAGCCAGCGCCTCAACTTCGTTCTCCCAGTGCGTTTGGGGCGATCCGGGCCTCTCTGATTTTTTTGGATCACTGGGTCAATCAGTCAGCCAATGCCTCGGGAGAAGTTTAATTAAGCTCAGATCGCAGGCGCGAGCTGCCAAAGGTCTCCCCGCCCTCCCGGCCCCGCCTCCAGCACATCTGGAGAAAAGCTTCCCCCCTTCATCAGCCCGGCGGGGGCAGGGCCGCAGCCCGCGCATGCGCTTCGGTCCGGCGCCAGGCGCCCCACGGCAGGGCTCGACTCCCAGAACTGCGTTGCAAACTGTTGCATCAGACAGCTAGCAGCCGGCCGGGCAGCCAGGGTTTCTAGGAAGATAGGAAGGGTTTGAGCTCCTCTGTGGTCGCTTGGGAGCGTTGGCTGTCACTCACGGTGTTTACAAGCCGGTAACAGGATCCCCTAAAATCTCAAGCTTGCGCGGGTTCGGGGAGGGCTTCTGCCACAGGTGAAACTCGACAGCTCCTGCCCCCACCCACCGCGGGCCCCAGGCTGGACCCAGCGAACTGGATTCCGTCTGCTTTATTAATGGCAAAGACCCTGAAGGAATGAGCTGGGTTTGATTTCTCTTCCCGAGTACAAGAATGCCCCTGAGGAATTTCACACTCTGTGAAAGTGCAAAACTAATTTCCCCAGACAAGCACTGTAGCCTGTTCCCAACAGGGCTTGGCAAGATCCCAGCAGGAATGTTCAGCGGTTTCCAAATCTCTTTTTAACCCAGCAGCTGCACACGCAGACTGCGTCGGAGACCCCTTTGGCCACCCCTGACTCCTTGGTGGGAGGACCCAGGTCCTTCCCAGACAGTTCTTTCTTTTGGCTTATTTCAGTCTTCCATGTTAGGGAGATTTTGGACTTCAGCCAGTGAATGCACAACCACAGACTCTTGCCCAGGCGGCGCGCATAGAATTTCCCTCCATTCAAATAGGTCGGCGCAAAAGCTGACCTCCTTATTGTCCCTTATTCCTGCAGCCTCTGGGCCACTGCCTCCTCAGAGGGACAGAAAATAATGCTGTTATCTTAGAAGGGATGGGACAGTCTTGGGGGGGTGAGAAAGTCAAGAACTGTAAGAATACTGACTGATTTGGAAATCCCTTTCTAGAGGGATTTTCAGGGACAAAATCAGAATCTTAACGTTCAATCCTCTTTTTATTGTTTGGGAATGGGTCAAGTCCAACATCATTCAATAGTAATGGATTTTCCAGATAGTCAAAACCTGGCAATTTACCTTAAGCATCTTTTTTGGGGTGTGAAGGGCGAAAGTCCCTTCCAATTGAATAATCCTGAGAACTAAAAACAAGCCCAGAGTTCTTTCTTCCCCTCATTATTATGAATCACTTGATCCCAAGATTTAATTTTTAAAAAAGTGACCTGAAAAACTGGTAAGCATTATCCAATGTGTCCGTTGCCAGACAGTCACTGTCGTTTGTTTAATCCAGCATTTTCCTGTGAACAGTGGAGAATTATGTCACTATGGGATTTTCATTGTAAGAGATGCTTCCTAAGTACAGCCTGAGCTAGCTCAAGTCATCGTTAATAGTGCTGTTATGAGCCGAAGGGATGACAACTAGAAAGGACCAGAAAGAATGCAAGTACTGGAGCTAGAACATTCCCAAGCCCTGCTTCTGAGGGCCCAAAACTTCTGTCAAATTAGTATCACCAGAACAGGGATCTGGGGGTCCGAGGACATGGTGTCAGGGAGCTGCCAGGAGCTGCCAGCATGTCAGATGTGTCTGAGCAATAGTCCCTGACTGCAAAAGCAAGTCATTTAGTATCGTGGAACTAGCTATGAAAGTTGGAGCCATAAGGTCAGGATCCAGGTGAGAATGGGAGAAGGTGACCTCTTGTGATTTCATGTTGGGTTCCTCATTGCTATATCCCCAGTACCTTTATAGAGTGAGATCTCAAGACATGATTGTGGAGTGGAGGCACTAAAAGCATGGCAGAAGATGTTAGGAAGGACAAAGAAATTCAAGAATGTGGTAGGAAGCAGCCTGGGACTGCCCAAGCTCTCTCTTTAATTGAGTGATGAGGAAAATTCTTCTTGTTTAAAAACATAGAGAAATAGAGCCAGAACTATTAAGTGACAAGTCCCATGAGGTCCTTGCTGCCTTGTTTTCCCTGTCTGGAAAAGCCACCAGTTGGTGATTCCAGAGCCAAGCAATCATTCTATGGTAACCAAGTTTAGTGACATCATCAACAGTTGCCTTACCTTGACTGAATTTCCAGACCAAACATCTGGAAAAGTACGGGTCTGACAGAGGGACAGACCCAGAGGACAGGAAAATCCCCCTAGAAGCTGCATTTTAAAACCATAAGCACAGTGGTGGCCCAGATGGTTAGAGGGTGTAGGCATACACTAAAAATGTGATTGGGTTCCCACATCCACTCAGCAAGTGCAAATTCTAGACACTGTACCCGGCCTGGCCCAGACAGAGCTCTTGTTCTAAGGGCTTATGCTCTAAACTCCTTGTGGAAAATCTGTCTTTGAAATGTTTAAAGCACCTCATTTAATCCTCATTTCCACTTCAAGTCATGTCTCTCCTTCCTGAGAACCCACCACATTTTAAGTTTGTAGCTGGCCTTCCTTCTGTTTTTGCTATTTATGTGCCAATTTAAAGGGTGGGGAGAGCCACATTAATTTTAAAATGAAACGCAAATAGCAAAATGAGACTTGGTTAAAGCAAAAACCACAGAAGGGATTTTTTTTTTTCCTCCCATATTTTTCAGATTTTCCTAGAACCACCTTTATTTCCTTAGAGCCCAGACATAGAAAGTGAGTGGGCCTCTCCGGATGCTCTTCCAAGTAGAAGTGAAAAGCCTTGGTCCTAGTCTCCAAGAGCACCTTTAGGGTTTGTTTTTCTGTTTCAGACGTTTGAGTCCCGAAGTGGAGCTCAGAAAGCTAGTCAATCCCCAGTTCAATGGGGGCACTCTTAGTTTGGGGTTTTATCCTACCTCTTCTGATCAGTGTGTCCCCTTGGACATCCAGGGTGATGGGGACACGAATTTAATTGTAAATACTCCTGGCAGAATCCCAGCTTTGCTACTTACCAATTTCCTGACGTCATCACCCATCAACTGGGAATGATACCCACACCTCTCAGAGCTGTAGTGAGGATCAATGAGTTAAGACATATAAAGGGCTTGGCCCAAAAGAGGCATTCAATAGGCGGTAGCTATTATGAAAATAGAAACTTTCATCTGTCTACTAACTCCTCCTTAACCACTCCCCCCCCTCTAATTTTGGAGTAAGAAAGAAAATTCGTTATCTATTCCAAGAGGATGATTTGTCCCCATTTTAAAATACGAAAGGGCCCACAGGAAGGGAAGACAAGGCCGAGTTGGATTTGCAAACACTAGGGCCTTTTAATGGAATGGGATCAGTATCTCGCCTCTCAGCAGGAGGTGGGTGAATCAACCCGCTGTGCGGGGCGTGGGGAAGCCTTGAAGGCAGATGGTGGGGTGAAAAGAGCACAAAAGATGGGGAAGCGTCGTCAGGTAAAGGAGGTCCAGTGCTGAGGGGAGAGGCCCGAGGGGTGCCAACCCCCAGGAAGAAAGCTTCTGGATCCAGGGTTGAGTCCAGGCGTCCGTAGGTGGAGGTACGCCTGCGACCGTGGGACTCTAGGCGCGTGCGGCAGCGCCCTCTGCCGGCTGCGCGGGGCAAACCTGGGGCCAGGCTCCGCAAGTGGGACTCTGGATCCCTCCCTCTGCATCCGCCCCCGCTCCATCCCTTCCCAGGACCGCGCGCCCGGTCCGAGACGAGATTCCGGGAGACGCGTTCCTTTCCTAAACCAGAGGGCCAAGCAGGGACGATGCTCGGAAACACTCGATTCACCAGGGGATCGGAGGCCACAAGAACTCACCCAAACCTATCAGGGGCTGCGCCTCTTGGGACCAGGGGCCAAAGCCTGCTGGGCTATCGGAGGTGGTTTGGAAGTGGCATCGCCTATGGCCAAGACCGCGGGTTCTGCGGACAGAGAGGAGCCCTGGGTTCGCTTTCTGCCTCATCCATTTTCCAGCTAGGTGACCTTGGGCAAGGTACTTACATTCCCATGTGCCTTAGTTTCCTCATCTTTAAGATGGAGAGGATGATCCCGACCATAATGGGTGGACAGGAGAATTACATGGGATCAGACACTGGGTTGGAATTCTGGCACTGGCATCATCTAGCTGTGTGCCCTGGGGCAAGTTATTTAACCTCTCTGCCCCGGTTTCCTGCCAAATAGGGATAATAACGGTACTTACCTCCGAGGTTGTTGCCTGCAAAGCGCTTAACACAGTGCCTGGCACAGGGTAAGCGCTCAATAAATGGTAGCTATTATGGTTGTTGTCGTCATTATTGTTCTTAAGGGCGCTGAGCACACGAGCAGAGCTCTAGCTGGCGGCTATTATTAGTCTCTTTTTCGGGTCCGGCTATTTCTTTCCGGGCATTGTTAAAATCTTTTACCATGCGCTCGCGTCCTTATCAGTAGTCGAAGGACAGCCAGCCTTCCCGAATTTGGAAAATCGAGGTTCCCCTGGAGGAGGGCCAAGGACGCAGCGGTGGGTTGCAAGAACCGGGACCTCCCGGGAGGAAGCCCGCGCCCCGCCGCCTCCGCCCGTGCCTCCATTAGCGCGCGTCAGAGCCGCAGTGACGTAGCCTGGCCCTCGGGCCGGGGAGGCGCGGCGAGGGGAGGCGCGGCCTGGATGCGCCAGGAACCTGGGGTGGTGAGGATGGCCCAGGCGGTCCTGCAGCGCGCAGGAGGCGCCCGGGGCCATACTCCAGCCGCGCGAGTGCCAGGCTCTCCAAGGCTGCTAGAGGATAGGCGGGAAGGCCCTGCCTCGGTGGGCTCTTCCGCGCCTGCCTGCGCCGTGTGCCACTCGGGGCTCCGCCCGCAGCCCCGCCGGGAGACCCGAGGTGACAACGCCGGCTCCGATGCCCGGGGCCCTCCCAGCGCGCAGCGGGCAGACCGCCCGGGGGCCGCTTGGCATCTGCGTGGTCCTTCTCCTCTCTGCCCTCTCCTTCCCCTCCCCTCCCCAATCTCATTCCTCCTTATCCCCAAGTAGCCCGCTCATTTTCTTCAGCCTCGGCCCCCTGGACCAGCTTTGCTGTCAGTGGTTAGTATCCACCCACAGGAGGCGCCTCCCACTCAGCTCTGCGCCTGCAGTCCCCGGAACGCCCATCCCATCGCTTGCGGGAGAGTTCCACTTGGCTTGCCCCGCACGCACCTCCAACTCGCTGTGCCTTGCCCTAGTATTGTGCATCTCAGAGATGGCGTTCCCTCCCGCCCCAGCGTCCTAGACGCCTCGCGTTCCCTCCTAACTACCTCTCCAGGCACTCTCCAGCCGAATTCCAGCCATCCTCATTCAGACCTTGTAAAGCGCCCCTCCCCCGTGGGCTGGTAACATTTGCTCCTCAAAGGTTTCCGCGTCCGCACTCCTGCCTCCAGCGCACCCTCCGCACACGCGGGGCGGGGCCGGAGTGCGTACCTGTAACCCATCTCTGGCCACGACTCTCCCGGCTTAAGGCAGCCCAGCCTGGGACTCCGACCTTCCTTGTCTTTATGGACACTTAGGTCTGCCATTTTCTATCTAACACTTTATCATCTGATGCCTGTTGTTGGACCCCAGAATACTGGCGTCACACTATTTGAGGTCTTCAGTGTCTTCGTTGTTGTTAGGTCCTATCCAGGGAATTCACACCTCCCTCCCTCCCCCAATGGGCTTCCTCTTACTCACTCCTGAACTCAAGATGTGAGTCACCTTTGCAAGGACGCCCCCACCTCCCTGTTCTGCCTTGTGGCTGAGTGTAGTGTCTCTGGGCCTCCTGTTATTTGTCACGTTCTGGGGAGAGAGAGCCTGATCCTTCAAGATGGCCTGCGGTCTGTACTGGGTCGCAACTCCTTCCGCCCCTTCCTCCCTCCGCTCTGGCCACACAGGGGCTCTCTGTGTTCACCCTCCCACCCAGGATCTTCCTACCTGCTGCTCTTTCATTCCACTCGTCCTCACCTGCTCAATTTCCCATTCTGTTCTAAGTGCACATCATTTCCTCAGAGAAGCCTTCCCCGACTCATCTGCCCAAGCCCATCCCCAACTCATCAAACCCTCCTTTGATAGCTCAAAGTGGAAATTTAAAAAATTAAACCATACAAAACCTCCAGGGAGTAATATAAACATCTGTTTATTCTTTTTTGCCTTCCCTTCCTTTCTCTTTTCCCAAGCTTAACATTTGCCCTGCTTAATTTAAATTTATTTATTTTGCCTCTGAGCTACTTCTTCAGCAACCACCACCTTCCCCCCCACACCCCTTTTTTTAAAAAAATTTTGAGACAAGATCTTGCTAAGTTGCCCAGTCTGGCCTTGAACTTGCCATCCTTCCTGCCCCAATAGCCTCTTGAATAGCTAGGATTACAGGCATACCGTAGCACACCTGGCAAAGTAGGTCTTTTTCAGAGGTCATAAAACCTTCCAGATCTAGTTGGAGTCCTCTGAATTCATTTCTGTTTCCTATGGTAACCAGTTTCCTGCATTTGGGGTTCATCATTTCCATGCATGTTTTGTGGGTTTTATTTATTTCTTTTTTAATCTTGCAGTGCTAGGGATTGAACCCAGGTTCTTATGCATGCTAGGCAAGTGCTTGCTTTTGTGTTTTTACTATATATCTTTGTGCCTGTATGTACTTCATGGAATTGTTTGGCATGTTTCTAAACTTTGAAGAAATGGCATTATATTGAATATATAATTGTGCATCTTGCTTTTTTTATTCAGCTGTAGGATTTTAAAATGTATCCACACTGATACATGTAGTTCAATACATACATTTTCACATACATTTTAGGTTCCATTATACAAGTTCAGCATACTGTGTTTACCAGCTGCCTCTGGAAGATATTCTGTCTTTAATTTTTTTAAAAATTAAAACCTATGCTACTATTGCTATTTTTTATACCCATCCCTGTGTGTGAAAGTGAGTCTTCCGGGTAGGTGCTTGGGTGTGGAATTGTTGGGTTCAGGACTTGGGAATTGGCAGCTTTGCTAGGCATGGCTAAATGGTTTTTCGAAGTGGTTGTACTGATTCACAGTTCGAAAGCAATATATGAGAGTTCCCGTGCTCCGCATCCTCAACAACACTTGGTAATGTCAAACCTCAAAAATTTTGCCAAGCTGATGGGTGTGAAATGACATTTCAGTGTTTTAATTTGCAATTCCCTGTTTACAAGCGAGAGAGACAGATCATACTTTCTTTGTTTATTGGCCATTTGCCTTTCCTCTTAGGTTGCCCATTGGCTTATCTGACAGTGTTTCTATTGGATTATCTCTTATTATGTGTAGGAGTTCTTTATACATTCTGGATACTACTCCTTTGTCAGGCTGTGGCCCATCTGCTGTCTTTTATTCCACTCAATTGCAGTTTTAAATTGTGTGATTATTTGAGCTAATATCTGGCTTTTCTACTATACTATAAGCACCATGAGAAGAGGGACCTGCCCCTGGGACAGTGTCTAACACATATCAGGGACTCATTAAATACTTCTGGACTGAAATGTATTGACAATTGACATCACTTGTTTGCTTAATATGTCTGCCTCCCCGACTCTCACCCTCAGCATCCCACAAAGCTATCAACCCCTTGAGAGCAGGACTCTGAGAAAATTTTACTCATCTTTGTATCTCCAACACCTATCACAACACAATGCCTCTGGCACAGATTATACATCCTATCAATCTAATTAATTAATTTCTTTTGTGACCCTACCCCACTCCAAATTCTTCTCAACCCATCTTCTATCTCCATGCCCAGTTAGATTACCTATAAAATGACTAGATATGGTGGCACATGCCTGTAATCCCAGCAACTCTGGAGGCTGAGGCAGGTGGATCAAAAGTTTGAGACCAGCCTCAGCAACTTAGTGAGGTCCTTAGCAACTTAGTGAGAACTTGTCTCAAAATAAAAAGATAAAAAGGATGGTGGTGGTGGGGGAGTGTATGACTCAGTGAAAAAGTGCCCCTGGGTTCAATCCATGGTACTGGGGGGGGGGGGGAAGGCTGCCTATAAGCAAATCAATAATAAAAACCTCAGGTATCTGTGAGAATCACATAACATAATAGATGTGTAAGTGGAGTACTTAGCACATCTTTGGCTCTCAATAAGTGGTGACTTTCAGCGTTCTCACAGTAATCATTTTGGTCACTAAAGATACATTCTGCTTAATTTTAACAGAAAGTTCTTTCAAAGAGAGAATAAAAGTGAACCTCCTGAAGATCTGGTGACCGAGTATTTTTTTTTCTCTTCCTTTTATTGGCATTTGACCCACAATATAAGGCTCAGTCCCAATGCAATCTCTGAAAAGCATCAAATATCATTCTTCTCCTTTTCTTTTATAAATTCCAGACATATCAAAGGCATATGAACCATACATAGAATTCAAACCTTTAAGTGGAAACATATAAAGGCCAATTCCACATCTTTGGCCAGAAGTCAGAGAGCAGAAAGGAGGTCTGTTAGTGATCCTAGAGTCGGGGGGTGGGGGTGGCTTGACGGCTGCAGCCAGGGACAAAAGCAGAACACTTACATCTGTTTCCCACATCTGCCATTGATTGTGTGACCTTTGATCTATTTATAAAATGAAGATAATAATTCTTGCTTTTTCTGGAGGTTGAGATTCATTAATGACTCATTTAAAAATGCTTTGAGATCCTTGACATGAAAGGCAGTTTGAGTCTATTTAGACAGAGCTCCCCAAAGGTAAATGGGCCTGCAGCAGCATCTATCCCCACAACATGGGAATACAATCTCCATGTTGCCAGAGAGTGAGGCCCAGGAAGGTGAGTCTGTTCCTTGAGTTGTAAGTTACCGACAGACAAGAGGAAAGCCCAGGAGGGCCGTCCTCACTGGGTGCACAAACCCTTCATCTGTGGCCCCATGTTTGCAGGAATGATAAATCTCAGGGCAGCCTTATTTGATCAAGATGTAATCCTATGCAGAGGCCTGTCATCTCCAGGGTTTCATCTCTGCATGAGGAAAGCAGGTGGCTCCTCTGGGCCCACTGCAACGTGAGTCCACCAGAGAGAATAATTAGCCATGGCGACTGCTGGAAAGCGGCCTCTCTCCGAAAGGGCCAAAAGAAACTTGGCTGGAGAAGGTGGCAAAACCCAGAAAGCCCTTCTGGAGGCTGAGTTTCTTTTTCCAAGCGCCTAGGAGAGGGGCTTTAAAAGCAGTGGAGGTGGCTGCTTGATGACCCTGTGCCACGGCTTCCTAGCACTGATCTGGGCCCCACTGTGGCCACAGGAACCTGACACACTGTGTGGTGGAGATAGTGACCTTGAGCCTGAAGATCACACTTTAAAATCCAACTGCAGGGCCTGGGGTTGTGGCTCAGCGGTAGAGCGCTCGCCTAGCACGTGCGCGGCCCAGGTTCGATCCTCAGCACCACATACAAATAAACACATTGTGTACAACTAAAAGCAAACTAAATAAATAAATATTTTTTAAAAAATCCAACTTCAGTGGTAGAGCACCTGCTTAGCGTGCAAGAGGCCCTGGGTTCAATCCCCAGCACCATGAAACAAATAAACCAAACCAATCAACACTAGTGACTTGCCCCAAAGTCACAAAGTCTGGCTAAGTATAGTGGCCTGCACCTGGAATCCCAACTACTCGAGAGGCTGAGGAAGGAGGATGGCAGGTTGGAAGCCAGCCTGGGCACTTTAGTGAGACCCTGTTTCGAAATAAAATTTAAAAAGGGCTGGGGATGTAGCTCAGTGGTGGAGTATTTACCTAGCATGTGCTAGGCCCTGGGTTCCATCCCACTACCAAAAAAAAAAGTCATAAAATCCAACTACAAAACTTACTGGCTGTGCAATTTGGTCACTAAACCTCTCTGAGCCTTGGTGCCTCAGCTATGGGAAGGGATACTAACACCAATCTGCAGGGTTGTCAGAGAGGTTAAAGAGACAAGGAATGGGCCAGTGTATCACACGTGGAAGAGGCTCCATCGATACTTAGAAACTTATTAACACCAAGAACTCATTTAAGACTGCACACATCTCACCTCCTTTACTCTAAACTTAATTTCTCTCTTCCTTCTTCCCTCCCTCCCTCCTTTCTTCATTTCTTTTGTACTGATTGAACTCAGGGCTACTTTACCACTTAGCTACATCCCTAGATCTTTATTTTTATTTATTTAAAATATATTTTTGAATTGTTGATGGACCTTTATTTTATTCATTTATTCATATGCGGTGCTGAGAATTGAACCCGGTGCGTCACACATGCTAGGCAAGTGCTCTACCACTAGGCCATAACCCCAGCCCTTTATTTTTTAATTTTTTATCTTTGGTACTGGGAATTAAACTCAGGGGCACTCGACCACTGGGCCACATCCCCAGCCCTTTTTTGTATTTTATTAGAGACAGTGTCTCACTGAGTTGCTAAGTGCCTTACCATTGCTGAGTCTGGCTTTGAACTCGTGATCCCCTGCCTCAGCCTCCCAAGTGTTGGGATTACAGGCGTGCACCACTGTGCCCAGGTAGCCCTTTATTTTTTATTTTGAAACAGGGTCTCACTAAGTTGCCCACGTTAACCTTGAACTTGACTCCCGAGGAGCTAGGATTCCAGTGTGCATCACCACACGCTGCATAGTCTTCATTTTGTAAAATATTTTTTTTTTATAGTTGTAGCTGGACAGCATGCCTTTATTTGTTTAGTTTTTTTTTAATGCAGTGTTAAGGATCAAACCCAGTGCCTCACACATGCTAGGCAAGTGCTCTGCCACTGAACCACAGCCCTAGCCCAGTCTTCATTTTTTAAGAGCAGTCTTAGTAACAAAAGAAATTGATCAGAAAGTATAACGAGATGCCATGTATGTCCTCTCTCCCCACTAAGGTTTCCCCGGTGATTTCCATATTAAAGTGGTACATTGGCTACAACTCATGAATTAGTGTTTACACATCATTAACTAATGCTCAGAGCTTATGGTGAGGGTCACCCTTCATATTGCACATCCTATGGGTTTTGACAAATGTGTAGTGGCACGTGTCCACCCTAACGGTATCATACAGAATCACTTCGCTCCACCTGTTCATCCGTCCCTCTCCCCCCACATCGACCCCTGGTGAGCACTGATAATGTCATTCTTTGCTTTTTCCAGAAAGTCACATAGCTGGACTCATCCTGATGGGTGGCTTCTTCAGATTGGATTCTTTCACTTACCAATATACATTTAAATTTCCCTCATGGCTTTCTGTGGCTTGACAGTTCTTTCGTGTTTAAATTTGAATAATATCCCACAGGCAGTATATACCAGTTTGTTTGTCTAGTCACCTACTGAGGACATCTTGGTTGCTTTCAAGATTTGGCAATTATAAACACAACTACTGTACACATCTGCATGCACGATTTTTTGTGGACCTAAGTTTCCAACTATGCCAATTTTTTTTTCACACCTTTGAACATGCAGTATTTTAGTCAACTTTTTCATCTTGGTCAATTTGACAGATGAAAAATGGCATATAGCTGTTACTTTAATATACATTTCTTTTTTTAATATTTATTTATTTACTTTAGTTGTACACAATGCAACGCATTTATGTTTACGTGGTGCTGAGGATCGAACCTGGGCCGTGCACGTGCTAGGCGAATGCTCTACCGCTGAGCCACAACCCCAGCCCACATTTCTTTAATTATGAGTGAAGTGAACATCTTTCATACTTATATTTTTATTTATGGAAATGGTCTCTTTGCGTTTATTTTTCTATTGGTTTGCTTTTTCTTAGTGACACATATAATATTTTTACATAGAAAAGAAATCTGACATTTGGGTCACATTTTTACGAATAATTTACCTAGTTTATTTGTCTTTTGATTTTTTTTCCACTTAGAAATTGAAAACATTTGTCAGTCAAGTTTATACATTTTACCCCCCTTGGGGACTCCGTGTTTTGTTTTCCCCATTCTGAGATTTTACAAAATTCCTGTTTTAGCCTAGCATTTTTCTGATTTCTACCATTTACATTTAAGTCTTTGATACATCTGGATACATTCAAGTGAAAAGAGGGAGGTAAGATTCCACATGTAGGGCTGGAGTTGTAGCTCAGTGGTAGAGTGCTTGCCTCATATGTAAGGCACTGAATTTGATTCTCAGCACCGCACATAAAAAAAGTTCTATCAACAACTAAAAATATATAAAAGAAGATTCCACATGCCACCCCCCCATTATTAACCCAGCAAGGAATATATCAGTATGATTTTCAGAATAATTCATCTCTACTTGTATTTGAAATGTCACCCTTGTTATATACAAAATTCTGATCAAGAATTGTATTTATTCTGGTTTTTTGTTGTTGTTGTTGTTGTTGTTACCAGGGTTTGAACTCAGAGGCACTCGTCCACTGAGCCACATCCCCAGCCCTAATTTGCATTTTATGTAGAGACAGGGTCTCACTGAGTTGCTTAGCACCTCACTTTTGCTGAGGCTGGCTTTGAACTCACGATCTTCCTGCCTCAACCTCCCAAGCCCTGGGATTACAGGCGTGTGCCACCGCGTCCGGCTATTCTGGTCTTTTATGTTTTTTTTTAATCTTTTATTTATTTATTTATTTTTATAATAGTAGTATGCATTATAATTCATAATACACATATAAAGCATCTTTTTACAAAACACTGTTTGTATACAATGTATATTCGTACCATTCAAATATTCAATCATGCATTTAGGATAATGGCATCCATCTTATTCAACCACCTTTTCTTTTTTCCCCTCCATCCCCCCTTGCTCCCTTCCTTCCCCTCCCTCCCCTTTGACCTTTCTAGTGTTCCTCTAATCCTCCTATGAACCCAGACCCGACACCACTGTGAGTCAGCCTCCTTATATCAGAGAAGACATTCGATATTTGGATTTTTGAGATTGCCTAACTTCACTTAGCATTATATTCTCCAACTTCATCCATTTACCTGTGAATGCCATTATTTTATTTTCTTTTATTGCTGAGTAAAATTCCATTGTGTATATGTACCACATTTTCTTAATCCACTCATCTACTGAGGGACATCTAGGTTGGTTCCACAACCTAGCTATTGTGAATTGTGCTGCTATAAACATTGAAGTGGCTGTGTCACTGTAATATGCTGTTTTTAAGTCCTTTGGGAATAGAACCAGGAGTGGGATGGCTGGGTCATAGGGTGGTTCCATTCTCAGTTTTCCAATAAATCTCCATACTGCCTTCCATAACGGTTGCACCATTTTGCTTTGTTTACCAAAGTTTCGTGTTGTGTTTTAGAAAATAATGGATTTAATGAGATATCATTCACATACTATAAAATCCACACCTTTAGGTATACGAGTCAGTGTTGTTAGTATATTCACAGTTGTGTGACTGACCATCACTACTGTCGACTTTCACAACATTTTCATCACCCCATGAAACCTGGTCTCCATCGGCAGCTGTACTTCATTTCCCGGTTGTCAGCCCCTGGAAATCACTAACCTACTTTTGGTTTCTATGGATTTGCCTATTCTGGACATTTCATATAAATAGAATCATACAATATGTGGCCTTTTATAACTGGCTTCTCTCAGTATAATATTTTCAAGTTTCATCTGTGTGGTAGTATATATATCAGCACTACATTTTTTATTTCTATATAAAATATTGGATACAGGTATACATTTGTGTGTCCATTACATTTAGGTTGTTCTTGTCCTTTTGGCTATTGTAATTTATGCAACTATGAACACTAATGTACAAGTTTTTGTGTAACCCATGTTTTTAGTTAGCACTCTTGAGAATAAACCTGTGCATGTGCGCACACACACACACACACACACACTCTCAAGTGGAATTGCTGGGTCATGTTCTTAACATTTTTTTTTTTTTTTTTTTTTTTGGTACTGGGAATTGGACCCAGGAATACTCTACCACTGAGTCATATCCCCAACCCTTTTTAGTTTTTAATTTGAGACAGGTTTTTACTAAACTGCTGAGGACTTTGCTAAATTGCTGAGGCTGGCTTCAAACTTGTGATCCTCCTGCCTCAGCCTCCCAAATCACTGGGATTACAGGCACGTTCCATGGCGCCTGGCTATATTAAACATTTTAAAGAACGGCCACACTGTTTTTCAAAATGGCTGCACTGTTTTATGTTCTTAATATAAACAACAGGGTTTTAATTCCTTCATATCCTCACTAACCTTTGTAAATGTTTGCCTTTTTTGTCATTCTTATAGGTATCTCATATCTCATTTTAGTTTTGATTGGCATTTCCCCAATGATTCATGATGATCAGCATTTTTCCAGTGCTTATCCGTCATTTATACATCTTGTTTGGATTGTTGTCTGTTCAAACCCTTTGATCATTTTTGAAAGTAGTTACTTGTCTTTATTGCTGAATTACAAGCATTCTTTATATATTCTGAACAGTAGTCTCTTACTATAGATAACCCATTTTGTATGTTTGCGTTCACTTTCTAGATGATGTCCTTCGAAGCCCAAGAGTTTTTAAAATTTTAATGAAGTCCACTATCTATTTTTTCTTTTGTTTGTGGTTTTGATGTCACAGCTAGGAAACTACATTATGTTTCAATGTCTGGGAGAGAGTTGGTTCCCACTACCCCCCCAACCCCATTTCTTTTCTTGTATGCTTACTTTTCCATGTGAACTTTAGAATCAGCCCAACTGTTCCAAAAGCAATTCTAAAAATTGGAATCACTGCGAATATCATGATGTGTGAAAACTGACATCTTTATAACAGTACATCTTCCTATTCAAAACCAGGGTAAGAGCCGGGCGCAGTGGCGCACGCCTGTAATCCCAGCACTTTGGGAGGCTGAGGCAGGAGGATCGCGAGTTCAAAGCCAGCCTCAGCAATGGTGAGGCACTTAGCAACTCAGTGAGACCCTGTCTCTAAATAAAATACAAAAAAGGGCTGGGGATGTGGCCCAGTCGTTGAGTGCCCCTGAGTTCAATCCCCGGTACCAAAAAAAAAAAAAAAAAAAAAAAAAAAAAAAAAGTCAGGGTAAGTTTTTACATTTATGTGGACTACCAAGTTCCTCGGTAACATTCTGAAGCCTCCTTATCACAGACTTAGCTATTTGTAACGGTTCTGTTTTGTGTTGTTGTTCATATGCACGGAATCTCATCTTCCATTTTCTGACTGATTGCTGATTGGATAGAAGATAACTACTAGCTTCTGTATATCAATCCTATAGCCAATAGCTCTAGTTCCTTGACAATTGATATTGAATTATTTTATTGATAATGTCTCTGCAAATCATCTTGAGTTAGAGGTTTATGGTCATATCATCTAGAGGTGATCATCTGACTTCTTCCTTTCCCGTTTTTGTGTGTCTTGTTTCTTTCTGGGGTGTAACTATACAGGCCAGGGCTTCCAGAGAAATGTTAAATGGCGTTAGTGGAAGTCCGAGTTGTGTTCTTGCCTGTATGAGAAATGCCTCTGGCAGCTTCCCGTGTCTCTGAGTCTTCCTTTTACTGTGCTCTTCTCTGTCGGGTCTCATATAATGTTGTTCTGGCTTCATAAAAAGAATTTGGAAGTTTTCCTGCTTTCTTATTGCTCTGGAACAATTTAAATAGCAGGTAGAATTCACCCATGAAACCATCTGGACCCGACACTTTTTTTGGGTGTAGCTCTTCAAAAACATTCTCAATTTATTCTACAGTAGTTGGTATGCTTCTTTGTGTGCTCGTGTTTTTTTTTTTTTTTTTTTTTTAAACTCTTCTGGAATTAATTGTAATATTTTCTATTTTCCTAGAAAGCAATTCTCTCCAAGGTTTTAAAACTTTCTGCCTAGGCTGACTGGGGTAAATGCCTCTATTAATGAGCTATGGATGTACCTGGTTATCTTCCAACTCTGACTTCTTATTTCATTTTTGTATTTGATCTCCAAGAAGCTGTGTGGGCAGTGGTCTTCTGCTGCAAGACTACGCTGAGGCTGGAGTCCCCCAGGGCCCGCCAGCCTGGTTTTGTTTGCCGTGACACAAGAGTGACTTTCCTCCTATACTGTGCGGTGACTTCAGCTGTGATGGTTCACCACTTGCCCACCCCTTCACTTTTATTTTCTCATTTCATCTTCACAAAATCCCAGGAGGTAGGTGGCATTGTGCTGCCCACATTTTACTGAAGAGGAAGCAGAGACTCAGAGAATTAAACTCCCGTGCCTGGGGTCACACAGCTGGTAGCTGCAAAGCGGTCATTCCAGCTGGACCAGTCTGCCTGCCTCAGGGCTGTTCTAGGTACACCGCATCCTACCTGCCCACACTCACCCTGCCAGAAGCATCCACAGTTGGGGGACTTCTAACTCGGGTCTGCGTTTTCTGGACTTCTGAGGTGTCCCCTAGTGTGACCTTAAGATCTCTCAGTTCCATGTTTTTTGAGGTTTGCCGTTTTGTCTAATGCAGCACTGGGGACTACTGAGAAAGCAACTGTGAAGCAGGGACTGCAGGCCCCGCTCTTCAACATAGTGTTTATAATCCAGTGAGGAAGAAGCTATTTCATGGGCTGAATTAAGATTTTCATTTAGCAGGGCGCGGTGGCGCACGCCTGTAATCCCAGCACTTTGGGAGGCTGAAGCAGGAGGATCGCGAGTTCAAAGCCAGCCTCAGCAATGGTGAGGCACTTAGCAACTCAGTGAGACCCTGTCTCCAATAAAATACAAAAAAGGGCTGGGGATGTGACCCAGTGGTCAAGTGCTCCTGAGTTCAATCCCCAGTACCACAAAAAAAAAAAAAAAAAAAAAAAAAAAAAAAAAAAAAAGGGCTGGGGATGTGGCCCAGTGGTCTGAGTGCCCCTGAGTTCAATCCCCCTGTACCAAAAAAAAAAAAAAAAAAAAAAAAAAAAAAAATTCTCATTTAAAAGCAGAATGACAAAAAGCCCTCATCAAATCATAGTGCCTGGAGGTGCAGTCCTAGAGAGCCTAAGGCTAGTTTGCACCATACATATCTGACCCTTAACAGCCATATGCCTGGAACACACTGCTTTGTCCCTCTGAGCCTTTGTCCCCGTGTCTATAAAATGTGGACAGCGCCACACATTTGATCCATATGGTAGGATGCATCTTACACTCGATGATGTCTCACAGGGATACTTGATTGTGTTTTTCTCTTTTTTTATTGTTGCATAAAATAGTATGGCTTTATGTCTTCTTCTTCTTTTTTTTTTTTCTGGTACTGGGGATTGAACCCAGAGGTGTTTGACCACTGAGCCTCATCCCAGCCCTTTCTATTTTTTTTATTTTGAGACAGGGTCTTGCCAAGTTGCTTCAGGCCTTGCTAAATTGCTGAGGCTAGCCTTAAATTTGCGATCCTCCTGCCTTAGCCTCCCAAGTTGCTGGGATTACAGGTGTTATGCCATCACACCCAGCGTGGCCTTCAGTGATAATCACATGTGATAATCACAAAGTTGTTAGGAGAATAAAATGAAATCATATAAGGTGAAGAGCCTGGTACAGATGCAGGCGAAACACTGGAAGAACTGTTGGCCAGGATTCTAATCTAGACTGTCATCACTACGTCGTTGATGACCAAGGGCAGGTTACTCCCCTCGTTCGATCCCCCAAATTTCCTTCTCTGGACTTCTTCCTCAGTAAAATGAGAGATATAGGGCTGGGGTTGTAGCTCAGTGGTAGAGCACTTGACTAGCATGTGTGAGGTACTGGGTTTGATCCTCTGCACCACATAAGAAGAAATAAATAAAAATAAAGGTATTATGTCCATGTACAACTAAAACATGTGTGTTTTACCTGTATCATATATATTTACATATATCATATATATCATAAATATATATGTACACACATACACACACACACACACACACACACAATGAAAGATGCATTTAGTTCATTAATTTAGCAAGCTTCTTTTAAGGTGTTTTCCAGGGCAGGCACAGTGGTGAAGGTGTGAGAAAGGAGTGCCTCTCAGCAAGGGGCAATGACTGACCTTGGGAACCTGAGCACCAGTGATCCTGAGGGTCCCTGCTAGCATCAAATTCTGCCTGGGACTCGGAGGAGGGAGAGACAGGGCAGGTATGTTTGGGAAGGCCATATGACATAGGCTCTGGGATCAGACAGTCTTAGAACAACTCTGCCACTTTCTAGGTGTATGACCTGTGGCCATCTGCAAAACGGGTATGATGACAACAGTCACTTTGTCAGGATGGCTGTGAATGTTGAATTAACTATGCATTGGAAAGCCCTTAGCTTAGCGCATGGTATATAAAAAGCAATTAATGAATGGGAGCTTCCTCCCTCCCACCACCTTCCTTCCTTCCTTCCTTCCTTCCTTCCTTCCTTCCTTCCTTCCTTCCTTCTCCTTCCTTTTCTTCCTCTTCTGCCTCTCCCTCTTTTCCCTTCTTCTTCCCAGTTTTACCTACTGCAAAAACTTCCTGGAACAGGAATTCCCTTCCCACTTTCTCTTGGGAGATTGGCACAGAAAAATGAACTCTGCTGAATAAATTGGCTTCCCCCATCGCTGGCCTTTGCAGTGGCTCCTGTCCTTGATGGACGTTTGTGGTATTTTCTGCCAAAGTAGCCCAGGCAGGACATTTTCTTCCTCCTGGAGGAAGCAGAGGGTATACCCAGCGCCCAGGGCCTGCATACTTTCCATACTTTGAGATCTGAAAAAAGGTTTTGGCTCCAAAATATGGAAAGATAATTGAAAAAAAAAATCTAGAAATGGTTAATGAAAAGTCGATAAAATGTGACGTTGGGTTAACTCCATTAATTGTTAAATTTAGTGTTTTCTTTGTATTTGAAAACAATTTGTAGGTTGGATTTCTCTCAATTTGCAAAAGTCCCCAGATAGGCACAATAATTACAGAGAAATTTATAGCCAATTGTAAATTAAGTAAGTTGTTTGCCAGTTGTAAATTAAATGAGTACGTTTAGCCAAATTCAGTAGCAAAATTATAAAGAGCTCTTTCAAAAATTTTACAGTTAAAATTGTTAATATGGAATATTTAAAAGTGTTTTACATAATATAAGGCCTCTCTAGGGCTTAGAAAATCTTTAAAATGGTTTATGCTGTGGTTGGGAGGCTGTTAACCTTCTTTTGGGTTCTTCTATTTTTTTTTTTTTTTCCCCAATGACAACTGATTTTTCTAGGCCTTTGTGAGAAATCTGATATTCAGAATTTGTAATAACTTTTGAAAACATTCCCAATGTAATAAAAAAAAATTTGCAGGATACTCAACCATAGATCAGTTCGATCTCAAGTAGTTTAAAAAAATTCACAATGCATTTTTGAAAAAGACTAGAAAGGATTATATGAAAATGTTAACAGACTCTCTAGGTAGAATAAGATGCATAATTATCCTTTATTTTTTATAGTTTTCAGACTTTGCAAATTTTCTACAATGAAAATGCATGACAATCAGAAAAACAATTTTTGGTAGTTAAAGAAAAAATTTTTTTCTTACTACAAAAGTAATTTATGCTCATTATAGAAAAATCGCAAAATACATACAAGCATAAGGAAGGAAAAGAAACATGCAAATTCCACCCACCCAAGACAAGCACTGGGTCCTTCCAGACCTTTTTATGCATACATAAACATTTATATTTTTATCACAAAACAGGATCATTCTGTACATAGTACTGTTTTGAAACCTGCTTTTTTCCTTCACAATGTATATTGAGAACTTTAAAAAAATGTCAACAGCACATTTCTGCAAGATGATTTTAATGGCAGCATACCACCACAGTTTGAGGATAAACCATACTTTAATTAACCCCTAATATTAAGCATTTATGTTGCTTCCAATTTTTCTCGATTACACTGTAATGGAAAGTGCCTACAAATGCTTCCCTTTCACAAGATCATAGACCGGTACCCGACCGGCATTTATTTTTGAATGATGCCAGGCTCTGAGGATCCGAAGGTATGTGGTTGTGATTCCTGCTCTGGAGGAGTTCCCAGCTCAGTGGGGAGACGGTGGCAGGTGTGATGAGCTCTGCCTGAGCAAGCCAGGGAAACCTCCTCTGGGAGCTGACATGGAATTGGGTCTTGAGGATTGAGTAGGAGTTCTTGAGGGTTGGGTGAGCAGGGAGACTTCATGGACATGAAAGAATGGAAAGGTGGCGTTTTATCTAAAGCCTGTGGTGTGCTGGGTACCTTCATATAAATGTTCTCATCATTATCCTCACCACTAACTCCACAAAGTAGCCTTTTTTTTTTTTTTTTTTTGCACCAAGATTGAACCCAGGGGCACTCACCACTGAGCCACACCCTTAGACCTTTTTAATTTTTTTTTTTTTTTTTTTTTTTTTTTTTAGAGACAAGGTCTTGCTAAGTTGCTTAGGGCTTTGCTAAGTTGCTGAAGCTGGCTTTGAACTCGCGATCCTCCTGCCATGGCTTCCCGAGTTGCTGGATTACAGGCCATGGCACCTGGTTCAGAGTAGCCATTCTAATTGCCATTTTCCAGTCAAAGAAACTGAGGTTACAGTGCTTATTTAGCCAGAAGCAGAGCTAGGATTTGGACACAGAACTCACTTTTTCTTCCTCCAAGCTCTTTTTCTTCTTCTTCTTTTTTTTTTTCCTGAAAAAAAGCAGGTAAGGCAAAACAAGGTCTAACTCTTTTTATTCTTGACTGATATGACTTAGTAATGAACCGTTCGGCAGTCAGCTACTTTAAGAACTCTTCTACCCACCATCATCAAGAAAGAGGAGAGTCCCAACACTGTTTTGGCTCTTTCAATAGCCATTCTTTTTTTTTTTTTTTTAATATTTTTATTTATTTGCTTTAGTTGTACACAATGCGTTTTATTCAATACATTTTATTTGTACGTGGTGCTGAGGATCGAACCCGGGCCGCCCACGCACCCAGCGAGTGCTCCACTGCTGAGCCACAATCCCAGCCCTCTTTTTTTTTTTTTTTTTAATCAAATATTTATTTAGTTGCTTTTAGTTGTACACAATACATTTATTTTTACATGGTGCTGAGGATGGAACCCGGGCCTCGCATGTGCAAGGCGAGTGCTCTACCGCTGAGCCACAACCCCAGCCCCTCAGTAGCCATTCTTTACAGCACTAGGAAGAGAGGAGCACCCTGCTGCCATCTTGGACCTGTATTTTGCCACCATTTGAAGGAGCTTAGGCCCTCTCTGCTATAGCTCATTTGTCTTGGCACAGAGATGTGGAGTTAGGCTCAGTGCAGTGAGGATGGTGAGACGTTTAGAGGATTGGGAGTGTGGGGGAGAGGGTGAAGAAGAATGGAGGGTGAGAGACAAAGAGGTGGCCCAGAGATGGATGGGCCACACTCAGGCACAGGTTAGTGACATCTATTAGGGGAATGGTGTGACCAAATGGTTCCTGAGGAAAAGTCAGGCAGCTCTGGAAAGGACACGATTTGGCCTAGAGGGAGAAATAAGTGTTGGGAACAACAGGTCAAGGACTAAAAATAATAATAGCTAACACTTTCGATTGCCAGACACCATTTAAAACATTTAAAAAACATTTTAACTGGGGCTGGGGTTGTGGCTCAGCGGTAGAGCGCTGGCCTAGCACGTGCACAGCCCAGGGTTCGATTCTCAGCACCACGTAAACATAAATGCATTGCATTGTGTACAACTAAAGCAAATAAATAAATATATTAAAAAAAACATTTTAACTGTCTTAATCCTTATGAGGTAGGGACTCACCTGGTTTTGTAAGTGAGAAAACAGAAGCATAGGGTGGGTAAGTAACTTGTCCAAGGGTACACAGCAAATGGAAAAGTCCAGATTTAGATGTAGACAGCCTACTTTTAACCACCAGTCTGGCTTAGCTGAATTTTTCGAGGCTGAATGAAGCAGCCTGTTAGCTCCATGATGCGAGGGGCCTGATTAACCCCTGCATTGCTGCGCAGAACTAGACTTGGGAGCATGGTGCACTGTCATAGATAGTTGATGAATGAATAAATGTGAAAGAGGCGAATCTGAACTGAAATAGTGTTGGGAGGTAGAAGTGAAGCAATGTTTCTGAGTTAGAATGGCAGGATTTGGTGACAAGAAGTGGGGATGAGCCGGGCGCAGTGGCGCACGCCTGTAATCCCAGCACTTGGGAGGCTGAGGCAGGAGGATCCCAAGTTCAAAGCCAGCCTCAGCAATGGCGAGGCACTTAGCAACTCAGTGAGACCCTGTCTCTAATAAAATACAAAACAGGGCTGGGGATTGGCCCAGTTGTTGAGTGCCCCTGAGTTCAATCCCCGGTACCAAAAAAAAAAAAAAAAAAAAAAAAAAAAAAAAAAAAAGAAGTGGGGGTAAGGAGAGGAAGAGGAGGATTCAGGGGGACAGTTTGGAGGTGCAAGATGGGAGGAGCAGGAGGAAGGGGTTCTCGGTGACAGTCTCAGCCTCGGTGAGACGGGGCTGCTGGGGGCATCAGGCTCAGACCACGTTAACCTCCCTTGAGAGGACCTCAGCCTCAGTCCAGCTCCTCATCTGAGAATCATATAAAACTTCTTCTGATTTCCATAGCAAAACGAACAGGTTTGCAAACTTCTCACATGCTAATTAAGAAACTAATTAAAACCCTTCGGTTCTTAAAGACATATGGTTTATTTAAAGTTGATCCAAGATGGATGTTTAGTTAAGCAATGTTTTTAATAAATTATAAAATAAATTGACTTTAATAATACTAGCATGGGGTTTCAATGTGCTGGATGAGTTCACTGGAATAGACTACTTTCTTTCATTTGAAACGTGATAAAATGAGATAGGGTAGTTAAAAAGGCCTAATGCCTAATGATCCTTTAAGTTAGTTCCCACCTCCCTAAACTCCATGGGGTAGCTATGGTCCTGTGTCCAGACGAGGAAACAGGAATAATTTGAGAGGCTACGGGATTCTTACGAAGGGATTTTGCAAGGAAATAGAAAACTCAGGACTCATACCTAGGTCCCTCCCTCCCCGGTAGCTGTATAATAAACTGTCCTCAAATGCAGCAGCTTAAAAGAGTAAATGTTTATTAGGTCACACACCCTGATGAAGGTCCAGGGCTTTGGGCAGAAAGCTCCAGCTCCTCTGTACGTGAGCCTCTGGCTAGGACTGCTCACGACCTGACTCTATCCAGACTGAGCCATCTGAGGGACAGAGGGGGATGGGGAGGGGGAGGGGAAGAGGACAGGAGGAGGAAGAAAGGCAGGGAGATGAAAGTCTTTTTATGACCTAGTCTTGGAAGAACTAGCCCATCAATTCCTCTGTCTTCTCCTCATTAGAAGCGAGTCATTAGGTGCAGCCTACACTCCACGGGAGGGGACTTTACAAGGGTGTAACATGCCAGGAGGCAGGTTCCTTGGGGAACATCTCAGCATGGTCCTCAAGGCACCCTTCCTACTCATCCCTGCCTGTCATTCCCACCTCGGCCACCTCTTTCCACCGCCTACTGCCCCTAAAATAAGTATTTTATGAACTTCATAAAGTTGCAATGCGGCCGGTTTGGGGCGATTTATATCTTCTATAGACAACAGCATTGAACTACTTAGCAAACCAGGAGGTGGAAAATGCTTATAAAGGGATCCAATTACTTTCATTGCCAAAGCAGTGTAAAATGCCACATGAAAAAAAAAAATGGACTTAATTGGTGAAAAATTAATTAGACAATTAAACTTATTTCTGCTTAAATACGTTTAGGTGTTAATTGGTAATCTGACTGGAGGTTTATTTTGAGGTGGATTGGTTATCTTGACGGCGTCCTTTAAGAAATGATCTCTGCTTAATATGCGTCGAACACTCCTGGTCTTGCTGAGAAACAACGTCTAGTTCACTGTCAGGGTTCTCCTCCAGATGGGACCAATCGGGGTCAGACTGGCCCAGAGGGCAAAAAAGCATTTGCTTTGGAAACCCGTCAAGAGGAAAATCTTTTTCCTGCCTGAGGGGCTTTTCTGGGAAGGCTGAGAGATCGCAGGAAAGGCTTAGGATTACAAGTGGGAAAGAGGGACTCCTGACATTTCTGCCTCGCTCTGGCTCCCAGGGCAAGTTACTTGAGCAAGTTACTTCTGCCATCTGGGTTTCGGTTTCTCTATCTGCAAAATGAGGTGGTAGGCATGGATGTTGTTTGAGCTTACTTCATCCATAAAATTCCATGATTGACAAGTACAGGGGATTCAGTAGGAGGGAAATCCTACAAAGCCCCCTCCCCTTTCTAATACTGGTATGTGAACCCAGGGGTGCTTTGTCACTGAGCTACATCCCCAGCCCTTTCTATTTTTTTTTTTTTTTTTTTTATTTTGAAACAGAGTCCAGCTTAAGTTGCTCAGAGTCTCCCTAAATTGCTGAGGCTGGCCTCGAACTTGAGATCCTCCCATCTCAGCCTCCCTAATCGCTGGGATTACAGTCGTGTGCCCACACACTCAGTTTACAGAGTATTTTATGTGCTGGCTAAACCATGGGTTGAACATATGTTCACCTGCAAATGCTATTTAAATGGCGAGGACAAAGAGAATGGGCAAGGGACATCCTCAGAAAAGAGATGGAAGGAGTGGAGACTGTGAGGCTGGCAGACGAAGAAACCAATAAGCCTCCTCGAGTTTCAGAAAGACCCCAGAATTTCAGGGCATCTCTGAAGGCCGAGTGAGCACAATGAAGCAAAAGTCCAGATGAGTGGATGTGACGTCCCCCTTCCCCAGATTCCTCTCTCCCTCACCACCCCTGGCAGGAGAGTGGCAGGTTCCTCTCTGGAGAAACCAAGCAATCACGTAGGAAGGAATTCCTCAGTGAAAAAGCCAGCCTGCTACCTGGTCACCTAACTGGGAAATCCACCGGGGACATCCCTCACCCCTGCTCCCCGCAAAGCCAGTTTCCACCAGTCTCTAATCTCTCCCTTTCCACCTAAGTGCTCAGCCAAGAGACCTAAAAAGATGTAAAAGAAAGGAAAAAAAAAAGAAAAAAGAAAAAGAAAAGAAAGAATAAAGAAAAAGAGACCATGCAAGGAACAACAAAAAAATAAGTATAATAATTTTTCTCAGAGATAAGCAGAAACTCATTCAGGTTTCTGCTTAAATGTCACTTCATCCGAAAGACTTCTCCTGGCCACTCTCTCTAAAATAGTCTCTCTTATTACTCTGCTTTAGTTCAGAAAGAGAGAACAGAGGAACAAAGGGGAGAGAACCATTAAAATAAATAATAAGAAAACTTTCCCTAGAACTGAAGGGTCTGAGAGCTTCCAGTTTGAAAGGGTCCATTGAGTACCGCACACAATGGAGGAAAAAAGACCCCACCAAGGCATATATATCATTGTGAAATTTCAGATCCCGGGGATTAAAAAAAAAAAAAAAATCCTAAAAGCTCCCTGAGAGATAAAATAGTAGGTTTTTTCTTTTTTTTTTTTTTTAACAAAGGATCAGCAATCAAAATTGCCTTAGAAATGAAATGCTCAATGAAAACATCAGAAGCTATGAGAAAATAGAGAAGTAGAGCAAGGTATCAAAAATCCCAAGGAAGAAAGACCCCAGCCTATCATTGTTTGTTCAGCTCAGTTATCAATTAAGTATTGAAGACATTTTTAGACGTTCCATTTCTCAGAAGGCTCACTTCCCACTCTTTGGAAGAAACCAAGAGACAGGGAGACATAGGACCCTGGGGATTCAAAAACAGGAGATGGCAAAGGGAACTCCCAGGGTGGTGGGAAATGGAAGCAACCAGTCCAGATTGAAGGATAAGGACAGATGGTTCTAGAAGGAAGATCTCTCAAGGAAGAAGAAGAAGAAGAAGAAAAAAAAAAAAAAAAGGAATTAGGTAGGTTATCTGAATAGCTTGGTGTGTGGAAATACTAAAATGCTGTTTGAAGGTCTAAGAAGAGTTCTTGTTTGGCATCTAGAATAGTAAGCAAAAAAAAAAAAAAAAAAAAAAAAAAATTAGAACTAATGGTTAACTTTAGGAAAAGCAAAAAATTGTACAAGGCCAGGGGTAGAGGCCAGGGGTAGAGCAGTAGCCTGGCAGGCAGGAGGCCCTGGGCTCAATCCCCAGCACTGTAAAAAAGAAAAAAGAAACGTATCTTGCTGCATGGGCTTGAATGAATGAAAATCAGAGTCATCATAAGGTAAACATTTGGTGTCAACTTATGCAAGTTCTAACTATATTTAGTGGAAGGAGGAAGCAGGAAGTTCTTTTGTTGTTGTTGTTGGTACCTGAGATTGAACTCAGGGGCACTTGACCACTGAGCCACATCCCCAGCTCTATTTTGTATTTTATTAGAGACAGGGTCTCACTGAGTTGCTTAGTGCTTGGCTTTTGCCTGGGCTGGCTGCTATCCTCCTGCCTCAGCCTCCAGAGTCACTCGGATTACAGCCAACGCACCCAGCTCAGGTGGTTCTTTTATAAAGCCAATTCCTCATCATCGGGCAGGCTCACAGATGATGGATAAATCTAACAGGTCTAATCCTGTCCTTAGACATATGAAGCTAAGTACCAGAAACTAGGTACTTCTAGAAGAGCCATTGTGGTTGCCTCTGGGGAAAGAGAAGGTGGAATAAGGTGTTGCGGTTTTTCATTCAAGGTGTATTGAGTGTTCTTTGACTTTTATTACAAAAATATTTGTTTTTTGTAATTGAATGGGACACAATATCTTTATTTTTTTTCTTTATTTTTACGTGGTGCTGAGGATCGAACCCAGGGCCGTGCACGTGCTAGGCGAGCACCAGCCCTGTATTCTTTGATTTTTAAACTAAGTGCAATCATTATTTTGAGAAAAAGAAAATCAAAGTTGTAAAAACTGCATGTGAATGATGGACAGTTCACGTGTGCACCATCATCAGCCAGCGTGAACTGGAATAAAATCTCTGCTGGAAAGTGAGACCGACTCATGCTTATGCAGCTGCCTGGGTTGGATCTGGGGGTCTGGAAGGCTGTCGGGCTTCCAACTCCTACCATTGACTGAAGTCCTACTCTTCAATAGCAATGGTGGGGAGAGAGCACAATGGATTGGGGTTAAAGGATTTGGGTTCAAATTTCATTTCTGCCACATATTAGCCAAGCCATGTTAGGAAAATGACAAATCTCAACTATTCCCTGGGCGTCCACCAGCGTGATGTTGGACACCAGGAATACAGCCCCACGTCCCTGAGGAGTTTAAGGAGGTGGGGTGAGTTAGTTTCCTCATTGATAAGATAGGCATTCATTTATTCACTGATTCAGGAGTTACTTACTGAGCACCTACTGTGTGCCAGAGCCTGGTATGGAGCTGGGATAAAATGCTGGGACAGGGCTGGGGTTGTGGCTCAGTGGTAGAGCTCTTGCCTAGCATGTGGGAGGCACTGGATTAAATTCTCAGCACTGCATTTAATAAGTAAACAAATAAGTACATAAAATAAAGGTCCATTGACAACTAAAAACATATTTTAAAAAATGCTGGGACAGTCTAGCTGCTGGGCAGGTGCAGGAGTGACAGAGGCTTGGGTTCAAGGTGGCCAGACAGGCAGAGCACACAGAGGACTGAGGGACGAGAGACAGGACCTCAGCATCATGCAGTGAAACCCCACACTCAGAGCCCTGGGCCCATCCCATCTGGGGGTGGATGGTGGTGCCTACTTCACCCTGCACTGGTTGAACCATCCTATGATATCTTCTCTCTGAGGACAATTTTTAGAGGGCTGAGAGTGTAGGGTTTTAGAGATGAAGAGCCTAAAAATACATCTGGGCCACTCATTCCTCCACTTTTGCAATTCATAAGTCAGTAACATGCCCAAGCCAACTGAGTGAGTCAATAGAGTTAATAACTTCTTATTTGCTATGTGAAGATATAAAAAAGAAACTTCAAGCAAAGAAAAAAAACTTGGCTACCAACTGCCATCATTTCTCTCTCTCTCTCTCTCTCTCTCTCTCTCACACACACACACACACACACACACACACACACACACACGGTTTACCATCAAGAATGTAGGGAATACATAATCTCAGACTACAAACCCTTAAATTGCAAACTTTTGCTGGGCACTACAACACACAGCTGTAATTCCAGCAATTCAGGAGGCTAATGGAGGAGGATCACAAGTTGGAGGCCAGTTAAAGTTTAAAAATTGCAAAAATATGTTTTTTGGGGGGCACTGGAAATTGAATCCAGGGGCATTTTTACATTGAGCTGTGTCTCCAGCCTTTTAATATTTTTTATTTTGAGACAATCTCAGTAAGTTGCCCAGGCTGGCCTCCAACTTGTGATCCTCCTGCCTCAGCCTCCCAAGTCACAGGGATCACAGGGGTGTGTCGCTGAGTCAGGCTTTAATTTGCATACATTTACCTTCGTTCATGGAAATGACACCACTGGGACCTTATTTTTCACATTTTACTTCGGTCATGTGACACTTGGGTGCAGACCAGCACTGGACCATGGCCAGGGCCTGGCTGTTTTCCACACCAGCCCCTTCACCTCACAAAGAGCTTGGAGGCCAGCCTAAATCGGGTGTCTGAGATGGCCTCAGAGCAGGGTCAGCCTCAGCTTTTGGTCACAGCAGTGAATAGGACCCCTACTAGTTCTTCCTCTGTGTGGAGAAAGGTAAGAGAAAAACTTGAGCAGAACTACTTCCTGTGAGGCCAGGGCCTCCATGTCTCCCCAACACCTCCCAGGCTGCCTGCGGGGTCACCGTACACCCTGGGCTTAGCTCCTTCCTTCACAGCCTCTCCCCGGGATCCCTCTCCTGGGGCTCCTCAAGAGACCCGGCCCAGCCTGGCCTCGGCCCTCCTCGATCTCTGGAAGCAGCCACTGTTGACCGGCCTCCCTCCTCGAGCCTCCCTGTTGCCCTGGGCTCTGGCTTCAGGATCTGTTCCCCTCCTGCTTCCTCAGCAGCTCTGCCTTCTCCTTTCATCCCTCCCCCTGTCTTCAGACTCCAGTTTCTCCCAGGTTTACTCCTCATCCAGTTCCTCCAACCCATCTCATTCACCATCCTCTGCACAGAGCAGATTCCCAAACTGCGATCCCCAGCGTCATCTTCTCTCCCAAGCTTCAGACTCGGGATGATAATGGATGGTTTGTCTGTTTGTCTGTTTTTGTTTTTTCATTTGGGTTCTGTGGATTGAACCCATCTGTGCGCTGCCACTGACTTACATTCCCAGTCCTTCTTATTTTTTATTTTGAAACAGGGTCTTGCTAAATGATGGAGGCTGGCCTTGAATTTGGGATCCTCCTGCCTCAGCCTCCCGAGAGGCTGGGATTACAGGTGTGTCACCAGGCCTGGCTGGGAATGGATGTTTTGACATCTCCACGTGGAACTCCAGGAGGTACCCAAAGTCACCAGTTACAAACAGGGGGCATTATTTTCTGTCTAAGTCTGCTCTCTGTCCACCCCATCTCCCGTCCCTTCTTGGTCAATGCTATTACCCTCCATCCTACCTCCAAAGAAGACAGTTAGAGTCAACCACTCACCTCGTCCCTGCCAGTTTTGGATCAGTCACAACTTTTCCCCACCCTTTCTTAGGAATAGCTTCATGTCTTAAACCCACCTTCGCTGTCACTGCCTGGTTACGGCACCTCATCCATGGCCTGGTAGAACGTTCTCCTAATCGGGCTCCCAAACCACCACTCACCCTTTACTGCTCAACCTCTGTCCTGTACAGAACAAATCCAGTTCTGCCCCTCCCCTTATTTTCACCAGAATGAAGATAAAAACAAGGAGCATTTAAAAAGTATAATCCTCGATGCTCATGAAGAAGATGTGAAACACACAATTTCCTTTATTGCTAATGGGAGTGCAATATGTTAAACTGCTTTAGAATTCAGTTTAAGATTACATAGAAAGAACTTAAATATATTCAGCTTTTGACCCAGTAGTTTCATTTCTTGGAAGCTAAGGAAAAACAAAAAAAACAAAACATCTACGAAAAAACTTCATACTTATGTAAAAGTTTATTTATTATATCATTATTTGTATAGAGAAATATTGGAAATCACCTAACCACATTACAATAGAAGTGATCTATGATACTGGATGCCTATTAAAAATATTTTCCCATAGAAAAAAAGAGGCCAAATAGAATACACTAAAATGTTAGTAGTGATCACTTCTAACTAGTGGGATTATGGATGATTTTAATTTTCTTCTTTGTAATTTCCTATATTTTCCAAAATTTCTACCACAAATTACTATTGTAATTAGATAAGAAATTCATTTTAAAGTGATGTTTAGAATAAGTTTGTGGTAAAGTGGAAAAAAAAGAGCAGCATAACAAATTGTATATACAACATAACCTCAATATAAACACAAACAACTGTGTAATGAAATAAACCAAACTATTCATAGTGAATTCCTCTGTGTGATGGCACCATAGGGAATTTTTTTATTTCACCTTCCTGATTTCCAACTATACTGGAAGAAGAATGTGGACACACACACACACACACACACAAAAGAAATTTTCCATGTCCCTGTGATTTAATTCACAGTTCTTTGCATGCTACAGTGACCCCAGATGATACTTCAAAAAATTGAGCCAGGTGCAGTGGTGCACACCTGTAATTCCAGTGGCTCAGGAGGCTGAGGCAGGAGGATCATGAGTTCAAAGCCAGTTTCAGCAACTTAGTGAGGCCCTAAGTAACTCAGCGAGACCCTGTCTCATTATAAGATATTTTAAAAGGGGGCTGGGGATATGGCTCAGTGGTTAAGCACCCCTAGGTTCAATCCCCAGTACAAAAAAAAAATTTCAGATATACTTCATATATCATAAAATTCACTCTTTCTATGGGTACAACTCACTAGTGTTTAGTATATTCACAAAGTTGTGTAGCCATCACTACTATCTAAATCTAGAACATTTTCATCACCCCAAAAGAAAGTAGGTACTAATTAACAGTCACCTCTCATTCCTCTTTTTCCCCAGTTTGCCAATCACTAAGTTACTTTCAGTTTATTATGGATTTGCTTATTTTAAACTTTTCATAAAATGGAATCATACAATAAGCAGCCTTTAGTGTCTAGCTTCTTTCACTTGGCATAATGTTTTCAAGGTCCATTCATGTGGTAGCATGTAATGTTCTTCATTGCTGAGTAATATTCCATTGTGAGGATATATGTCACATTTTGTTTAGTCACTTATCAATTGATGGACAGTTGGGTTGTTTCTACTTTTTTGGCTATTATGATACATGCTTCTATGGTCATTTGTGTCCAAATTTTGGTGTGAACATGTGTTTTCATTTCTCTTGGGTGTATACTTATGAGTGGATTGATGTGTCATATGGGAACTCTAGGCTTAGCTTTTTGAGGGACTGTGTTCCAAAGTAATCACAGAATTTTACATTCCTACCACCAATGCATGAGGATGGCAATCTCCCTGCACCCTCCCCAAACGTGCCATCTCTGTTGGTGGGAAATGGCTTCTCATTGTGGTTTTGATTTACATTCCTTTAAAGACTGATGATGTGGGCATCTTTTCATTTGCTAATTGGCCTGTCATGTATCTTCTTTGGAGGACGATCTATTAAAACACTACTTATTTAAAAATTAAGTTACGTGTATTTTCACTGATGAGTTGTTAGTGTTCTTTGTACATTCTGGATGCTAGTCCATTATCTGATACGTGATTGTGTTCTCCATTCTGTTTATCATGTTTTCTTTCCTCCCTGTCTTCCTTCCTTTCCTCCCTCCCTCCCTCTCTTCCTTCTTCTATTTCTTCTTCTTCTTCTCTTCTCTTCTTCTTCTTCTTCTTTCTTCTTCTTCTTCTTCTTCTTGTGTGTGTGTGTATGTGTGTGTGTAACTGGGGACTGAACCTAGGAGGTCACATATATAGGCAAAGGCTTAGTGACATGGACACATCTGAGAAATGCATTATGGGGCTGGGGATGTAGCTCAGTGGTAGAGCTAGCATGTGTGAAGCCCTGGGTTGTTTTTTTTTTGTTTTGTTTTTGTTTGTTTGTTTGTTTGTTTTAGTGGGGATTATACCTAGGAGGGCTCTACCATTTAGATATGTCCCCAGCCCTTTATTTTTCATTTGGAGACAGGGTCTCCCTAAATTGCCCAGGCTGGACTTGAACTTGCCATCCACCTGCCTCAGCCTCCTGAGTAGCTGGGATTAACAGGAGTGCACCACTGCACCTGGCTCTTTTTCACTTTAATGATGGTCTCTTTTGAAGCATGAGAATTTAAATGTAATGAAGTTGACCTATTTTTTTTTTCTTTTCAGTGTGTGCTCTTGGTGTCACGTATAGTAAACCCTTACCTAATCCAAGGTCATAAGGATTTACACCTATAATTTCTTCTAAGGGTTTTGTAGGTTTAGCTTTTATGTTTGTCTTTGGTCCATCCTAAGTTAATATTTGTATATGGTGTGAGGTAGGGGTCCAACTTTATTTTTTCCCCTGTGACTATTCAGTTGCTAAACACTAATTGTTAGTTTAAAAGGTTGTTCTTAGCCGGGCGCGGTGGCGCACGCCTGTAATCCCAGCACTTTGGGAGGCTGAGGCAGGAGGATCGCGAGTTCAAAGCCAGCCTCAGCAATGCCGAGGCACTTAGCAACTCAGTGAGACCCTGTCTCTAATAAAATACAAAAAAAAAGGGCTGGGGATGTGGCCCAGTGGTCGAGTGCCCCTGAGTTCAATCCCCGGTACCACAAAAAAAAAAAAAAAAAAAAAAAAAAAAAAAAGGTTGTTCTTTCGCCCACTGAGTTACCTGGACACCCTGTTGCAAACCAACTGACTATAAATATAGGGACCAGGTGGCATTTTCTGGCCTCATCAGACCTCACAACTTGCCCAGCTTTCCTTGCCCTTGATGCCCCCCACTTTAAAAAAAATATATTTATTTATTTGCTTTTAGTTGTACACAATGCGTTTTTACATGGTGCTGAGGATTGAACCCAGGCTGCGCACGTGCTAGGCGAGTGCTCTACCGCTGAGCAGCAACCCCAGCCCAAATTTTATTTAGAGACAGGGTCTCACTGAGTTGCTAAGTGCCTCGCTATTGCTGAGGCTAGTTTTGAACTCGCGATCCTCCTCCAGCCTCAGCCTCCTAAGTGCGTGCTGGGATTACAGGTGTGCGCCACCGTGCCCGGCTTTTTTTTTTTTTTTTTTTTTTTTTTTTGGTATTAAGATTGAACCCAGGGGCACTTAACCACTGAACCACATCCCCAGCCTTTAATTTTTTTTTTTAATTTGGAGACAGGGTGTCACTGAGTTGCTTAGGTTCTCACTAAATTGCTGAGTCTTTTTTTTTTTCTTTTTTTCTTTTTGTGGTGCTGGAGATTGAACTCAGGGCCTTGTGCGTGCGAGGCAGGCACTCTACCAACTGAGCTATATCCCCAGCCCCCTGAGGCTGGTTTTGAACTCGAGATCCTCCTGCCTCAGCCTCCCCAGCCACTGGAATTATAGGCATGCGCCACTGCACTGGGCCTGAAAATGCATTTCATGAGTGTGAGTTGAACGACCATTGATGAAATTTCTGAAAATTAAGCACTATGCGAAGGACTTTAATGGGAAGACAGTAGGGCAAATTATTGAATTTCTGCCCCTCCTTCCAGTTCCAAAATCAGAGTGCATTCATTCATCTGTTCAAGGAGTTTTTACCAAGCACCTTCTGTGCACCAGGAATTGAGGATAATACGGTGAACACAGCAGGCACGGCCCTGCCCTTACGGTGTGGAGAGCGCAGATGGCGAAGTAGACATTAACAAAATCCTGCCAGGGGCTGATGGACAATTTGGCCACCTGGCTCACTACTTTTCCTGTTCACGCCAGTCTCCACGATGACTCTGAGGTCCACGTAGATGCGACCCTGCCTTGGGTTTCCTGATGCTTTGATGCCATGATTCCCCCCACCCCATGTCCCCCAGGCCCCGGGGTCACACACAGACGTGTCATGGCTGCAGCACCTCCCGTGTCCTGTCGGCCACCCTAATCACGTGGTTACCTCATGCCTGCCCCACTCGCCTGGCCCAGGACTGCATCCCAGCGCTCCCTCTGTGACTTTTCTCCGCCCCTTACCACCCTGGACTCAGACCCCGACCTTCCTCCTCACCCAGCCTGGACGCCCATGGCCCAGTGTCGTGACTGAATGACACCCTCCCTCCACTTCACTGCCCGTCACTGCCCCAACCCTGGGTAAGCCCAGTGGGGCCCCACGTGGCACCTGCACCCGGGCTCAGGAACAGGCTTGGAGGAGACAGCCCAGCTGCCCAGGCGGTCTTGTTTTACACTTAGGTTTTACACTTAGGTGCGCACACAGGTGCTCAGGCCAGCGCCCCGGCAGCCCTACCCCAGCCCCGGCACTCTGCTGCCCACCGAGGCTGTGGGGCGCCTGCCCTTCTCTCCAGCATCCTCCTCCTGCCCGCTTCTTACCTTCCTATTCACCGAGACCATCAAGGCCATCAGAAGGCTCATCACCCCCCACTGGACTTACCAACCTCCAGCATCGTACCCAGGTGCCCCCCCCCCTTCTGTTCCAAATGAAAAACCGTCCCTTGTCCACAGGTAGTACCCACCCTCTGTTGGGTCCCAGTCTCCTGTGGAGACTTTGAAATCATCTCCCATGAATCATTGGTGTCTCCCTCTCCACTGGAAATTTCCTTTCAGTGTAATACAAATATGCTGTAAATACTTCCTGTCTTTAAACAAAGCAGAAACACTCTCCATAGAGTTGATGTGCTCTTTTGGCTCCTCCCCTGTTTTCTGCTCCTTGTTGTAGCAAAATTCCTCAGATGAGTCGTCTACATGTCATCCAACCTCACCTGCATACTTTCCCAGTTTGCCTGCCCGGCCAAGTTCATGCCTGCCCCAGGGCCTTTGCCCTTGCTGTTCCTTTTCTGGAATAGTCTGTTCACACACCATTGCATGGTTTGCTCTCCCATTTCACTGAGGTTCCTGCTCAGTAGGACTTTCTTTGCTGCCCCTATCTGAAACTGTCACTGCTGACACTACTCCTGATGCCACATTAACCCTCCCCCAGCTTTCTTTTTCTTTTTCACTTTTTAAAAACCTATATTGAGAAAATTAATGGGATTCAGTGTGATATTTCCAAACATCCCACACATGCATACAGCAGGCACACCTTGAATCACTATTCTATGTTTGGGTCAACTTTGTGTAGTTTCCACGTGTGAGAAAAAAACCATACTGTACTTGTTTTTATGCATCCGGTTTATGTCACTTCACATCATGTCCTCCCGTTCCATCCACTTTGCTACAGATGACAGGATCTTATTCTTTTTTATGGCTGAATAATACTCCATCATGTGTGTATAGCACATTTTCTTTATCCGTTCATCTGTTGCCAGCGCCTAGGCTGATTCCATGTCTTAGTTATTGTGAATAGTGCTACAGTAAACACAAGTGTGCAGGTGTCTCTTTGGTATGATGATTTTGTTTCTTTCTGACATATACCCAGAAGTGGAATACCAGCTTTGTTTTTCTCCACGGCCACTTGTCACTGCTTGAACGTTCTATTACCCAAGGATGTGTTGACTTTCTGTCTCTTTCTGTGTTTGAATGGAAGCTGGCTGGGCCCAGGGCTTGCTTTTGTTCACCCTGTATTCCCAGGTTACGAGATCCTGTCTATCTCATGGTGGACGCGGAGCAAGGATGACTGGGCTGGGCAGTAGCTAGCAGTGAGCAGTGACATGCAGGCGAGGTCACAAGCGTTCTTTCAATTACTTTAGGGTCCTTCTTTAAACTACTGCCAAAGTGGATGAGGAAGCAAATGGTGGTGGTTGATGTGTAGAATGGACGACCCTTCAGGATTCTGTGAGAACATCTAAGGAATAGATTGACCCTGTCAGCAGAGACGCAGAAAGTTTCCCTGAGGAGGTGATTATGCAGACATCTGAACAACAAGAGGGGATTAACTGGAGGAGGTGGAGAGGGACGAGTGTTCCAGACCCGTTCCAGACCCGAGCATGCAAAGGCCTGGGCCTGGGAGGACGGTGTTGAACTTGAGAGAAGGCCAGCAGCAGGCCCCAGGAAGGGGCGGGAACTGGTTCAAGGGAGGCAGGAGCCAGGCCACACAGGGCTTGAAGGGCCATGGCCGCTGTCCTAAGAGCTGCAGAGCCTTGGACACAAGGCAGAGTATGATTAAATTTATATTTGTAAAGATCCCCCAATACAATTATTATTGCTAATGATGATGATAAATGCTTTCATCTGTAGAGTCTGAAGAAGTATTTTCACATCGCCATGCCAGCCTGTTTCTTGAACCCACCAACAAGGTCCGTCCAACTCGAAGATGCGATGTCTCCGTTAGAGGGATCCTGTTTTCTGTATCCCCAAACCAAGTCACGTGGTCACAAAAGGATTTTTCCCCCCCCCTCCTAGTATATACAAAGCTTCACATTTAGTTATGCATTTAGCAAATGGTCTCGATTAAGACCACACAGCATGCCCGGCCATTGAGACTGTTCTAGGATGTAAGGGAACAGATATTTCTGAAAGGTAGCCCTGCACCAAGACCCCGTCGTCCTTTTGGAGAAACACGTGTCCCAACATTATTGGGCCATAAGTTCAATATTATAACAATGACTTAAAAGGCAAAGTTATTCCGTTCCCTTCAACAAAGGGGTGATTGTGCCTTAACCCCTAAGGCTTCTGTGTCTGGTGGAGGAGGCCAGGCCACAGGGTGAGGTTGAGGCCGCTACCTTTGGGGGGGCCCAGGCCTGGGGACAGCTCTTTCTGAGTAGAATGATCCTTTAGCAGGATATGCCCAGCTAATCTGCAGTTTTCTGCTGTGTTCTTTGAATGATGAAAGAGCCACCTAGTACGCAAACAAGAAGCACACCCCTGGGAAGGCAGGAGGAGGCGGGAGTTCAAGGACGGCCACCGATTCTCTGTTTAATGGATGAGAGAAATAAAAGTGCTGTACACACACGAGGACATTTAAATCATGTCCTCCTCTGAGTCTGGCAGGAACGTGGGCCAAAGGACTTGGTGTGACCTTGTTAGTGGACTCGTGGACCTTGAGAAGTCTTTCTAGAACTTTCCTGGAGAAAAGCAAGAAGAGAGGGTGACTCTGGCGTGAGTGTGGAGAAGAGTCAGGAGAAAGCTGAGGGAACTCCTGACACCAGGCCTTAGTGGCAGTCAGCCACGAGAACTGGGGACAACCAGGAGCCACGTTCCTTCTCCTGGGGAGGCCGGGGAGTAAAAGGCTGAGATTAGGTGATTTTATAACTGGGGAGAAGGTGTTTCTCCTGAAGACCGTCATGAACTGTTTGCAACCCTTACAAGAAGAGAACAGTCCACACTGGGTATAGATTTCGAGAGCTTCTCAACATAAACGTCAAGCCTGCCTGACCGTGAAGCTGGCTCTCTCGGTGACCCAGGAAGGCCCCGGAGTGTTCTGAGGGACGAGACTGAGACTTCGGGGTTGAGGATCACATCTGAGGTGTGTCGTCCTGCTCCACTCTTCTTGTAGCTTTTGGGGGACACTTGCTCACAGCCCACAGCACTCTGAGGAGATGCTCAGATGGCCGGACGTGGTGGCCCATGCCTGTAATCCCAGTAACTTGGGAGACTGAGGCAGGAGGATCACGAGTTCAAGGCCAGCCCCAGCAACTCACAGCAGTGTAGCAAGACTCTTTCTTAAACTAATAATTTTTGGAAAGGGCTGGGGATTGGCTAACTTCACTTAGCATTATTTTCTCCAACTCTATCCATTTACCTGCAAATGCCATGATTTTATTCTCTTTTAGTGATGAGTAGTGTTCCATTGCGTATATATACCAAAGTTTCCCTATCCATTCATCTGCTGACCCAAAAAACCAAAGTTGAATGATCTCTTTGATATGAAGATACTAACTTATAAAGGCAAGGGAGTGGGGATGAGAGGAATGAAAGAGCTTTAAATAGAACAAAGAGGGCGGAAAGAGGGGAGGGGGCAAGGGGATAGGAATAATGGTAGACTGAGTTATCCATGATTACCCTAAGTACATGTATGAAGACACAATTGTTGTAAAAATTCTTTATATAAAACCAGCAACTTGAAAATTTGTGCTCTTTATATGTAATATAAAATGAAATGTACTCTGCAAACGTAGAACAAATTAGAATAATAAAAATTTTTTTTAAAAAAGGGCTGGGGCCGGGCGTGGTGGCGCACGCCTGTAATCCCAGCACTTTGGGAGGCTGAGGGAGGAGGATCGCGAGTTCAAAGCCAGCCTCAGCAATGGTGAGGCACTTAGCAACTCAGTGAGACCCTGTCTCTAAATAAAATACAAAAAAAGGGCTGGGGATGTGACCCAGTGGTTAAGTGCCCCTGAGTTCAATCCCTGGTACCACAAAAAAAAAAAAAAAAAAGGGCTGGGATATAGCTCAGTGGTAAAGTGTCCCTGTGTTCAGTCCCCAGTACAAAAAAAAAAAAAAAAAAAAAAATCCTCAGATGGTGACCAGTGACCACTGCACCCCAAAGAGTATGTGGGAGTTGGCCTTCCAGACAAGTGCTTGGTACTTTCTAGAAAATTCTCAGTTGTCCTGACAGTCTGCCCACAAATTAGGGAAAGGAACGGAAGTAAAGGGGTTGACATTTTAAGGCCCCTGGCTCTCTGAGGCTATAGCTCGCCATCCTTCATTATTCATAATGTCAGTACTGGGCACCTGCTTTACTCTGGTCACTTGGCTGGACACTGTGAGGGAGGCGAAGATGCCCAGTTATGACCACAGCAGCTGCTGCCGTGCACAGGGAGGCAGACTCTGTGAGGGCCTGAGGCTTACAGGATCTGGGAGGACCGTCTTAGGAAGATCACAGAGATTTGAAAAGAAAGGCCCGAGTCCTTCTCAGTGCCCTCTGAGGTGACATGGAGGGTGGGAGGGAGGTCAGGGTGGGAAGAGACAGTAGCCTCCACGGATTGTTGTTGATGCATTTTGCAAGAAAACATTGCAAGAGCCCCTCTGAGGGACTTATGCAAGCACACACACGACCGTGTGTGTGTGTGTGTGTGTGTGTGTGTGTGTGTGTGTGTGAAGCTTCATTACTCTGGGAAAATCCACCTTTGGTGCTGAACACGGTGCATTCATGATTTTGCGGACTCTTCAAAATTGTCCTGTGAGATACCTATGGCTCCTTCTCCATTTCCAGAAGAATCGCTGAGAACGGGGAGGCTGGGAGCTCAACACACAGCGAGGGTGCGAGGGCCAGGGGTTTACTCCAGATCACTCTGGCTCCAGAGCTACCTCTCTAACGCTCCCTGCCTCTGCTTCCGGGACCCACCGGGAGCCCAGAGACCCCAGAGGAGTCCCCCCCCCCACTACACACAGCGGTCCTCTCTCCCCTCCAGTCTCTGCTCACCTCACCAGCAAGGCCCTCCCTCTCCACACACTCTCTAAACCGGCTCTAATTTTCCCCATAGTATTTTATTTTTATCAACTTCGTATATATTTATTTTATATCTCCCCTCCCCCCACTAGGATGTGAACTTCATGAGGACAGGGACCTCAGTCCCCAGGACGCTGTCTGGCAATGGAGAAGTCATTCGATATACATTTATTGAACTAACTAAGCAATTAACTAATTAGTTATGGTGCCAGCTTGTTGGGGGTAAATGCCTGAAGGATGTTACAGACAACAGGTGTTAGGGTGGCGAGACGATCACCAAGCTTCCAAACCAGGGGACTGTCAGAGAGGGTTTCCAGGAGGAGGCTGGCCCGTGAGGATGGCTAAGCTGGGTTATATATTTAGGAGGCAATGGCGGGGGAAGGCATGGGATGGGTGGCGGTCCAGCAGGCTGCTTGGCACGCCTCCCAGCCTTCGTCAGCCTCCCTGGATGTGGGCCTCTGTGCTATATTCACACATCATATAAGTGGGTTGTTAAACACAGGCACTAGCTACCAAGGGATGCTATGGTTTCTCCTTCCTTGGAGATCTTTAAAAATAGGCAGAAGCCTTCAACTGTCCTACATTATTTAGGAAGGGAAGCACTGACATTTTAGTTCCTGTCGTCACTTTAACTGTTGTCTGATGTAGTCACCTCAAGGACTCTGAGGTAGCCGGTCTCACTGTTATCTCCATTTTGCAGGTGAGGAAACTGAGGCAGAGAGAAGGAAGGGAATTGTCCAAAGTCTCTGACTAGAGAGTTTGTGGCCTTCCCCAGTACCCTGAGGCTCTTGAGGATTCCTCCTGTAGCCTGCCTTTTTTAGGACTTAGCATGTTCTAGATTAGAATAGCGCCATGGCGCTCCGCAAGGCTTACATCAACTAGTGGATTTGTCATAACAGCGATGGCAAAAGTGACTGCAGTCGTGTGACTGAGCTCTACTGATCATAGAGGGGCCTTTGGTGGAAGAAGGAGGTTGGACCTGTTCATGCCCCTATTTACAAAGAGACGGTGTGAGTAGCAGTAAATTGTATCTTCCATAGCTTGTGAGTCAGGGGAAATGTGGATTAAAGCAATCATTGAATTAAACGCTGGGTTCCCAAAGTGGAGGTGTAGTTCCATTAGCACACTGATGAATCGCTCTGCCCTGTGGGTGGAGAGACGTGGAAGGAATCGTGGAAGAATTTTATAGGGAAAAAGAAGGCAGGGAAAGTGAAAGTCAGGAATTGGAAGTCTCCTGAACCCTAACCCCTTATGCGTGTCCTTTGAGAAGTGGCGTGGGACTTTGCCATCAGACAGCCCTGATTGTCTATGGAAGTCAGATAACATTGCTCCATCACTCAGCAACAGAAACCATCCATGCGGCCTTCAGAGGGAGAAGCTGGGACTCCAGAGCTGATAGATGTGCTGCTCAGAGCTCCCACTATTGCTGGTCTGATTATTACTCATGTAGAGGACGAATTACACATAGAGGCCTGGGCCACACATGGCCCTCTGGGGAGGAGGGCAGAGTGCTTTGATTGTTGGTTTCCTCACGACGGTACCCAGTGAAGGAGCAGGTGTTCATGACTGCCTCTGAGCCTCAGTTCATTCATCTGTAAAATGGGCAGAATGGTACCTGCCACGTGAAGGTTTTTCTAAAGGTTGAAGCTGTTGTATCTGAACTGGTTGGCACAAAAAAACCTTCAGTAAATAGTAGTTACTGCTACAATGTATTCAAATATTTAGTATCCCTTTCGCAGATGAACCATGGTAACTTTTATTTATTCATTTGTCAATTCCAGTATGCAGATTAAAAGGAAAAAAAAGAACTTTTTCCACATGGCTAAAATAATAACAATATCTCTCTTAATATCATTAATAATAATTCCTTACTTTTTTTTTTTTTTTCAGTCTTGGGGATTAAACCTAGGGCCTCACCCATGTCAGGCAAACACTCTACCACTGAGCTACACCCCCAGGCCAATTAATAATAATTTCTTAACATCATCTAGCATTTTAAAAATTATTTATGTATTTGTTTCAGTTGTACACAATGCCTTTATTTTTATGTGGTGCTGAGGATCGAACCTGAGCCGCACACGTGCTAGGCAAGTGCTCTACTGCTGAGCCACAACCCCAGCCCCTCATCTAGCATTTTTTAAGCCTGGTGCAGTGGCTCACACCTGTAATGCCAGCAGCTCAGGAGGCTGAGGCAGGAGGATTGCAAAATTTAGCAAGACCCTATCTCAAAAACTTAAAAGGGCGGGCTGGGATTGTGGCTCAGCGGTAGAGTGTTCACCTAGCACGTGGGCGACCCGGGTTCGATCCTCAGCACCACATACAAATAAAACACATTGAATAAAACGCATTGTGTACAACTAAAGCAAATAAATAAAAATATAAAAAAAAAAAACTTAAAAGGGCGCCTCTGGGTTCAATCACCAGCAAACACACACACACACACACACACACACACACACACACACACACAAAATTTCCTTAGTGACTTTTAAATCCAGCCAGGCGATTGCCTTGCCTTGACCAGCAGGTTCTCCCTGTGGGCTGGTGGAAGATGAACTCATGGTCATATTTGCCTAAGCCAAACAGAATTGGAAAGGTACATCTGTTACAGGGAGAAAAAAAAAAAAAAAAATCATGGACTGTATTTTAAGACTAAATAGAGTCGATCTGGGATTTCCCTCTGTTTTGGTGTATTCAGGTCACCCCCCCTCATTAGTGCCGATTGTATTTAACACTGCCACAGTTAATGAAAGCTTTAGTAGTTAAGCACGCACACCACCTCCTCTCTTACTCCAGGCTGCGCATCCGAGTCTTCCGGTGCAATTCAACATTTACGAAGCGCCTACTAAATACAGGAGATTCCTCCTTATGTCCCATCTCATGGAGTGCTCAAACCCAACCTAAGGGGCTTCCCCCAGGAAATTCTGTACACCAGGAACCAGACTTGACTGCCTAAAGTGGGAGAGAAGGGGCACTTACATCGTAGAATTACTTGTCTATGAATTCTAAGATCTAGACAAAGAAACCTTCCAATTCCTTTGGGGAAAAACATTTCATAATACAAATGCTAAAAATCAACAAAAAATTAAAAAAAAAAAAAAGTTCACCTCTCTATTTCTTCTTACCCAGTGATGCTTTTCCTACAAGGGCAAAGAGATCTGAGAATACTGGGAAACCCGTTCCTCAGGGGCTTTGCTGAAGCAGGGAAGACAGCAATTCCCAGTCTGGACTCTTCCCCTAAGACTGCTGTTTCCAGTTCTTTGAGCCAGAAATCACTGCCTTCAAGAAGAGAAAAAGAACAAGCAAAGTTCTGAGCTAAGGTTAAAAAGGTACAAAATAGAGCGTTTTATAAGACCCGATGTGCGCAGTGATGTGGAGAAACGGGCCCTCTCACCCACTGCTGGCGGGAGCGGAGATTGATATCTTTCTGGAGGGCAATTTTGCTAACACCATCGAAAGTCTTAAAAATGATCGTACTCTTGAAATTGATCCCAAGGAAATAAATAGGGCTGAACTCAAAGATTTATCCATAGGAATAGTCATTGCAACATTGTTTACAACGCTTTTTAGTAAAAAATTGGAAATAACCTAAATGTCCAACCATAGGGGACTGATGAAGGTTGATCTAATAACTCATCAAGCATTCCTTCCTATGATAGAATGTTATTCAGGCATTAGAAATGGCATTGTAGAATCCGGGCTCTCAGTTAGGGCCCACAGATCAGAAAATCTCTGAAATTATACGCAAAATCATATTTTTGTATGTTTATGTGTGCACACTTCTGAGGGGAGGATATTTATGAATTCTCAAGTAGGTACATGATCCAAGAGAGTAAGATAATCACTGTTGTAGAAAACATTCAGAGCAGAGAGATGTTGACAACGTATTATTAAATGAGAGAGTGGGAAGGATAGGTTAAAAAGCAAAGCAAATATAATATGATCTCATTTTTGTCAAAAATGTATAGGCATGTATGTGTGTGTGTAGAAAAATATTAAAGGTTACCCACCAAAATGGTAATCATGGTTATCTCAGAAAAGTGGGATTATAGGTGATTTTTTTTCTTTGTTGTATTTTTCTGAAATTATTACTATGAACACATATTACTATTAGAATGAATATATATATATATGTATATATATATTAGTTATTGGGGATTGAACCCAGGGTGCTCTACCACTGAGATGTATTCCTATATTTCAACCCTTTTTTTTAAAAAAGAAGTATTTTTCTTTTTTAATTTTTTTGTACTGAGGATTGAACTCAGGGGCCCTCGACCACTGGGCCACATCTCCAGCCCTTTTTTGTATTATATTAGAGACAGGGCCTCACTGAGTTGCTAAGTGCCTCACCATTGCTAAGGCTGGCTTTGAACTCACCATCCTCCTGCTTCAGCCTCCCAAGTGCTGGGATTAGAAGCGTGCGCCACCGCGCCTGGCTAAGAAGTATTCTTAATTATGAAACATTTTGTATATACAGAAAATAATATAATTGGCAACCATGAACTACCAGACTTTTAAATTTTTATTTATTTATTTTGCAGTAGAATACCTTTTGACATATTGTACACAAACGGAGCACAACTTCTCATTCCTCTGGCCGTACATGGTGCAGAGTTAGTCCAGCAGTGTGATCATACATGTGTACAGGGTAATAATGTCTGTCTCTTTCTATCGTCTTTCCCATTCCCACAACCCCACCCCTCCCTTCACTTCCCCTCCACACAAACCAAAGTGCCTTCATTATTCCCTATCCCCCTGCCCCACTATGGATCAGCATCCGTTTATCAGAGAAGACATTTGGCTTTTGGTTTTTCCCTAACCCTTTATATTCTTTTATTTATTCATTTGTTTTTTTTGGGGGTACTGGGGATTGAATCAGGGGTGTTTAACCACTGAGCCACATCCCCAGCACCTTTTATTTTTTTATTTTGAGTCAGAGTCTCACTAAGTTGCTTAGGGCCTCACTAAGTTGCTGAGGCTGGCTTTGAACTTGTAATCCTCCTGAGCCTCTTGAGTCTCTAGGATTACAGGTGTGTACCACTGCCTGACCATTTTGTTCTTTGAGACAGGGTCTCACTAAGTTGCTGTGGTCTTGCTGAGTTTTTGAGGCTGGCCGCAAACTCATGATCCTCCTTCCTCAGCCTCCTGAGTCACTGGGATTACAAGTATGCACCACCGTGCCCCGCTTAAAAAAATACTTCAACAGGGCTGGGGTTGTGGCTCAGTGGTAGAGTGCTTGCCTAGCATGTGTGAGGCACTGGGTTTGATTCTCAACACCACATATAAATTAAATAAAGTCCATTGACAACTAACAAAATATTTTTAAGTACATTTTTAGTTGTAGATGGACATAATATCTTTATTTATTTATTTATTTATGTGGTGCTGAGGATCGAAACCAGTGCCCCACACATGCAAGGCAAACGCTCAACTACTGAGCCACGACCCCAGCACCCCCACCCCAAATATTAAAAAAAAATACTTTAAAAAAACAAAACAAACACAGCATAAAAACTTGGATCCTGGAGTGTGGAACCACACTGCTTGAGTACTGGCCTCCCAGCTGAGGGATCTACAGTGACTTTCTTAACTTGTCTAGGTCTTAGTTTTCTCTTCTGTACAATAGGTATGACATAGTCCATGCTAATAGCTGGGAAACAGCAGTGCCTGGCACAAGGTCATTGCCAATGAAGGCTGCTGTTGTTAGCATGTGGAGTGAGGCAGGGTGAGGGCAGAAGATGACTGGACTAAGGAAACACACAACCTTGGGTTTCCACCCAAGTTCATGATCACTAGCTAATGACCCCCTTGTTAAAGCCTTGTTTTTCTCATCTGTAAAACAGATTCCATGTTATCTGTGTGGCTTTAGCAAGGTAAAGAAAACATGTTTCTTTTAGCACTAGAGAAAAAACATGCGCCTTGTGTACAGTAGGGGCTCAAAAAAATGATAGGAATTCTCCAATCAGAGTAGAGTTGCATCCTTTGGGAACTGGAAATAAATGCTTAGAGAACTAATCCTTCTGCTTTTTTTTTTTTTTTTTCATATCATAACATAAATCTCATTTCCCTCAAGCTGAAAGCAATGTAATGAAGAGGCTGGCCTAACAAAGGGCTTCCAAAATTGCAACATTCCACATATCTAGCAATATTGCCGCCATGATTACTAAGTGTTACCTATGGCTTTATTATTATGTACTGGTGCTGGAATGAATCATTCTTGTTTTTCTCTGTACCTGCTCCAATTTATCTCCTCTTTCCAGAACTGAGTTGCTGACACTGAGAGAATGTAGCAGATAAAAGAGGAGTTACAGGAAATGGTTAGAGCTTGGTCACCCTCTTCTTGTTCCCTGAGTTGTTTCATTTGCATAAGAACTTGACGAGGGCCATCATCTCTTCTAAAATTTTATGAAATTTTGGTGTTTACTGAATGTCTACTATGTGTTTGGCACTGTGTAAAGTTGTGTGTGTGTGTATGTGTGTGTGTGTGTGTGTGTGTGTGTGGGCACTGGGATCAAACCCAGGGCTTTGCACATGGTAGGCAGGAGCTACATCCGCAGCCCTGCTGTGCAAAATCTTCATCTCATGTCATCTGTGTTCTAGACTGAATCTTCTTTTGTCCTTATAGTCAGCATCCAATACACTAGCACTTGCTCTTGGCTCTTCTTTCAAACTATATTCACAATGCAACCACTTTTCCCCACTTCCACAACAACCACCCTTGCCCAAGCCACCAACAGCCCTTACCTGGATATTCTGAAAAACAGATTATTTGGGAGAAGCAATGTTAACTACACAGCAACATATTTTGGGTTTGTATTTTGTATCTCTCTTTGTTGCCTAGGCTCAAATGATCCTCTTGCCTCAGCCTCCTGAGTAGCTGGGATTACAGGTGCATGCCACTGTGCCAGCCCCGTGGCAAAACTTGGCAGAAAATACAGAGATTTCCCATAAACCCCACCCTCCACACATGCATGACTTCCCTTACTATTAACACTCTTCCCCAGAATAGTTCATTTGTTACAATCCATGAACTTCTCTTGACACATCATTATCCCCCAGATGCCACATTTACATTAAGGTCAACCTTGGTATCGTACGTTCTATGGGTGTGACAAATGTACAGTACCATGTACTGCCATTTTAGCATCATATAAAATATTTCCCTGCCCTAAAAGTCCTCTGCTCTGCCTGTTCATTCCTCCCACCCCCCTATTTCCTGGCAACAACTAGTCATTTTTCTGTCTCTGTACTTTTGCCTTTTTTATAATGTCCTAGACTTGGAACCATATTGTGTGTAGCCACTTCACATTGGCTTCATTCATTTAGTAATAACGCTTGTTTCCTCCATATCTTTCCATGGCTTGTTGGTGCCTTTCTCTTTAATACTAAATACTACTCCCTTGCCTGGATATACCACCATTTATTTATGCTATCATGTACTGAAGGACATCTCGGTTGCATCCAAGATTTGACAATTATGAATAAAGTTGCTACAAACATCTCCGGGTAGGTTGTTTTGTTTGTTTGTTTGTTTGTTTGTTTGCATTGCTGATGAATGGAACCCGGGGCTCACATAGACTGGCTCTACAGAGCTACAGCCCCACCTCTCCGTGTGGGTTTTTATGTAACTATCTGTTTAAACTCATTTGGGTAAATACCAGAAGTGAAATTGCTAGATTGTATGGTAAGAGTATGTTTAGGGGCTGGGGTTGTGGCTCAGTGGTAGAGCGTTCGCCTAGCACGTGCGTGGCCCGGGTTCGATCCTCAGCACCATGTAAACATAAATGCATTGCATTGTGTACAACTAAAGCAAATAAATAAATATTTTTTTTTTAAAAAAAAGAGTATGTTTAGTTTGGTAAGAAATGGTCCAGTTGTCTTCCAGTATGGCTCTTCCATTTTTCATTCCTACCAGGAATGAATCAGAGTTCTTGGCCGGCACTGGGTGCTGTCAGTGTTCTGAGCTTTGGCCCTTCCAATAAGTGTGTAGTGGTATCCATTATTTTAATTTGCCTTACCCTAAAGACATAGGATAGGGAGCAAATGTGCTTATTTGCTATCTGTATGTCTTCTTTGGTGAGATGTCTATTAAAGTCTTTCACCCATTTTTAAATAGGGTTGTTCATTTTTTTTTTTTAATTGGGCGCTTTTTGTATGGTTTATATATTCCTTGTGTATTTGGGATAACAACTCTTTATCAGATATCTTCTGCAAATAATTTATCCCAGTCCGTGGTTTGTTTTCTCATTCTCTTGACAATGCCTTTTGAAGAGTGGAAGTGTCTTAGTTTTAATGAAGCCCAGATAATTAATTATTTCTTTCTCAGTGTTGTATCTATAAAAAGCATTGTCACATCTAGGTCATCTGGGTCCTCTTCTGTGTTATGGAGTTTTATACTTTTCTTTTCACATCTAGTGGTCTATCCACTTTGAGCTACTTTTTGTGAAGGTTTTAAGGTCAGCATCTGCATTCACGTTTTTGTACGAGGATGTCCACTTGTTATGGTATAACTTGTTGAAAACTCACTTTTCTTCAGCCTACTGCTTTTGCTCCTTTGTCATAAGTCAGTTGACTGTGTAGATGTGTGTCTATTTCTGATCCCTGGCTCTGACGATTATAGACATAATCGTCTATTCTTTTGCCAGTACTTCATGATCTGTATCACTAGAACTTCTATAGTAAGTCTTGAAGTCTGGTAATATCAGTCCTCTAACTTTGTTGTTCTCCTTCAATATTATGTAGGCTATTCTGGAAATTTTGCCTCAAAATCAGTATCCACCAAATAATTTACTTGGATTGCATTGAATCTACAGATCAAGATGGGAAGATTGACAACTTGACAATATCGAGTCTTCCTATTCATGAACATGGACTATCTCTCCACTTATTTAGTTCTTTGATTTCTTTCAACAGAATTTTGTAGCTTTCCTCAAATAAATCTTGACTATATTCTGTTAGATTTGTATCTAAGTATTTCTTTTTTTTGGGGGGGGGGTTGCTATTATAAATGCTAATTATGTTTTTATTTCTGATTTTACTAGTTTTTTGTTTGAACATAAGAAAGTGATTTGCTTTTGTGTATTAACCTTGCATTCTGCAACTTTGCTGTACTTGCTTATTAGTTCTGAGAGATTATTGTTCATTATTTTGATTCTTGTGTTAGTCAGTTTTTCTTTGTTGTGACTAAAATACCTGAAAATAACAACTTAAAGGAGGAAGGCTTTCATTATGGTTTGGATATAAGGTGTCCTCTCAAACTCCTGTATTAATGCATGAATATTCAGAGGTGAAATGATAAGATTATGAGAGCTGTCCCCTAATCAGTGCATCCTAGTTTGAATGGACTAACTGGGTGTTAATTGTAAGCAGATGGGGCACGGCTGGAGCAAGTGGGTCACTGGGCGTGTGCCTTGGAAAGGTTCATCTTTCTTGTGGTCCCTTCTGCATGCATTCTCTCTCTCTCCCTCTCTGTCTGTCTGTCTCTCTCTCTCTCTCTCCTTCCTGGCTGCCATGAGGTTAGCAGTACTCCTCTGCCATGCCTTTCTGTAATGATATCCTGCCTCACCATGACCTCAGAGCAATGGAGTCAGTCCACCATGGACTAAACCTCTGAAACAGTGAGACAAAATAAACTTTTCCTCCTCCAAGTTGTTACTGAATATTTTGGTCAAGCAAGGAAAAGCTGACTAATGCAGCTTTATTTTGGCTCATAGTTTCGGGAGTTTCAATCCATGGTCAACCAGCTCCATTGCTCTGAACCTGAAGTGAGATAGAACATTGAGGTGGAAGGGCATGATGGAGGAAAACTTCTGAGCTTGGCCAGGGACAAGATATAGTCCCCCAAATTATGCCCTACTTCCTCAACCATGCCCTATCTGCCTACTGTTTCCACCATCTTCCAGTAGTTCATTTGAATTATTAATCCATCAAGTGGATTAATCTACTAATGAGGTTAGAGACCTCATCATCCAATCACTTCCTCAAAACCTCAGCTCTGGACATCGCAGCACTAGGGACCAAGTCTTTAAGACATGAACCCTTAAGGGACATTACATATATAAACCATAACAATTCTCTACATAGACAAGCATGTCATTTGTAAATAGAGCTTTATTTCTTCCTTTCCAATGTATGTATGCCTTTTATCATCTTATTGCATTAGACAGGACTTCAGCATGACGTTGAAAAAGAGGGGTGAGATGGGGCATCCTTGCTTTGCTCCTGGCTTTGCAAAAGAGCTTCTAGTTTCTCACCATTAAGTATAATGTTAGCTGTATATTTTTTTTGTAGCTGTTCTTTATCAAGTAAAGGAAGCTCCTTATATTTCTAGTTTTCTAAGATTAAAAAAAAAAAACACAGTAAGTGCATTGCAGACTTTGTGAGGTGGTTTATCTTCATCTATTTGGTCATGTGACTTTTCTTTGGCCTGCTGATGTAATAGATTACATTAATTTGCAAATGTTATACCAGCCTAGCATACCTGACAAAAATCTCACTTTGGCAGGTGTATTACTCTTTTTTATCCTTTTTATCCAACTTGCTAATATATTGTTCAAGATTTTTGCATCTATGCTCATAAGAGATATTGATTTATATAAGAGATATTGATATTATAGTTTTGTTTCTTTCTTCCTTTCTTTTTCTTCTTCTTTTTTTTTTTTTTTTTTAAGCTTCGAGTGGTTTTAGTAATTGGGGCAATTATGGCCTCACAGAATGAGCTAGGAAATATTCCCTATGCTTCCATATTCTGAAAGAGATTGTATAGAATTGGTTTATTTTATTCCTTAAGTGTTTGGTAGAATTCACTAGTGAACCCATCTGGGCCTGGTGCTTTTTGTAGTAGAAGGTTATTAATTATATATTCAATTTAATAGATAGATATAAGCCTATTCAGATGATCTATTTCTTCTTGTTTGAGTTTTGGCAGATTGTGTCTTTCAAGGAATTGGTCATTTTCACTTGGGTTATCAAAACTGTGGGCGTACACTTGCTCAAAATACCTTTACCCAATATAACTTTAATTATCCTTTTAATGACCATGGGATCTGTAATGTGGTCCCCTATTTAATTTTTGCTATTAGTAATCTGTGTCATCTTTTTTCTTCATTATCCAGCTAGAGACTTACTGATTTTTTTTATCTTTTCTATGAACCAGTTTTTGTTGTCATTGATTTTCTCCATTGATTTCCCCTTTTCAATTTTTAAGTTTCTGCTGTAGTTTTTATAATTTCATTTCTTCTGCTTCCTTTCAATTTAAATTATTCTTCTTTTTCTTGTTTCCTAGGGTAAAAGATTAGATGATCAATTTTAGATCTTTCTTCTTTTTTAATATATGCACTCAATGTTATAAATTTCTCTGTAATTACTACTTTCACTGCATCCCACAATTTTCTTTTTCATTACTGGGGATGGAAGAAAGGACCTCATACATCTAGGAAAGCACTCTACCACTGAGCTATATCCTCAGCTCAGCATCCCACAAATTTTGACAAGTTGCATTTCACTGTTATATAGTTCACAAGATTTCAAAAATTTATTTTGAGACTATAACTTTGACCCATATGCTACTTAGAAATATGTTGTTTAATATCCAAGTATTGGGACATTTTTCCAACAATCTGTTTTTGATTTCTAGGTTAATTACATTCAGTTCTGAGAGTAGATAGACATTGTATGATTTTCCATATAAATAGGTGAATATGTATAATATCTATATATTGACATTTCTATATCTGTATCTATCTATAACACATGTATTTAAGTTGGTGGAAGTATGTTTTATGACCAAGAATGTGATCTATCTGGGTGAATGTTCCATATGACCTTGAGAAGAATGTGTTTGCTGCAGCTGTTGGATGAAGAAGTTGACAATATCAATAATATTCAGTATATTGATGGTATTGTTGAGTTCACTGATGTCCTTATTGACATTCTGCTGCTGGGTCAATCTATTTCTGATAGAAGGCTATTGAAGTGGATTCATGTATTTCTTCTTGCGGTTCTATCAACTTTTGCTTTACATATTTTGACATTCAGTTATTAGGCACATACACATTAAGGACTGATATGTCTTCTTGGAAAATTGACCCTTTTATCATTATAAATGCCCCTCTTCATTCTTGATAATTTTTCATTCTGAAGTCTTCATCTGCTATTAATATAGATACTCCTGCTTTTATTTATTTATTTATTTAGACTATGTTACCATGGTCTACACTTTTCCACCCATTTCCCTTTAATCTAAATGTGCCTTCACATGTAACCTAGGTTTGTTGTAGATGACATGTAGTTGGCTATTGTTTTTTGATCCACTTTGACAATATTTGTCTTTTAATTATGCATTTGAACAGTTGATGTTTAAAGTGATTACTGATATAGTTGGGATAATATTTACTATATTTGTTACTTTTTTGTTTGTTTAAATTTTTGTTTTTACCCCCTTTCTGCCTTTTGTGCTTTAAATTGAGCATTTATATCATTCCATTTTATTTATTTTCTTAGCATATCAGTTAGGCTTCTTTTTCAACTTTTTTAGTGGTTTCCCCTCAAGTTTGCAATATACACTTAGAGTTAATCCATGTCCATTTTTTTCTTTTCTTACCTTCTTTTTCTTTCAGGGATGGGATACTAAGTACCCAGGAGTACTATACCACAGAGCCACATCCCCTGTCCTTTTTAAAATCTTTAAAATTTTGAGACAGGTTCTTGCTAAATTGCTGAGGCTGTCACTAAATTGCCCAAGCTGGCCTCAAACTTAAGATCCTCTTGCCTCAGCCTCCTCAATCACTGGGAGTACAGGCATGCACCACCATGCTCAGCATCCAAGTCCATTTTCAAATAAAACTGTCTCACTCCAGAGGTACTGCAAGTACCTTAAAATGAGAAAATATTCTTCATTCCTTCCTCCCATCCCTTGTATCATTGCTATCATCCCCTTCACTTATATATAAGCATGTGGGTGTAATCAAATGTACTGTTGGCATTATTATTTTGTGTCAGTTGATATCTTTTAGATCAATTAAGAATGAGAAAAATAGTTTTTATTTTTATTTCATTTTTTGCCTATTCCTTCTCTGATGCTCTTCCTTTCTTTACTTAGATCCAAGTTTTGGACCTATATAATTTTTCTTTTTTTTTATCATTTCTTTCAAGGTCTGCTGACAACAAATTCCTCCATTGTTGATCTGAGAAAGTCTTTATTTCCTCTTTTTTTTTTTTTTTTTTTTTTGGTACCAGGGATTGAACTCAGGGGCACTCGACCACTGAGCCACATCCCTGTAAGCTGCCTGTCGTGGCCAGCCACAACGTTGCAGGAGGAAAACTCTCGGAGGCAGAGTAAAGATACTTCTACTTTTACTTCTACTTTCTTAGAGAGAGCTTAGAGAGAGAAAGAAAGATTTTTCTTCTTCTTAGAAAGAGCTTAGAGAGAAAGATTAGAGATAGCTTCTTCTTCTTCTTCTTCTTCTTCTTCTTAGAGCTTAGAGAGAAAGATAGAGCTTTTTCTTCTTCATCTTCTTAGAGCTTAGAGAGAAAGAGAGAGAGCTTGAAAGAGAGAGATTTCTTCTTTAGAGAGAGAGAGAGCTTAGCTTTTAGAGCTTCTTTCTTCTTTCTTCTTTCTTCTTTCTTCCTCGGGAGCCTCGGCCTGACTCTGAACAGCAATTACTTCTTCTATCTGGTTTCTCTTCTGTAACCGCTCTGCCTACGTTCTGGCCGCTCTGATTCTTTTCTTCTTCTCCGACCCAAACTCTTCTTCTGACTAACTGAGCGACTGCACGACTGACTGAATGAATTCATTCTTCTCCTGACTCCGACCGCTTTCACCCAATTATATACCTTCAGCTTTGCGGGTGCCTCACGTGCATTTACAGGTGCGTCACATACATACTTATTATCAGGTGGAACTTATGGCTTCCAGCTGACCGCAATAGCCATCTCCCTAATTGGGGCTCCTTCACATCCCCAGCCCTATTTTGTATTTATTTAGAGACAGGGTCTCACTGAGTTGCTTAGCACCTCCCTTTTGCTGAGGCTGGCTTTGAACTCAAAATCCTCCTGCCTCAGCCTCTCGAGCCTCCGAAATTATAGGCATGTACCACCATGCCTGCCTTCCTTTTCACTCTTTTTTTTTTTTTTTTTTTTTTTTGGTGATGCTGGGGATTGAACCCAGGGCCTTGTGCATGCTAAGCAAGCACTCTACCAACTAAGCTATATCCCCAACCCCTCCTTTTCACTTTTGAAGGATAATCTTTCAGGGTACAAAATTCTAGGTTGGTAGGGCTTTTTTTTCTCAATACTAAATATTTTACTCTAGTCATTTTTTGCGTACAGGGTCTTTGAGGAGAAAGTAGATGTAATTCTTATCTTTGCTTTTCTATTGTTATGATGTTTTCCCCTCTGACTTCATTTGAGGGGTTTTTCCCTACATTTTAAAAATATTCTGTATTTTGAAAATAATGTGCCTCAGTGCAGAATATTTTTGTTGTTTGTTTTTTGTTTTAGCGTTTATCCTATTGGTGTTCTCGGAGCTTCCTGGATTTGTGTTTTGACGTCTGATATTAATTTTTAGGAAAAAAAATTTGGGAGGAAATCCTCAATCATTATCACTTCAAATATTTCTTCTATTCCTTTTTCTCTTTCTTTTCCTTTGGTATTTTCATTATGCATAGGTTCCACATTTTGTAGTTGTCCCACAGTCCTTGAATATCTGTTCTGTCTTTTTCAGTCATATGTTCTCTTTGCTTTTCAACTTGGGTATTTCTACTGGGATATCCTCAAGCCTAGTGATTCTTTCCTTAGCCATGTCCAGTCATTTTTTTTTTTTTTTTTTTTTTTTTTTTTTTGGCACCAGGGATTGAACCCAGGGTCACTTAACCATTGAGCCTCATTTCCAACCCCCTCCCCTTCATTTGTGGTTTTTGTCTTGATAAGTTGCTCAGGGCTTCACTAAATTGCTGAGGCTGACCTCCAACTTGGGATCCTCCTGCCTCAGCATCCCAAATTGCTGGGATTATAGGCATGCACCACTGCCCCCCGCCATGTCCAGGCTTGAATGAGCCTATCATGCATTTTTCATTTATGTTAGTTTTTTGATGTCTAGCATTTCTTTATTAATTCTTTCTTAGAATTTCTCTCTCGTTACAGTCACTCTTTTTTTCATATTATCTACTTTATCCATAGAACACTTAGTAATTTTTTTTTTTTGAGGTGTCTGCACTGGTAAATTGTGATTCTCTGTACTCTCTTGTTTGCCACTCCAAATTTGGGGGACAGCAATTTGTCCTGTTATCTTACTTTTCTAACAGATCTAAGAAGAGTTGTTGATTTTTCAGTTTGTTTTCAACTTCCAAACTTCTTGCAGGTTAGAGCAGAAATCTGAAGCCTCACCTAGACCTTGTTATAGCTTCTGAACTAGTTTCCCTCTTCTGTCTTTGTCCACAACACAGTAGCCCAAATAAACCTTTCGAATAGTTAGATTGTGTTACTGCTCTGCTCAAAATTTTCCAGTGGCTCCACATGTCACTCAGAGTAAAAGCCAACGTCCTCACTATCTGCCCCATCTCCAGCACTCTACCCTGGTCACCTTCTCTGTGGTGACAAGGTCTCTTCCTGCCTTGTCTGCTGTCTTGTTGCTCCTTGAATGTCCCAGGTATGCTCTTACCACAGGGCCTTTGCACTTGCTCTTCCCTCTGCCTGGAAAAGTCTTCCCCCAGACCTTGGCGTAGTCCAGTCCTCCCTACTTTCAGCTCTTGGTTCACTGGGGCTTTCCTTAATCCCCCTACAGGTTATAGTAATTCTTCCCTAGTCATCTCACCAGTTCCCTTTTCTGCTTTATTTTCTCCTAAAACTTATCACTATCTGATATATCATCTATTTTCATAAAAAAAAAAAAAAATCACCTTCTTTCCCCACCAGAATGTACGGCCCACGAGGGCAGGAGTTTAAATTTGTATTGTTGCATCATCAGCACACAGGGTAAGTGCTTCACAACTGTGTCTTGAATGGATGATTATCATACTTACACAGATGAGGCAAGGGATGTGGTTACAGTTCAAACTCGGGTCTTCCTGACTCAAAGCCCGTGTTCAGAATGACTATGCTACATTGCCACTCAATTTCATGTTGAATATTGAGTATCTGATGCAGTCTTCCAAACGGCTATTTCCTAAACTGGCAGTTTTCTATTTCTTGGCTCTCACTGGAGTTGATTTTTCTGAGTTAGGAAGAACTCTCTATGAACTGCATCCTAATAGTTCCTCGAGATCATTGCATTGCAAAATAGGCTGAAATAAGACTGCCCACTGTATTACCTGCAGGGCTCTCTCTCCTTCATTGCACTTCACTGCAGCCTGTCTGCCAGCTAAAGTCAGAACTACACAGCTTCTGGCCAAACTCAATGTCAGGTTAAGTAGTCAATACAGGCGATCTTTAAAAAAATTACAAAGCCCCAAGAGACTAATAATATTCCTCCAGTTTGCATGTTTTACAGACTTCCACGTGCTCCTAGGATGTTGTCTACTTTGATGCTTGTAGGTTGCCGCTTACTCTATTGCTTAGGCAAATGAACAGAAGTCACAGCGGCAGTAGTGGAACTAGAACTCAGATCTTCAGAACTTAGACCTATTGCTCCTCAGACTGAGTCTGTCAGCTGATTTCAGTACTGTTTGTTACCAGTTTAGTTTATAGTTTCACCAACTTTTGTACAGACACATCACCTTGAATTTTTTTTTTTTTTTTTTTTTTTGCGGGGATGGAGGGCGACCGGGGGTTGAACTTGGGGCACTCAACTACTGAGCCATATCCCCAGCCCTATTTTGTATTTTATTTAGAGACAAAGTCTCACTGAGTTGCTTAGTGCCTTGCTTTTTCTGAGGCTGGCTTTGAACTCGCCATCCTCCTCTCTCAGCCTCTGGAGCTGCTGGGATTACAGGTGTGTGCCACCACGCCTGGCATCACCTTGAATCTTGATGATTAATATGCATTGTGTAAGTGGGGAGAGATGGGGTGCATTTTGACTATGTGTGGTTTCTGGCTGCCCAACATCCATGCTCCCTTTTTTTTTTTTGGTAATAGCTCTAATTTCAGTTTTGGACAATTATTTCTGCCCTATTGGTTGCAGTCTTGGTTGAGATGTCAGTCAAAGTGGCAAAGGAGAAGGCATTTCACTCAAGTCAAAACCAATGAGATAGCCAGCTGCAGTGGCGCATGCCTATAATCCCAGTGGCTTGGAGGCTGAGGCAGGAGAACTGTGAGTTCAAAGCCAGCCTCAGCAATTTATCGAGGCTCTAAGCAATTCAGTGGGACCCTGTGTCTAAATAAAATACGAGAAAGGGCTGGGGATGTGGCTCAGTGATTAAGTGCCCCTGAGTTCAATCCCCAGTACCAAAACAAAACAAAACAAAAAAAAAAAAAAAAAAAAAAAGAGAGAGAGAGAGATTGAATGATGTAGGATCTCAACTAGAGTGCTGGAAGAATAAGTAAATGTGTAAGAAGAAATATTCTAAAAGGGAGGCTGATTGGCTCCTGTTTTGGGACATCTCAGCTGCCATTGGTCCAACTTTTCCAGCCTCATTCTCAACTGTGTCTTGATTTGGGGCTCATCCTTCCAATACGTCCACTTGCTTATGTCAGCCAAGGTTCACTTCTGTAGCTTGCAACCAAAGAACCCTGCCTGGGATAGAGAAGACTGAGGGGAGGGTTCGTCCTGGGGCAAGACTGGGACCCTCTTCTGTCAAGACCAGCTGCAGTGAGTGTGTTGGAGTATCCTGGGTAGCTGGTGGGTCAGCGTACCGGCCTGCTGGCTTCTCCCCTGGGACTGTCTGGCCTGGCATGGACATGTGGCTGGCAAACCCTTGAGCCAATCAAAGAAAGGTTTAAGTTCAGAAGGCCATGAGTGAAATGGAGCTTTGGGGGAGTTCCTCAAGGACTTGGGGAGGGGACAACAAGAAGATTCAGGGCTGTAGGAGTGGTCCAGGCAGGAAGAATAAGACCCAAACTAGGAAGACAGCCTGTTGCTCTACCGAGAACATTTTGTGAAGGCCGGGGCTTTCATGTCGTATTCTCAGGCTTCAATTCTCATATTTTAGACAAATGGCAAAATTATTAGACGATTATAATGGAATGCGGAGCAGCGGTGGTAGATTAAAGGGCCATTCATTGCCGCCCTCCCCACTCCAACACACAGAGAACAGAGTCTTTCTCCCAGGTGCCCCCTCCTAACTTGATCCGCCTCTGCATCGGCAGTCCCTGAGGGCTGCAGTGCTGACCACGCACGTTCTCTGCTGAGGACAAAGCACAGCAGGTCTCCCTTTGCTCACTCTCCTGTGTCTCCTGAAGCTCCACTCTCCCCCCAGGCACTCCTGCTGTTGGTCAGGAAATCAAGGTGCTGCCAGGGAGCTCACAGTGCCTAGACGTGCAGAGAGACTTTCCCCTAGAATGTAAGGACCGTTTTAATTCCACAGCACCTTGGAGAGGTAGCAATGGTTTGCAGCTGAGGAAATCGAGCCCCTGAGAGGTTAAAAAAACGTGTCTAAACCAGATCACACAGCCAACGAATGGCAGGGCCAGGCCAAGAACCCAACTTGGACCCACTCTAAAGCTCCTTGGGAGTCCTGGGATTTTTTTTTTTTTTTAATTTTTAATTCAAAGTTGTTGTATTTATAATAGTAGTATGCATTATAATTTATAATAAGGAGTTCTGGGATTTAACCCTAATGTTACTACTTACTAGTTCTGAGATTAGTTCTGCAAATAAACTTCTTAGGTCCTGGGTTCATTTATTGGTAAAAATAATGTCAGAGATTGGAGGTGAAGATTGGTTTCATGTTCTGTGCCATTAATTGATCAGTGGTCATCTGGAAGGCTACGCTGGGTTCGTTAGGAAACAGTTCTGCCATCATTTAGTGATGTCTGCATGGGCCAGGAAGTGAGGAAAGGTCACACATTAGCCACCCCTGTTATCAAGAAATATTTTACGTCTTTAAATGTCATGATCTTTGGACTTAAACTCCCAGAATTTTCTAATAACAAATAAGCCCATCCTGACTATATTCTTTCTGGTTCTCTGCACTTCCTCTGGTTAGATCTTCTTAGTTTTTTACACCTATTCAAAATCCATCATCATGGGCTAATTGATCCAGTAGCTAAAGGGGCTTCTTCTCCTAGGCTGGGTAGCTTAAATGTATCTGTTAGCTATTGCTATGTAACCTACCAATGGTTTAAAACAAAATGATTTCTTTCTCATGATGCAGTGGGCTGACGGGGGAGCTCTGCTCTACATCAGCTGGGATTGCACATGTGTCTGTGTTCAGCTGGGAACTTGGCAGGGACACCTTGGTTTTTCACCATGGAGCCTCTGTCTCCTGTAGTGTCTCTAGTACATCTCCAAGTGATCTCTCTCCTGAAGTACAGCCTGGACTTTTTTATTATGTGGAGGCTTGGTTCCAGGTGAGAGCATCAAGAAGATAAGTCCTGATGTGCAAACACTTAATAAGCCCTTGCCTGTGCCACACTTCCTAATGTCCAAAGACTGGATAAATGTCAAGTCGCTGTGGGAAGGTACCACACAAGGGCTTGCATGCCGGCATGCATAATTATAATTCACTAGGGAATGCCGATGTGATAATCTATCATAATAATCAATTTCATGTATTCTCAGGGACTCTGACCACACATAGGAGTGATCATGAAACATTTATATCATCTCATAAGAGGTATGAGACCAGATCCCTGTTTTTGTGGTATTTCCAGTACAGTGGATAACAGAACATACTCTGAAAGAGTGAAGCAACACAAGTTAGTGGAAGCAAATTCCAACATACAGTTATATATTCCAAAATTTCACTGTGGATCAATCGTTTGGACTATTTTTTACATAAACAAAGTGATTGGGTCACAAAATCCTATTTAACCCATAATATCGATAAAGTATGATAAGGCTTCCTAAATGTCGCATATTTATGTACTAAGTTTACGATTTTTGCCATCAACGCGTACACTGGAACTATTACTTACTTAATATTCTCCTTTGATTCAACTTACTTTTTAATACTTAAATAATTTTGTTTTAAAATAAAGTTTTATATCATTGCTATAAAAGCAAAACCAGTATCATTTGCCGTAAACATAAGATAGCCATAACTGTAAATTCAACTCAAATGAAAAATAGTAATAACATCAATTGCTGGTAAGGATGCAGAGAAACTGGATCACTCATAGGTCACTGTTGGAAATGTAAAATAGCACAGCTATTCTGGAAAATGGTTTGGACAGTTCATTTGCAAAACAAAAACCATACTTGCTATACAACTCAGCAATTACACTCTTGGGCATTTATTCCAGAAAAAATAAGACCTATTTTCTTGCAGGAATTTATACATGAATATTCATAGCAGTATTATTCATAATAGCCAGAAAACTGGAAACTACCCAAATGTCCTTTAATACGTGAATAGTTAAGTTAATCATGGTAATGCATACCATGGAATATTACTCAGTAATAAAAAGAAATTAACTATTGATAATGCACAACAACTTGAATGTACCTGAATGAAATTATGCTGAGTGAAAAAAGGCAATTCCAAAAGGTCATGTACTATGTGATTTTATTGATACAACATTTTATAAAAGAAAAAATTTTAGAAATAGAGAACAGATGAGGGATGATGGAGAGAGGATGAGCTGGCTTTTAAAGGGCAACACAAGGCAGTTGTGAGCTGATAGTTGAGAATCTTGATGGTGGTGATAGTTATGCTATGCTGCACATAATGATGAGTTGTATAGAACGACACACACATATACACACAAGTGCATATACAATTAAAGAGATCTAAGTGGTTTTTAAAAAATTTTTTTTAGTTATAGTTAGACACAATACCTTTATTTTGTTTATTTTTATGTGGTGCTGAGGATTGAACCCAGGGCCTCGCACAGGCTAACCAAGTGCTCTACTACTGAGCCACAACCCCAGCCCCCTAAGTGGTTTTGATGTAGTATTATCATGCAAGATATTAATATTGGGGAGACTGGGAGTAGGGTGTATGGCTCTCTCCAGTACATTTCTTCACAACCTCCTACAAATCTTAAATTATTTCAAAACGAAAAGTTTAAAGACATTAGAACAATTAAAATAAAAAATGTTTGTCAGCCTACTTCCCAAAATACCTAAAATCACTTCAATGATCATCAGTGTTTCACGGGCCCCACAGTGGAAGATTCCAACGTATGGCAGTAATAGTTTTCAGGAATGAGGGTGGAACACAACACAATACTGGAGAGGGGTAGATACTAAGAAGCACTTACACAATGCTTACTGTGTATGGCTCCAAATGTTTTCCAGACACACATTCATTTACTTTTTTTTTTTAATATTTATTTTTTTAGTTGTAGTTGGACACAATACCTTTATTTTATTTATTTATTTTTATGTGGTGCTGAGGATCGAACCCAGGGCCTTGCACGTGCTAGAAGAGCACTCTACCGCTGAGCCACAACCCCAGCCCCACATTCATTTACTTTTTATACCAAGAATTGTTAGCAATCGACACTTCTGGAAAGCCCCCACTCTGAATGGGGAAAGGGCTTGTGTGTAGCACACTACAGTGTCCACTACAGTCTACTCCTCACCCCCCCCCTTTTTTTTTTTTTTGGGTACCAAGAATTGAACTCAGTGGCACTCAACTACTGAGCCACATCCCCAGCCCTATGTTGTATTTTATTTAGAGACAGGGTCTCACTGAGTCGCTTAGCACCTCGATGTTGCTGAGGCTGGCTTTGCACTTGCAGTCCTCCTGTCTCAGCCTCCAGAGCTGCTGGGATTACAAGGCCTGCGCCACCTTGCCTGGCCAGTTCACCCCTTTTAATCAGATCCATTTGCTGAACATAGTTAGTTTGCCCTGTTTGGAAGCTGCTCCAGGATTCTTTCTCTGGAGAAAGTCTAAGGAGGGAGATAGTAAGATGAACAACTGACCAATTTTACATGCCACCACTTTCCCTCACTCTCAGTGCCTCTGATGGTTTAGGCCTTGTTCTTAGTCTCTCTGGCTACATTTCCTGCATTTGTTCTTTTCCTCTTAGCATTAGACAGAGGAGTCAAAGAGATCTCCCAGTGTGGCATCTTGGGTCAAATGTGTTCTTTGCAGCTATTATTGTTTTTGTTGTTGTTGTTTTTGTTTGTTTGTTTTTAATAGCTGCGTCCATCTGCCTGATGATCATGGTCAATTATTCCTGCCAGGATGGTGATACCTTTCCTTGCCTACTGGCCTCTTGGCACAAGAAATTTGAAGCAATTGGGAGGTTTAAGGTTTAATTGGATCACATGTCCCTGATAGACGGAAGCTTCTAGGAACCACGACCTAGAGCTGAAGTGACAGAGCCACTCTTCCTTCCACTCCTTGGTTCCTGGACCCATGTATTCCACCTGCTAGGGACCCAGCACCATATAACGGTCATTGATTTAGGGTCCGAGCTGTGTCCTGGAGGACGGCACCCCATCTCTGCAGGACATTGTCTCCAAGCTGGACTTGAGCTGTACCTTCAAAGGACTATTTCGTCCCTTTGTGAGGCCAGAAGCCTATGAGTGGTATAGTACGTCACTGGATCAGTGAATCCCACGATCAGATGTCCACAGCTACACCTCCACTGTTGTAAAGAGAGTCCCTCGGTCCAACACAACATTAGGGAGATTCCGTTCCAGTATGTCAAACACTCAGTAAACTCTCAGATAGTGGCGCCCGTCGAGCCCCGCAGAATGGGAAGATAAATTCATGCATGAACTTTGTATTAATTCCAATCTGCTGCTCCTACAATGGAGTCATTTTTCTACCAAGTTCTTGCCGGTCCTTCCCAAGAATGGTACCAATTAGGATGCCCCGTGTCAGTGTCTGTTGCTGCTAAGCGGGACATTCAGCAGCAGTAGGAGCTAGGTAAGCCTCGGTGAGTGGAAGCGCTTGCTGTTGGCCTCATGCCTGGCTTCTGTCCCTGCCAGCATGGCCACTTTGTTCACGAGCCATTATCAGTTCATGACTGACACCCACTACCTGTGACATCCTACCTGATTGTAGAATCAAGGTGGATGCCCTTTGATGAGCGTTAACCTGCATAAGTTTGTCACAGCTCATGAATAGTCCCAGAGATTAACCTACCTACCTCTTTCCCAGGATGCCTCATTTCTAACCATCCAATAGTTCTCTTTCCGGACCCTTGACAAACAAATCAAGCCAATCACCCCGGCCTGACTCAGGTCATATTTCTTTTTTTTCCCCCTTTATTTTTAAATCAATGCATTATAATTGTACATAATAGTGGGCTTTGTTACTACATATTCACACATGCATGCCCGAGGCCATATTTATTTTTTTTAATATTTATTTATTTGTTTTAGTTGTACACAATGCCTTTATTCTTATGTGGTGCTGAGGATCGAACTCAGGCCCCGCACGTGCTAGGCCAGCGCTCTACCACTGAGCCACAACCCCAGCCTCCAAGGCTATATTTCTTTACATGCAAAGTAGCTAGCTGACCATGGACATCCACTCAAGTTCTGCACACTGAAGGGTTTTCCTTCCTTACTACCTTTCAAGACGACGGTCGCTCCCGCCGTGGAGTGGTGCAGAGGTGCAGCAGCTCTTCATGTTCAGTTTGCGCGTGCGCACGGGGTTGACCCATCCCTGAACCAAGTTCAGCCTTTTCCCATCTTCATCAGCTGACCTTGAAGGATTCCCCATGAGGCCGTGACATGAACCAGGAGAGAGGAGCTGGGTGGAGGGTGACATAGGAGTGTTAGCCACCTGTCTGTACGCTCACGTGTACCCTCCTGGTCTGCTCAGGCTTGATCCTAGATTGACCACTTCCATCTTATGATACAGTACTCTGAGCCTATATGGCTTTATGACCTGATGGGTCTCTAGAACTAGCTTGTGGTAGGCAGCTCTGGCTGTACAGTCACTCCATGTCCCATAATGGGGGCACTCTGTGTCTACTGGGGCTCCTAAGAACACTGGCAGCTTGTTCTTTGAATGGCTGTAGATGGCATGACCTGGCCATCTGGCCACTATAGGGTTTACATTGTGATTTTTCCTAGGGCTTGCCAAAAACTATACAATACCTTCTCCCACCCTGGATGCCTCTAATACCATAAGGACAATTCTACCACAGTCTATCTGCTGTAGGGCTCTTTCTTGCTCTAGACCCCACAGGAGATGAAAGCCTTCCTTGTCATTAAGAAAACAGGTTGGGCGCCGGTGGTGTAGCTCAGTGGAAGAATGCTTGTCTAGCACGTGTGAGGCACTGGGTTCAATCCTCAGCACTGCATATAAATAAATAAATTAATTAAATAAAGGTATCATGTCCATCTACAACTAATTGTGTGTGTGTGTGTGTGTGTGTGTGTGTGTGTGTGTGTGTGGTGTATCAGGTTGGAAAAATATATTCAGGTGTTGAGCTTGGTGTCCTAACATCGAAACATCTACCAGGCAGACTCTGAGATGGTCCCCAAAGATCCCTACTTCCTGATCTCACTTTCTTGTGTTTCCTCCTTCCCTTGAATGTGGACTGGATGGACCTGGTAGCTTGTTTCTAATGAACAGAAATTGCAGATGTGCTGGGATGGTGCTTCTACAGGATACAAAAAGACTGTGGCTTCTGTCTTAATGCTCTCTCTCTCTCTCTCTCTCTCTCTCTCTCTCTCCCTCTGTCATAACCAGTTGTTATGTTGCAAGGACACTCAGAACACATGGTGAGGTACCAAGGTCTCCACAACTGCAGGAGGAGCTTGGAAGCAGATTTTTTAAGGTCTACAGCAGCCATGAGAGTGAACTTGGAAGTGGGATGCTCCAATCTTAGCTGAGATTTGAGATGACAGCTGACCTGACTGATACCCTGGCTGAAGTCTCCTGAGAGTCTCAAGGTCCCATTCTTTCCACCAGGTCCCTGACCTTGGCATAGCAGACTGTTGGAGTTGAGAATCCAATCTTCCCCTGGAGTCCAGTTCCTCTTGTAATTAAGTTCTGGTCCTTAGTTTTCTCTGCCCTCTGGTACCAATGAGAGTCTCTTTATACACTGCCAAATGCACCCTCTCAAGCTTATACACTTTGCCTTACATTGGTGATTAATCATTCTTGGCCTTTCATTGTCATTCTCCAATGGATCAATGGCCCTGCTATCCCCCAGCCTTAGTCACCTTACTCTACAGTACTGCTAATGCAGAACCAGGCACACGCTGGACAGGCTGCATCCCCTGGTACATCAGCATCCCCCTGTGTCCCATCCCAGGTCGCCACCAGTGAAAGTTTTAGTGGTTGCACCCTGACCCAGGCCAGGGGCTCTCAGTGGCCCACCTGCCCGTAGGAATGGGATTCTCAGTACCAGCGAACCAGCGAGGGAGACAGCTCCCAAATTCCATTTTTGAGCCTGCTTTCTTAGGCCAACCATCAGCGGTAGGTCAGGTTTCCTGGGAAACAGACTCAAGGCAGAGATTTGCATGCAGGCAGACTACTGAGGAGTTGTTTGGGGAACAATACCTGTGAGGGGAAGGAAAAGAAGCTGAACTGGGCGGAGAGAGAAGTTGAACAGTCACCACAGAGGCCCAAGGGGGCTCATGGGGAAGGCAGAAGCTGGGACGGCCCTGTAGAGCTGTCAGTCAAGGCAAGGAGGCCAGTGTGCTCCCCGCATTGACCCACTCTGGGAAGTAGTCTGGCCCAGGGAGGGGGTATCATCTTGGGTAGTACGACTGCCTTAGTAGTTCTGGAAGGGCCCCGGTGTGTGCAGTCAGCAGCCAGCACTCGTGGGAGCTGGGGGAAGGAGGGTTTCAGCCCTGAAGGGGGATCTGAGTGGTGTACCTCCACACCCACTCCAGTGTGTCATATTCCCCTTTTACAGAGGAGTAAAACTGAGACCCTGATAAGGAACTTTCTCAGCCAGGAAATAACAGGACCAGAGCCCATATTCTTTTTTTTTTTTTTTTTCTTTTTTTTTAAACTTTTATTTGTATTTATTTTATGCTGAATTTATTTTCCTGCCATAAGTTTTTGTCTCTTCAGTTTCTTTGGGGCTTTCTCTTCTCTTCGGTTTAGGGACAATTTGTTCCTTTTCAGTGATGATCATCTCAGGGCATCGGGAACACTGTAATGTACAGGTTAACCAGGCTGTGAGCTCTGTGCAAACGGAGGCTCATCTTGGGTGCTTTGGTCATCTGGGTATGTTCAGTGACCAGAGAAACTACATCTCAGACCCTGAAGCTCAGCCTCGCTCTCATAATCAAGTGCAGTAATTCAGCACTCGTTTGGGGCTACTGATCCTGTGCTTAGCCCCATCGTTTGGCCTGGGCATCACTGTAATGTAGGAATGACACATGCTACTTCTTTTTCTTCTTCCCCCTCCTCCTCTTCCTTCTTCTTCTTTTTGGGTACTTGGGATTGAACTCAGGGACACTTTAAGGATGAGCTACATCCCCAGTCCTTTTTCGTTTTTGATTTTGGAGAAGAGGTTCTCACCAAATTGCTGAAGGTCTTGCTAGGTTGCCAAGGCTGGCCTTGAACTTGAGATCCTCTGGCCCCAGCCTCCTGAGTCACTGGGATTATAGACATGCGCCGTTATGCCCAGCTCACACATTGCTTCTTTAGGGTGAATCTTTCAGATAATTGGTCTTTTCAGATATGCATATCCTCAACGGCGAGGGCAGTTTCATGGGTTTTCTTAAGGTGAACACAAACATTTGAACTTCTTGATTTGCATGATTTTGTGGGGTGTTCTGGGTCAAGAGAGTAGCAAACCATTTTCACAGATTACCTCAGGTTACTTACAGGAAGGGCCGGAATTTAACCGCCATGCTCTGATGCCTCTTTAGGAGGAGGAGAAGGAGGAATTCTTCCCCTATTCCTGGGATCATGGCCAAGTTCAAGAACAATTTAGAAATGCAATGTCTGGTTTTGATATTCCCCAGTCTTCATTTTGGTGCCCTTTTCTCACTTTGTAGAGACTCCTTCCCAGACCTTGAAGGCACTGGGAGAGCATTCCAGGCTTGGGAGTGGAGGAGACCATTCCTGGGTGGGTGTAGATATGATCAGTGTTAAAGTCAATGAACAGGCTGTTTTGGCCATTAAAAAAAAAAAAAAAAAACCCAAGTTTGTGGGCTGGGGTTGTGGCTTAGTGGTAGAGTCTAACAAGTGCAAGGCCCTGGGTTTGCTCCTCAGCACCGCATAAAAATAAATAAATAAAATAAAGGGTTTTTTTTTATAACTTTATTTTGTTTATTTATTTTTTATGCGGTGCTGAGGATCAAGCCCAGTGCCTCACATGTGTGAGGTAAGTGCTCTACCACTGAGCCACAACCCTAGCCCCAAATAAACGTATTTTATTTAAAAAAATGTTTGTGAAGTTTGTAAAGACAAGTGGAGAGGGATCGAGTGGAGAGCAAGGCCAAGGTCAACTCTAAGGGTCTTTTTTTTTTAGTTGTCGATGAATCTTTATTTTATTTTATTTTTATTTTTATTGTGGTACCGGAGATTGAACTCAGGGGCACTCGACCACTGGGCCACATCCCCAGCCCTTTTTTGTATTTTACTTAGAGATATGGTCTCACTGAATTGCTAAGTGCCTCGCCATTGCTGAGGCTGGCTTTGAACTTGCAATCCTCCTGCCTCAGCCTCCCAAGTGATGGGATTACAGGCATACACCACCACGCCCAGTCCTTTATTTTATTTATATGCATTGCTGAGAATCAAACCCAGTTGCTCACACATGCTAGGCAAGTGCTCTACTACTGAGCCACAACCCCAGTCCCTCTAAGGTCTTAAAGAATCAGGCTAAGGAATTGTTGTTGTTTTACATTTCTGTGGAATTTTTATTGTCGTTATATATTTTAATTTTAATTTTTTAGTGCATTGTAGTTATACGTAATTGTGGGGATGCATGTGACATGGTTTTCTCCACTTCAATCTCTAGTAGCACTCTCTCCCTCTCCTCCCCAATCCCCTTCCTCCACCCTCCTGCTCTTCCTTCTACTTATTTATTTGTGTTTTAGCTGAGGCTGAGGAATGTGAACTCTGCTTTGTACACAGTGGCAAGACAGAGGAGGGTTCTGAGCAGAGGGGGTAGGTGGGAAGGATGTCCAAAGGGCTGCTTGAGAAAGATTTAATGTGTTTCCAGGGCAAGGGTGAATGGGTGGAGGCAGAGCCTGGGGCAGGGAACTCTGTGGTCAGAAGACCAGGAGGGTAGAGGAAGCCCAGACAGTAAGAATGGAAAAGAAAAACCATGGGATAGGCACCATGAAGGAAGAAGTCAGGGATCCATCTACATGGCCAGCAGTCATCTTAGAAGATATCAAAAGGGACAACAGGACTTCAAGTGTGCTAAACCAAGGAGCCAATACAGCAAGGTTTCCTAAAGATGAAAGCTCTTGAGGGCTTCCCATGGAAAAGGCAGAGCAGTGGCTTCTCCACACGGTGGAATTCCGAGTACCCACGAGACAGCTTACACCCTGAGGACAGGAGGGCGTGTGGGCACAGTCTGTAGGGGCCCATTTTGGTAAGGATTTTATTTAATAGCACAGATATGGCCCTTGCTATGTTCCCAATGTTGTTATCTTTAAGAATATTGGCTCAATTGTTATTACAAGATCGACGCTATCACTAACTCTATTTCACAGATGGGAAAACTGTAATACAGAAAAGTGATTCAGTTTATCCAGTATCTTTGTCAGCCTGGGCTACTGTGGTAGTCAGCTTTTCATTGCTGTCACCAAAATACAGGACAAAAACAACTTAGAGAAGGAAAAGTTCGTTTGGGGTTCACAGTTTCAGAGGTTCGGCTCATGGTCAGTCAACCCCGGGGCCAGAGGCAAGGCAGAACAGCACGGTGGAAGGGCGGGGCGTAAGAAAACTGCTCAGCTCACGGCATCCAGGAAGGAGAGAGAGAGAGAGAGAGAGAGAGAGAGAGAGAGAGAGAGAGAGAAAGCACATGCATGCATGTGAGGACAAAATATAAACCCTGAAGGCAAAATATAAACCCTCCCTCCAGCCACAACTTACCTGCCTACCATTACCCAGTATAGTAGTTCTTTTAAGTTCAAAGCCATCAACTGAATGAATCCAGTGATTAGGTTACAGCTCTCATAATCTAGCTATTTCACTTCTGAACATTGCTACCTTGTCTCCTGAACTTTGGAAGGACATCTTATACTCAAACCATGGCAGCTGCTATAACAAAATGCCGTAGAATGACTGGCTTATAAACAACAGAATTTTATAGCTTATGTTGTGGAGGCTACGGATCCAAAATTAGGATGCCAGCATAGTCTGGTTCTGGTGTGGGACCTCTTCTGGGCTGTGTAGGTTACAGACCTCTGGTTGTATCCTTGGATGGCAAAAAAAGAGAGCAAAAGAGGTCCCTGGGGTGCCTACCCCACTGATTTGATTTTCTATGAGAATCCCATCACAAGGAGTCCTCCTTCATTGACCTAATCACTAACTGAAGCCCCCCCACTTCTAATGCCATCATATTGGGGGTTAGATTTCAACACATGAATTTTGCAGGGACACAAACATCCTGTCTGCAACATGCAGGAAACAGAGGAACCAGGGTTCAAACCCAGACAGAGCTTCCGCAGTCTACGCGGCTAACCACTGAGCACTGCTCACGCCGCACGCTGTGATTAACTAAGATAAAAAGTGGAGTGGGGCACAAAAGATAAGAATCACCAACTTGCTTTAAGCCCAATTGAATTTTACAAATCCCCGAGACTCCTCATTTTTATTTTAAAGCTTGATTGCTTCCCCACTTTTATCTCCTAACCTGATCTCAACTTTCTCTCTGAGACCGCCAATTCATAAAAACCTTTTGGCAAGCCACACCCATCGCTGGGTCCCAGGTTTGAATATCATTCAGAACAGCTGGAAATAATCACATGTATCCACATTGACAGAAATGCTACAGCATCTTTGGCCTCCTTGCAATAGTCACTCATTCTTTTTTGGAGTATTGTTGCCGCCTGAAGCGCTTGGAGCAACGGAGCCGCGGGAAAAACTTCAGAGGCGAACTGGAGACAAACAGCTTTTTATTCTGATAACTTTTCTCTCTGGTTCTAACAACGACTAACACACGACAAACACACCACTAAAATGGCGCTGACCTGATCAGCAATTTCGGCCAAGTCACTCGAGATCCCGCAACAAGTCCCGTGAGACTACGGGAGGCAACAAAGCCCAAATCTCCACGGCTCATAGTCAACCGCAATTCAAGTCAATCCCCAAACAGGGCTCCTGCATTTCCCCCTTTTTGTTTTAAAAGAGGTAATGCTCTAGGACGTCTATGTGCAACCAACATTCTTACCCGTCATCGGATAATCAAGGCTGTGCCCTTGACTCCTGTCTTAGGTTGATATGTCGGCCACATGAGACTGTCCCGTGCGACTGTGCCTGTCTTAGGTTGTCCCCCTCTGGGGATCTTACCCGTCATTGGCTAACCAGCCATCCAATGGAGCCCTTTAGGATCGACTATATATGATGACTAACAGCCGTCCAATTGTGGGGAGATGTTGCGGCTTTAAGGCGACAAGCCTTTTGGTGATGAGCCAAATTGCATAGCATATCAAATTGTTTAAACAAATCAGCTGCCCTAAGTTCCATCAAGTAACACACTGAATTCTCTAGACAAATACCCGCAAGGCATTGTCCCGTAAAGTCCCAAACAATGAAAGATCAAAATGTCCATTTGTTATAACATGTTGATGTAGGAGGCCCCATGCATGTAGAGCAGAGGCCACACTGTTGGTGAGGTTGTTTGATGTTTGAGCAGCAGGGATGCTTGCGGCGGCCGCGATCCCTGCAGCTATAGCAACAGACGTCTTTTTTATGTTTAGACAATGCCACCGGCAAATCTTCAGGGCCCGCTACCTAGAAACTCAAGCATCAATTATTAAAGGAAAGGCAGTGCTATTGCAGCACTGAGTCAAGAGGCGAGTTGTCAAATTACAAAATAGAATAATTAGATTAGAAAATTAAAGTTGATTTTTGTTCACATACATCGCTGGTTGAGCTGAAAATTAAAGTTGATTTTTGTTCACACACATCGCTGGTTGAGCTTCTACAAACATAAGTTGGAAAAATATCATATTTAGAACAAAACAAAGAAAGACTGAGGGTAATTACTGCATTAAAGATAGATTAAAGAAAAGGTAAAGGCACTTTAGAGAAATAATTTGTTAACTGGAACCCTTGAGTCTCTGTATACAGAGCAATCTTTTACCTGTTGAGATAATTGAAATTAATGAGCTATTAAACAAATGAAGTTAATAACAAATAAACAATCTTAAGTCAAAACACCAAAATATCAGGTTATATAGCACTAGTCATATTGTTTGCTAAAGAGAAGTCCGAGGGACACCTATAAATCAAAATTGAAAGTACCTTCATTTATAAAATTATTTACCTAAATTGAATACTCTTAACCTAAAATGAATTAAAGTTATTTGGATCCATATATATATATATTTTCTTTTTCATAAGCGCTTTGTTCTTTGTGACGTCACACTGGACAGACGAACAAACATACAAACATATATTTGTGACGTCACATTAACATGAAATGTAGACAAATGTACAGACATAAAGACATGTATAAAAAGGAAAAAAAAATACAATTGTGTGCACACTAAAGAGAGATCTCCTCGTCCCGGCCGGGAGGAATGACACTTAAGTTGTGAAATATTTTGAAGGACTCTTTTGAGGGAATCATTCTGTACCTTGATCTTGGTCCTCTTGATTTTGTACCTTTTTTATTAATCTTGATACTTCAATAACTTCATCTTGATCATTTTGATGTGGTACCTGTTTTATTAATCTAGATGGTATCCATATTGGAGAGGATTCGTCTTTTGGAAAAACACAAACAGATCCTCTTCCCCAAATTAATACTGGATCTGGACCCTTCCATGTACCTGAAAGAACGTCCTTCCAGTAAACCAAAGGTTTATGTTGTTGGTGTGGATTCCAATGTCTGTCTCCAGCAGAATAACCATTAGAGTCTAAAGTTAAAAAATTTAAGGTAAACAGGGCAACTGCCAATCTGTCCTTAGGACTTTTCCAATTTCCTTCTTTTTGTTTTAATAACATAATTTTCAGTGTTCGGTTTGCTCTTTCAATAATGCCCTGACCCTGAGGATTGTATGGGATGCCTGTTTTATGGGATATATTGAATTTTGTGCAAAACTGTTTGAAAGATGAGGACGTATATGCGGGGCCATTATCTGTTTTAAGCATTTTGGGGATGCCCAATGCAGCAAAAGCTTGCAAACAATGAGATGTAAGATCTTTAACTTTTTCTCCAGAATGTAAGGAAGCAAAAATCATGCCTGAGCATGTATCTATGGTCACATGAATAAATCGCAATTTTCCAAAACTTGGCTCATGAGTAACATCCATCTGCCACAAATGATTGGGCATTAATCCTCTAGGGTTAACGCCGAAATGAGGATTGGGCAAATGTGTCATACAAGATTTACAATCTTTTACAATTGTTCTGGCTTGCTCCTTTGTGATTTTAAACCTACGTTGCAAGGTGGTGCTGTTGACATGAAACTGGGAGTGGAATAAAGTAGCTTTTTGTAGCACTGAAAGTATAAATATTGTTTTTGTAAGTTCATCAGCCTTTTGATTACCTTCATGGAGGGGACCAGGCAAATTAGTATGTGCTCTAATATGGCCTACGAATAGAGGTTCTTTTCTTGCCCACAAAAGTTTTTGTATTTGATAAAACAATTTAAAGGCTGGAGTATGAGGTGCTATTGGTCCTGCTAACTCTAATTTTGGGACGGCTTGTACAATATAGTGGCTATCTGAAAAAATGTTTACGGGCTGGTCCCTAAAATTTTCCAGAGCTCTTACCACAGCTTCCAATTCCACTAGTTGAGCTGATTTGTGTGCAGTTATGTAAGTCATATTTTCTTTTTTAGTGACTACTGTAGCAGTACCATTTGAGGACCCATCTGTAAATACATTAAATTCCTTAGGAATAGGTTGATTTTTTATTACCTGTGGAAATATAATAGGATGATTAATACAAAAAGATAATATAGGGGACTTAGGAAGATGATTATCAAAATTTGCAGAAGTAGAGCATTTAGCTATAGCCCAATCATTATCATTGAAGCATAAGTATTCAATCTGTGATGATGAATAGGGAGTAATAATAGTAGCAGGGTGAATGCCAAATATTTTAGTAGAAGTCTTAAGTCCTTGAAGAATAAGTTTAGCCACCATGGAGGTATAAGATTCAATTATACTTTTAGGAGAGACGGGCAAATGTATCCATAATAAAGGCCCTTGTTGCCAAAATACTCCTGTGGGTGTATATTGTGAAGAAATAATAATCAACATCAGCGGTTGAGTTAAATCAAATCTATCACAATGAGCTCCTTCGATGGCTTTTTCTACTAACTTTAAAGCTTTCCTAGCATCAGGAGTCAATGTTCGTGGTGAAGATGGATCAGGATCTCCACGAAGGATGTCAAATAAAGGTTTTAGTTGGCCAGTAGTGAGATTTAGTGTAGGGCGAAGCCAATTAATGTCTCCCAGTAGTTTTTGGAAATCATTGAGGGTGGTCAAATGTTCTTTATTTATTAAAATTTTTGGGGGTCTAACAAAAGTATCCATGATTTTAAATCCTAAATATAATATGGGAGATCTGGTTTGAACTTTTTCTTCTGCTATATATAATCCATATTTTTTTAAATTTTCTACCACATCACTGAATATATTAAATAAGATTTTTTGATTAGGGTGGGCCAATAAAATATCATCCATGTAATGTAGACACATGAGGTTTGGATATTTATTTTTAATGGGTTGGATAGCCTTGTCCACATATATTTGGCATATGGTGGGGCTATTAGCCATTCCCTGTGGTAAAACCTTCCATTGATATCTCTGATCAGGGCCATTATTGTTCATAGAAGGAACTGAAAAAGCAAACCTGGGGGCATCCAGAGGATGTAGGGGAATAGAAAAGAAGCAATCCTTTATATCAAGAGTAATAAGATGGAATTTTTTTGGAATAGCTACGGGACTAGGAAGTCCAGGTTGAGTAGGCCCCATAACTTGCATGGTTTTATTGATTTGTCTAAGATCATGTAACAATCGCCATTTTCCTGACTTTTTCTTGATCACAAATATGGGGGAATTCCAGGGAGAGGTGGAAGGTTCTATATGACCTGCTTCTAATTGTTCCTGAACTAGTAGGTGGGCCGCTTGTAATTTCTCTTTAGATAGGGGCCACTGAGGGACCCACACTGGCTTATCAGAAAGCCATGGTATTTTCAAAATTATTTTCTCAGTGGCCCCGAAAAAAAATATCTTTTTCCTTTATGATAATGATTACTTTTAGGGTTAAGATTACTCTGTACTTTTTGATAATGAGTTCTTTTAGGGTTAAGATTACCCTGTAGGTTTTCACATTTAACATCTGCAGGCTTGGTTGCAAGGTGTACTCCCATTTGTTGCAAAATATCTCTTCCCCATAAAGTAACCGGTAGATTAGGTAAAACATAAGGCTGAAATGTTCCTTTATGACCTTCATCATCCTCCCATTTTAAAATTACCGCACTTTTATCTGGGAGGTTATTATATCCCAAGCCTCTTAAACTGGTTGAAGCTTTTTGCAGAGGCCAGTGCTTGGGCCATTGGCGTAAATTAATAATGGAAGAGTCAGCTCCAGTATCTATTAATCCCTCCATTTCTATTCCTTGGATTTTTATTTTACACATAGGCCTCCTTGAACAGTCTCGAACCCAGCAAGCCATGGGACTTGAGTCAGTGGAACAAAATCCTCTATTGTTCCCTTCTTGAGGCATACCCATTTTAAATGAATTATGTAAATTGGGAAGGAGAAGCAACTGAGCAATTCTATCTCCTTGATTAACAGAACTTATACTTTGGGGTGAGCTAAGCATTATTTTTATTTCCCCTTTGTAGTCTGAGTTTATTACACCTGGGGTCACTTGCAAACCTAATAAGCTTTTAGGACTACGCCCGATAATAAGTCCTACAGTCCCTGAGGGAAGAGGTCCCCTGACTCCTGTGGGAATCAGTTGAACCCCCATTTCAGGTGTTAACACTATTCGGGCGGTGGAACAGAGGTCTAATCCTGCATTTCCTCTTGTTCCTCTGGCGAGGGAGTGGATGGGTAGTAGGGATTGTGTCGGGGAAGCATCTGAGTGGATGCTTGAGGATACTCCTTCTGCAATGCCCCGTACATTTGTGGGCCCTGGGGTATTGGGCCCCGTGCCCCGTTTTTTGAATTCCTGAACAAAGGATTTCCATGGATGTCAAATTTTGAATGGCATTTATTGGCCCAATGATTTTCCTTTTTTACACCTGGGGCAGCGGCCTGGGGCACGGTATGAGCTTGGTCTTATTTCTCTTTTGGGATTTTGCCTAGAATTGCCTGATTGATTATGATAATTTTGCCTGGAATATTCTGATTGATTATAATGTCTACGTTTAGCCTTTGTGAAATTTCGAGAGGAAGCACCTCTCATTGAGGCTGCAATCACATTTCCTGTGACAAAGGCGTCATTTATATCTTTACATAGTTGTATATATACGGAAAGATCCTTTTTAGTTCTCCATGGCCTGATGGCTGCTTGGCACCATTTATTTGCATTTTCATAAGCTAATTGAACAACTAATGGCATAGCTTGGTCAACATCTGCAAACACACTACCTGCAGTTCTCAAAAGTCGATCAGCAAAGTCGGCATACGGCTCATTAGGTCCTTGAATCACTTTTGACAAGCTACCTTGTAGATCCCCAGGTCCTTGTACAGTTTTCCATGCCTCTAAGGCAGCTGCATTTATCTGAGCATATACATCTGGGTCATAATCTGTTTGAGCCTGTAAGTCTGCGAATTGCCCTTCTCCTGTGAGCATGTCTATATTATAGTTTTCAAACCCTGCAGCCACGTTTCTTTTAGCCGTTTCTATACAAAGTTCTTGGAATTGCGATCGCCAAACCAAGAATTGCCCCCCGCTTAATGTTGCTTTACATAGACTTTTCCAGTCTGAGGGGGTTAAGCTAAAGGTGTTAAGGGACTCCAGCATACTCAACGTGAAAGGAGCTTGGGGCCCATAAGTCATTACTGCCTCTTTGAGATTTTTTATTGTTTTGAAATCTACTGACTGATGGACACTCTGTCCATTTTTCTTTTCAAATGCTGGCGGTTCCCAATGCATCTGTGAGTTGTCCTCAAGAGCGCATAAGCGATCAGAAAGACTTTTTATTTCTGTTTCTAGGGTATGCAAATGCCTAGTAATACCCTTCATATTTTCTGTAATGGATTCCACCCATGGGGGAGTAGAGGACACAAGTGACTCCTCTACCTGACCGTCCTTTTTCTCGGTCTTTTTTAGTTTCTTTTTCCTCATTTTCTCAGGATCACTTTTACTAGATTCCTCACCACTGCTAATTTCACTGACAGCAATATCCTGAGGCCCAGTTTCCAGTGAGAGCAAGTATCCTTCAGCTTTCGCCAATAACTCCCGAATAGCGTTAATAGCTTGGATTTTTGTCATTTTTGGGTCTCTTCTAATACTCTCTTTACTGGTCTCAGTTGGCCCAGTGGAATCTACACTTTTTTGATCACTTTCACTTTTGTCTATATACTCCTCACTGAGAACAGAGTCAGGTATATCAAGGAGTCTTTGCATAGCCTCTATCAATTGGGATTCAGTTATATTCGAACCCATCTTTAGAGACCTTCAGTTCTTACCTGTCCGCTCCGAAGTCCCCGTACGGGCCGCCACCTGTTGCCGCCTGAAGCGCTTGGAGCAACGGAGCCGCGGGAAAAACTTCAGAGGCGAACTGGAGACAAACAGCTTTTTATTCTGATAACTTTTCTCTCTGGTTCTAACAACGACTAACACACGACAAACACACCACTAAAATGGCGCTGACCCGATCAGCAATTTCGGCCAAGTCCCTCGAGATCCCGCAACAAGTCCCGTGAGACTACGGGAGGCAACAAAGCCCAAATCTCCACGGCTCATAGTCAACTGCAATTCAAGTCAATCCCCAAACAGGGCTCCTGCAGAGTATGTCATTTATCCATACAAGAAACAGCTATCCAGTACCTACTCTGGGCAGATACTGGGCTTAAACCTGAAAAGCAAAGATGACTAAGACTTGGTCCCTGTCTTGAGAGGCATGTAATCTGAGGGACTGTCTCCCTTATCTCTTGTCACTTCTTCTGTTGCCTCCCGCAGATCCCCAAGCCCAAATTCTAAGAGAATCTGACAGCAGGGAATCAGAGGAACATTCCCTGAATGTCTGAAGCAGTTGGGGTGGGGCTGGGTTGCCAGAGCCCTATAAAGAGAGAAGCAGGACCATTATTCTGTAAGAGGAAATGATTCCCAACATAAAACCTTTTCTCCATACCCTTCTTCTCAACCTGATCTTCAAATGCTTATCAGCTATTTTCTTGCCATCTTGGAAAAAGCTCAGGAGTCTTATTTTACTGATATTTTGGTATATCAACGAAAGAGTTAGGTAGCTTGCTTAATGTGTGTAGAATTTCCTCTTTTGATTTCACCAACTTCTTTCCTTTCATTTTCTCCTGGTATTAGGAATTAAATCCCAGGGAAATTCTACCACTGAGCTATACCTCCAACTCTTTTTATTTTATTTTGAGACAGGATCTTGCTAAAATTCCCAGGCTGGACTCAAACTTGCCATCCTCCTGCCTCAGCCTCCTGAGTCACTAGGATTACAGGAATGCACCACTACAGCTGGTCTCATTTCTATCTTTAAAAAAGTGCTTGAGCTGGTGCAGAGATGCACAGCTATAATGCCAGCGTCTCAGTCGGCTGACACAGGAGGATGGCAAGTTCAAGGCTGGCCTCAGCAACTTAGTGAGGCCCTAAGCAACTTAGCAAGACCCTGTCTCAAAATTTTAAAAATAAATAAATAAAAAGGGCTGGGATGTGGCTCTGGGTTAAGCGCCTCTGGGTTCAATTCCTGGTATCAAGAAAAGAAAAGGGGCTGGGGTTGTGGCTCAGCGGCAGAGCGCGCGCCTAGCACTGCGCAGCCCAGGTTCGATCCTCAGCACCACGTAAACATAAATGCATTGCATTGTGTACAACTAAAGTAAATAAGTAAATATTTTTTAAAAAAAAAAAAGGAAGGAAAAAGAAAAAAATGTGGGATAAGTAAAAGAATATATTTAATGTATATCTAAGTACCAAGGATAACAATAAAATGAACATTTATAAGCATAACATTTCCAGTTGTTAGCAATCTGTGAACTCCTGCTTCTTCCTACCTGCTGCCCGCCCTGCCCCCTAGATAATTCAGTGTTTTTTTAAAAAATAGCTTTGTTTATTTTTATATGTTGCTGAGGATCGAACCCAGTACCTTGTATGTATGAGGCAGGCGTTCTACCGCTGAGCTATAGCCCCAGCCCCTTTAGTGTTTTTTTTTTTTTTTTTTTTTTTTTTTTTGTCTTGTTTTGGTACTGGGGATTGAACTCAGGGGCACTTGACCACTGGGCTACATCCCCAGCCCTTTTTTGTATTTTATTAGAGACAGGGTCTCACTGAGTTGCTAAGTGCCTCGCCATTGCTGAAGCTGGCTTTGAACTTGCGATCCTCCTGCCTCAGCCTCCCAAGTGAGGGGATTACAGGTGTGCGCCACGGCGCCTGGCCTTTAGTGGGGTTTTTAAAATATTTTTTTTTAGTTGCAGATGGACACAATACCTTTGTTTTATTTATTTATTTTTATGTGGTGCTGAGAATCGAACCCAGTGTCTCACATGTGCCAGGCAAGCACTCTACCTCTGAGCCACAACTCCAGGCCACAGTGTTTATTTTTGTTTGCTCTTTTAGAGTTATGAAAAATGGTTCCTTGGGGGTGGGGTTGTGGCTCAGAGGTAGAGCGCTCACCTAGCATGTGTGCCACCTGGGTCGATTCTCAGCACCACATAAAAAATAAAGGCATTGTGTACAAAGAAAGAAATATCCTTAAAAAATGGTTCCATTCGTTCTGGAGTCGACTGTGACTTGCTTTTTTGCTGTCTGCGTTACATTTCTAAGTTTCGCCCAGATTGTCCCGTGTGGCCGGACTTCATTTTCACCACTACGTATTAATTCATTCAGGAACATTCATTGGCTCCCCGTGATATTCTATCAGGTGAATATAGCACCACTTATTTAGTCTCCTGTTAGTGGATGTTCGGGTTGTTTTGTTTTTCCTTTTTCTTTCATAAATAATGTGACTGAAAGGATTCTTTTGCATGGCTCCTGACACACCTGTGTAAGAATTTCTGAAGGGCTGGGGTTGTGGCTCAGCGGTGGAGCGCTCGCCTAGCACGTGCGCGGCCCGGGTTCGATCCTCAGCACCATGTAACCATAAATGCGTTGCACTGTGTACAACTAAAGCAAATAAATAAATATTAAAAAAAAAAAAAGAGAGAGAGAATTTCTGAAGAGCACTGGTTTTCCAACTGGAATCATGATCTTAAGCAGGTCACAAAATCAATTTAATTGATTTTGTAATTTGGTTATGCTTATTTGTTTTGCTTTGCTTTTTTGAGACAGTTCTTGCTATGTTGTCTAGGCTGGTCTTGAACTCATGGCTCAAGTGATCCTCCTGTGTCAGCCTCCAGAGTAACTAGGACTATAGGCACATCTGGCTTAGGATTTTTTTTTTTTTTTTTTTTTTTTTGGGTACTGAGGAATTGAACTCAGGGGCTCTCAATCACTGAACCACATCCCCAGCTGTATTTTGTATTTTATTTAGAGACAGGGTCTCACGGAGTTGCTTAGTGCCTTGCTTTTGCTGAGGCTGTCTTTGAACTCATGATCCTCCTGCCTCAGCCTTCTGAGTCACTGGGATTATAGGCATTAGCCACCGCGCCCTGCTCTTTTTTTTTTTTCGTTTTTCTTTTTTTCTTTTTTAAGAAAGACACCAAGTAGAAATTGTCACATAGAAATGGTCAAATGTTGCTCCATGAAACTTCTTTCTGTTATGTTCATGTGTCTGGCTTGTGGAATGGAGAGTTTTTTCTTGCAATGGTTCTTAGAGAAGATCGAAAGCCCTTGCTCTGGGTCGGTGCTTCTGACACTAACTGTGGCAAATTTAAAAGTTTTTCCCGCTGTGTGGATTGGTCCATTTATCTGTTCCTGTACCTATATCACACTACTCTATTTACTATGGCTTTATATTATGGTTTTTATATGTATAATTGGGTAGGTTCTTCCACATTATCCTATTTTTATCTAAAACTACTTTTTTCTTTATATACATATAAAGAAAAATACATGACATATGGTAACTATATATGTATATATTGTTTTATATAGATAGGTATAGAGAGTATATATGGTAACCATAAATGTTATGGCTAAAAATAAGACAGGAAAAGGTAATAGGGCCAAAGAGTGGTAAGCTTACAATTTTTTCCACTGGGTCAGGGAAGTTTTTCTAAAAAGATAACATTTGAACCAAAGTCCTGAAAGAGACAAGGAAATGAGCTTGTAGAAGTAGTTTCTTTTACTCTTTTCTTCTTTTATTTTTTTCCTCCTGCGGTGCTGGTGATTGAACGCAGGGCCTCAAACACATTAGACAAGCACTCTCCGACTGATCTATGTTCCCAGCCCTTTTTAAAACTTTTTATTTCAAGACAGGATCTAGGGCTGGGGATATAGCTCAGTTGGTGGAGTGTTTGCCTTGCTTGCACAGGCCCTTGGTTCAATCCCCAGAACCAAAAAAAAAAAAAAAAAAAAAAAAAAAAAAAAAAAAAAAAACACAGGGCCTTGCTAAGTTTCCCAGGCTGGCCTGGAACTTGTCATCCTCCTGCCTCTGCCTCCTGAGTAGCTGTCATTACAGGTATGTGCCACCGTGTCTGGCAAGAAGTCTCTTTCATATTCATTTGCAGTTACCTTCTCCCACTCTTGTGGCCTTGCATTTTCTCTTTCTTTAAGATACATTCTGATAAAAGAAGTTCTAACATGGGCTGGGTTGTGGCTCAGCAGTAGAGCACTGGCCTAGCACATGCATGGCCCTGGGTTCAATCCTCAACACCACGTAAAAATAAATAAATAAAATAAATGTGTATGTGTGTGTGTGTGTGTGTGTGTGTGTGTGTGTGTGTGTATATATATATATATATATATATATATATATATATAAAGAAGTTCTAACATATTGGTCTTTTAATTTGTAGAGAGCACATTTTGTACCTTATGTGGGAATCCTCTCTCTTGACATCATAAACAACATTTATATTTTCTTCCAAAAAAATTTTAGAGTTTTTCCTTGTACATTTTGCTTTAATTCCCACAGAATTTACTTTTGGATATAGTGTGACATAGAGATCTATCTTCTTTTCCCCCAAGTGAATAAAAAATTGTGTGCACCATTTATTGGCTAATCTATTCTTTTTCTTGAGGTCTTCTAAGCCATCCATCATAAATCAGGTTTTCATGTGTGTGTAGCTCTGCTTTGGGGCATTTTGTTCAGTTCCATTGGTCCATTTGTCTGTCCTTGTACTCACATCACACTATATTACTATGGCTTCATAGTATTTTTATGTACGATAAAGTAGGTCCTTCTGCCTTGTTCTTTTTCTTTTTTTTTTTTATCTAAAACTACTTTTTCCTTCTTTTATTACATTATTAATTGTACACATTAATGGGTTCAGTGTTATATTTCTACACATAAATACATGTGCACTGATCAAACCCAACCTCTTTTTTCACCACCCTGCCCCCCTGCAACCTTCCCAGTCTCTAGTAATGACTAACCTACTTTCAGGTCAACTTCTCTTGGTTTCAACACATGAAAGAGAACATGGACTTGTCTTTCTGTGTCTGGCTTATTTCACTTTATGTCCTCCAATTCCATACATTTTCCAATAAATGACAGGATTTCATTCTTTTTTATGGCTGAATAATTCTCCTCTGTGTATATATACCACATTTTCTTTATCCGTTATTCATCTGCTATCCAGCACCTAGGCTGATCCCAGATCTTAGCCACTGTGAATAAACGTGTGCATGCAGGTATCTCTTTGGTATACTTATTTCATTTTCTTTGGATATATACCCAGGAGTGGGAGAGCTGGATCACAGGGTAAGACTATTTTTAGTTTAGTTTAATTTTTGGTACTGGGAATTGAACCTAGGGATGCTTTATCACAGAGCTACATCTTTAGCCCTTTTTAATTTATTTATTTTTGTTTTTTTTTTTTTATTTTTGGTACTGGGGATTGAACTCAGGGGCACTCGACCACTGGGCCACATCCCCAGCCCTTTTTTGTATTCTATTAGAGACAGGGTCTCACTGAGTTGCTAAGTGCCTCACCATTGCTAAGGCTGGCTTTGAACTCGTGATCCTCCTGCCTCAGCCTCCCAAGTGCTGGGATTACAGGTGTGTGCCACCACGCCCGGCTATTTTTTATTTTTATTTTGAGACAGGTTCTCACTAAGTTGTTTATGGCTTCACCTTCTTTTAGTTTTTCAAGGAACCTCCATCCATCCTACATAATGGCTATACTAATTTACATTCCCACCAAAAATGTATAAGAGCCTTTTCTCCACATCACAGCCAATATTGGTTGTGTTTTGTTCTGTTTTCTTTAGGAGGAAGTTTGTTCTTTCATTGCAATTTTGATTGGCCCTTTATCTTTTTATCAGTAATGTACTGGTTACTCTTAAGACCCCATCCTTCCATATAAATTTTAGAATTAGCTTGTCATGTTACTTGAAACTTCCTCTTGAAATAGAGTAAAGCTGAATTGACTCAATAGATAAATTTGAGGAGAACTGACAACATTTTCTTTTTTGGGAGGTGGGTACCAGGGATTGAACTCAGGGGCACTCTACCACTGAGCCACATCCCCAACTGTATTTTGTATATTATTTACAGACAGCGTCTCAGTGAATTGCTTAGTGCCTTGCTTTTACTGAGGCTGGATTTGAATTCTTGATCCTCCTGCCTCAGCTTCCCAAGTGCTGGGATTACAGGCGTGTGCCACACTCCCGGCTCAAAGTTAATTTTTTTTTTTTTTTTTTTTTAATATTTATTTATTCACTTTAGTTGTACACAATGCAATGCATTTATGTTTACGTGGTGCTGAGGATTGAACCCGGGCCGCACACGTGCGAGGCAAGCGCTCTGCCACTGAGCCACAACTCCAGCCCCAAAGTTAATTTCTTTTCCTTATAAAGTCTTCTGCATCTTACATCATTTTATTCTTTTTTTTTTTTTTTTTTTTTTTTTTTTGGTACCAGGGATTGAACTCAGGGGCACTTGACTACTGGGCCACATCCCCAGCCCTTTTTTTGTATTTTATTAGAGACAGAGTCTCACTAAGTTGATAAGTGCCTGGCCATTGCTGAGGCTGGCTTTGAACTCGTGATCCTCCTGCCTTAGTCTCCCAAAGTGCTGGGATTACAGGCGTGCGCCACCACGCCCGGCTACATCATTTTATTCTTTATCATTATTTTTTAGTTGTAGGTGGACACAATACCTTTATTTTATTTATTTATTTTTATGTGGTGCTGAGGATGGAATCCAGCCACTCACTCGTGCTAGGCAAGCGCTCTACTGCTGAGCCACAACCCTAGCTCTCATGTTATGCTTAAATACCTTGATTTTTGTTCCTTTTATAATTGAAACTTTTTAAAATTGTGCTTTCTGTTTATTCCTGGAGTATAGAAATGCAATTGACTTATATTATTACACACCTTGCTGAACTTTTAAAAAATTAATTCCAAGATCTTATCTATAAAGACTTGATGTAAACAATTATTTTCTCTGTAACAGTATCCATCTTACATCTTCCTCTCTAAAACTCACATTTTCTTTTTTTTCTTTTCTTATTGCTCTGGACAGTACCTCAAGTACAATGCTGGAAAGAAGAGTTGATGTGGATATTTTTTGTCTTGTTCCTGAGTTTAAAAGGAGGTGTCTAACATTTGACCTTGAAGAATGATGTTTGCTGTGTTTGGAGTATAAATTCTATCAGGTAGGTGTAAGCTGCCTGGTACCGTAAACCGGGATAAAAACTCTCGGGGGCAGAGTTAAGCTTTTACTACTTTTACTTCTACTTTCTTAGAGCTTAGAGAGAGGGAAAGAAAGATTTTTAGAGAGAAAGATTAAAGCGAGCTTTTCTTCTTGTCTTCTTAGCTTAGAGAAAGATTAGAGCTTCTTTCTTCTCTCTTCTTTCTTCCTTCTTCTTTCTTCTGTCTTCTGTCTTCCTCAGGAGTCTCGGCCTAACTCTGACCAGTCATTACTTCTTCTATCTGGTTTCTCTTCTGTAACCGCTCTGCCTACGTTCTGGCCGCTCTGATTCTTCTGACCGACCGAGTGACTGCCCGGCTGACTGAATTCTCCGTTCTCCTAACTCGGACCGCTTTCACCCGGTTATATACCTTCAGGTTTGCGGGTGCCTACAGGTGCGTCACATACATATCAGGTGGAACTTATGGCTTCCAGCTAGCTACAACAGCCCTTCCTAATTAGGGCTCCTTCAGGTAGGAAGTTTCATTATGAATTTATGGTGAAAAGCAAATGCTTTTTTTTTTTTTTTTTTTTTTTTTTTTGCAGCCATTTAATAATGTGTTTTTCTCCTTTATCTACGAATGAGGTAAGTTACATTAATAGCTTTTCTGTTGTTAAATTGCCCTGACATGTCTGGGCTCAACCCAGCTTGATCATGATGTATTATCTTTTTTTATATGCTACTGAATTCAATTTCCATGGTTTTTACATCTATGTGTATGAATGAGACTGGCCTCTAATTTTCTTGACCAATTTCATGTCTTTATATTCCTCCAGCAGATATGGCACTGATGCTAAGCACAGGCCAATAATCTCTAATTTAGAAGGTCCTCGCTTACTCATACTGGCCACCAAATAGCCTTTCCATACTGGCCTTCCCTCCTAACATCAGTGCCCTGATGCATGAGTACCAGGCTCATGGAGGCCAAACACAGCCCCTAGATATCAACAGCAGGCCTGCAAAATCCCAGTCCCCAGAGGCCTGGTTGGTTGTCAATCCATATCTCTCCTCCCTTCCTCAAAACCTGCTTTGTCTAAGAAACTCTTCATAATTGCCAGCCTTGATCCACCTTGAGGACAACCACATTCTTTGGTCTTGCTGTCCCCAGGGCCCTGTTCATAAACATCTGTGGAACCAAGTTTGCGCAACCCAACTCTAAGCTCTTCTTGGCTCAGTTAAACTGATTTTTCAAATTCTTTTCCAAAATGTTCTTGAGCATTTTTTTTTTTTTTACATGCATGACACGCATATGTTCTGCCTCACAAGACAGGCAATGATTGCTTTGCAGATAAAAGTTGTGAGTACCGAGGCATTTCTATTGACTCTAGAATGCCAAGTCCTGCCCTACACAAACCCCGAACCTCTTCAGACTCTTCTGCCATTGCTGTTTTCACGCACTTGTCCTTGCACCCTGGAGGCTCTGGGAAGGCAGGTCATGGCCATTCCTAAGTTCACGCCAGAACTTTGCTCATCCTGGTGAACTCCTCCCTCTCCCTATCCTGCTTCTGGGGAGCTCCCTCTCCATCTCTTGCATTAAACTCAAATGTCAACTCCTCTGTGAAGCCTCCCTGGCTTACCCAGACTCCCTCGCTCCCTTGGGGTCAGTCTTTCCCCTGTCTGTGCTCTCCAGATGTTGTAGACGTGCCTTCAACAACAACAATAATAATTAACAATAACCTCTTTTTAAACCCTGAGATAGTTCAGCGTATGTTTGCTAAAATGGGGACGTTCTCGTCTAAAACCACGGTACAGCTGTCAAAGTCAGGATATTTAACACGGAGACAAATACCATTGCCCAATCCACAGTTCCTTTTAGAAACCATCCATTATCCTGTTTTTACCTTCATGGTAACAATTGTCCCATTGTTTCATAGCTATGTGCCCACATGTCTCTGTCCCTTGTGACCCTGCACGCACAGAGTAACCCGACCCGAAGACTCCGGAGATTCGGGGTTGCATCATTTATCCTTGTTTCCAGTTAGTGCCCTGTAAGAAGTCTTATCGTATGTGTGTGTGTGTGTGTGTGTGTGTGTGTGTGTGTGTGTTTATTTAATGAATGAATGAAATCACATGGTATCTCCTTTAGTCTTTCCAACATGGCCTTCCCCTCCTAACTTTCTCTCTCCCTCTCTCTCTCTCTCTCTCTCTCTCTCTCTCTCTCTCTCTCTCTGAACCCTTGAACTAATCTCATTTCTGAGCCTTCATTTATACTACGTAGTAAATGATGCGTGGTGGCTTGAAGCGTCCCTCCATTCAGGAGCAAATACGGGGGATGAACAAAAGCAGTCATGTATTCTTAATGACAGGAACACATTCTGAGAAAAATGCATTATGGGGTTGGGGATGGAGCTCAGTGGTAAAGCACTTGTCCAGCATGCACAAGGCCCTGGGCTCAATCCCCAGCACCCCAAAAATAAATAAATGAAATAAAGAGAAATTGGTCACTGGAGAATTTTGCCCTTATGCATACATCCCAGAGTGCACTCCCTCAAACTGAGATGGCTACAACATTGCTAGGCCACATAACCTCGGGGGACCATCATCCTCTAGTCGGGGTTGACTAAATCGTCATTACAGGACATGTGACTGTACGTGCTACACCCGTCCTGTCCTCGGGGGCCTGTTTCTAGTGTCCCATGCATTTTCATTTCTTATGCACAGGAGGCACCGTGCCCCCCAACCCCAGTCTGCTCCTGATGTCTGGGCTGGTTCTGTGACTGAATGCACATGGGAAGAGGTGGCCCCTGAGGTGACGAGGACAGGGTCCGCGCACCCTCCAGTCAGCCCTCTTGGCCTCATATCAATGGCCACACATAATATTCCACGGTATTCCGTGACTGGCCTTTAGCTCATTGAAAACCAACAGGCAGTCCCAAGGAGCACGTCAGCCCAAACACTTGGACTTCTTATTCTATGAGGGGGAGAGAAAAAATCACTAAGAGACTAAGGAGAGAAATTGAAAAAGGACTACAACACAGCTCATGGGGGTTGTCACTATTTGAAAATGCTCGACTTTGGGGCCGTTGTCATTTATCCCTTAAATGCTTGGAGTGCCACGGGGAGAAAGTTCCACGGCCTGTGCAGACAGGCTCCCTGCCCTCAATAAGCTTATAAATTATGCCACGCGCTTTGTTTACTGCTCAGCTTTCGCTCAGTCTCCTGTTCGTTTTGAGCCTCTCTGTGCCTCACATTGTTCTAACATTTATTTAATTACAGCATAGATACTAGACCTTTGCAGAGCCACAGTAATATGCATGACAATGTAAGAAGCTGGACACTAGGTTCCAATGGACTTATAATATACAAGCTCTACTACTTTCTGTGTGTGTGTGTGTGTGTGTGTGTGTTTTTCCCACCTTTCTGTCGCTTTGCTTTTTTCCTGGGGTTCAGAGTGTTCACAAGAAGCCACTGTCCACCTTCCCCTCTCAAATCCCTAAGTACAGATGCCCCTGGATGACCACGAGGTCGTGGCCAGCAAACCCATCGTAAGTGGAGGACGTTGTAAGTGGAAAATGCATTGAATATGCTCAACCCCCCGGCAGGCACACCCTGGCCCAGCAGCAGCACACTGTAGAGTCCGGGTGTCCACCCTCCTGACGGTGGGTCCGACTGGCATCTGCTCTTGCTGCTGCTGCTGCCGTGTCCTGAGAGGGCGCCGTGCCGTGTATCACTATCCCCAGGAAAAGATCCAAATTCAAAAGTCAAAGCACATTTTCTACAGAGTGGATATTGCTTCAGCTCCATTGTAAAGTAGGAAAGTCCAGAGTGGAGCCATCGTAAATCATGGACGGTCCCAACTGGACATTACCTGAACCGACATTCAAACTTTGGTCTCCTGTCGGACCTGTCCCGAGGAGTTTTAGGACAAGAATCCCTTCTTCCTGGGTTGTGCAAAACAGTGTGATCCCAAAGAGACAAGAACCCTGTTCTTCTTCCCTTTTCTGAGCCATGGGGCCCAGGCACCCCTAAGGCAGCTGCAGGGCTTCCTAAAAAGCCACCTGTGGGGGGCTGGGATTGTGGCTCAGCGGTATTGCGCTCGCCTAGCACGTGCGCGCCCCGGGTTCGATCCTCAGCACCACGTACAAATAAAAGCACATTGTGTATAACTAAAGCAAATAAATAAATATTTTTTTTAAAAAACAAAAAAGCCACCTGTGGGCGGAAGACCATGCCCATGGCTGAGGAGGCCCCAATTCTCACTAGGGGCCAGCGGTGAGGGGCACCCCTGGGTGCAGCAAGTCGTGGATGAGCAAGCCTGAGCCACCTGATCTCTTGCCTGGCTCCAGGGGAGAGGCAGTGAGGGGGCTGCCAGGTCCCCAGGATGGTTCTGCCTCAGGACTGGTTTCCAGGGGATAGCTAGCACTTTTCTGCCACAGCCCCAAATCAAACCTGGCCAGGCTGGTGTTATAACACCTTGCGATGCTTCCCTCCCCGAATTGCCATCCTGTCTTCCTGAGGTGGGGGTAGGGGGGCGGAAGAGGAGAAGAAGGAACACAATTCACACAGTGGGCTCTCACGGGGACGGGGACGGAGCCAGCCCGCTCTCCCCACTGTGTCTTTTCTGAGGTTTTGTCCCATTTCAAAGGTGTCTCAAGCCCCGCCCCCCACGCAGGTTTCTGGCCCCTTCCCCGCCACTGGGAGGTGATTTTTCACAGTGGATCCGCTTGTCCCTGACTTTCTGCTTTTAGCACTCTCTTAATTCCAGCTATTGTCTCACTTTTAAATGTACATTAAATAGCTCATCTTTCTCTTTGATTCCTTCCACCTTGCTGGTGTTTGTGGATGGAGTGATCTGCCTTGATTTATGAGTTAGCCAAGCTGTGATTATTTCTTCATCTTTGCTCATGGATTCTTCCATCTTTTAATCACTCTGGATTTTCCCCTAAACTGCCACTTTCTCTGCGTTTGTCTGGCAATGAGGCAACTGCTGCTGCATCCAGTTCCGGTTCCTGGGACTCAGTGATGAGCAGGCAGCTAATGTGTTCAGGACCCGCCCTGGTCCTTTTGCACCATGAAACAGCCTGTCCCTGATTTTTTTTTTTCCCCCCCGGAACTTAACACTTCCATAATTTTTTTTTTTTTTTTTTTTTTTTTTTTTTGGTACTGGGGATTGAACTCAGGGTCACTCAACCACTGGGCCACATCCCCAGCCCCTTTTTTGTATTTTTATTAGAGACAGGGTCTCCCTGAGTTGCTAAGTGCCTCGCCCTTCCTGAGGCTGGCTTTGAACTCGTGATCCTCCTGCCTCAGCCTCCCAAAGTGCTGGGATTACAGGCGTGCGCCACCGCGCCCGGCACACTTCCATAATTTTATCCATTGTGTTTATTGGAAGTGCATTGACCACAGAGTACCCTGCTTCGTCTGTCTGTCTCTCTCCTGATGCTTGTGGATGGAAGGGTGTCTCTTGATTCATGAATGTACTTATTCATGGTGGCTTTTGAACAAGGCTTTGCACCTACTTCAGTTCCGGTGTTTTTCTGACTCTCCTGTTGTGTCTGTGAACTTAGGGGAAGGCCTTGTCAGGTAGAGGAGGGCATCCTGGATCTAGTTTCAGGTCACCTGGGTTGAAATCCTAGCCTTTTCTTTCCTTCTTCCTAGCTGGGTGTCCCGGGGCAAGTCATTAACCTTAGAAACCCACTTTCCTTATCCATCAAGTGGAAAAGCGATTACCAGAAGGGAATGCTGTCTTCAGATGAAATGAAACGACTTGTAGGAATTCAGTGCGTGCTGGGTTTCTGCTGTTTCACTGGCTTTGAATTCGTGATCCTCCCGCCTCAGCCTCCTGAGCTGTTGGGATTACAGGCGTGCGCCGCGGCACCCGGCCTCAAAATACATTTTGATGAGCTCCAATCTGTCAACTTCTAGTTTTACCAAATAAGAACAGTAGGAAAACAAAACAAAAAACTAACCTCCATCTATTTTCACTAAATTTCAGGAAAGAATATCTAAAACCAAAAATCAAAGCGAACATAAAAATGGAAATCAGGGTCGGGGGTGTGGCTCAGTGGTAGAGCACCTGCTTAGCATGTGCAAGGTCCTGGGTTCAATCCCCAGCATGACCCTCCCCCTCCCCGCCCAAAAGCAGTACAGTTCTCAGGGTTTTATGAAAAACTCTCCATCTTGTTCTTATTTTGCTCATCTTACCAAGAGGTGGGTGAGACCTTGGTTTAGAGCAGCTTTGGGGAACTGTTGCTCTCATGACAGCTCAGGTGCGTTTTCCAGATAGGGGTTCCTCGCACTGTAGGCACCTTACCCTGAGCGGGTGGGGGGGGGAGGAGTAGGCGCAAGCAGGAGGGGGCAACACTCTGTGTGTGTGTGTGTGTGTGTGTGTGTGTGTGTGTGTGTGTGTTTAACTTTAAAAGACTGCTGAGGTGTGATTGCTGGGTCTGGAGACCTTAAGACGATTAGAAATAAGAACAAATGTGAGAAGCTGATGTATATAACATCAAGTATGTGACGGGAGGAGAGGCACAACATTTTATGTCTGAGTTTCAGATAAAATAATGGCTCTATTTGTATTTTGGTTTTTAAAACGTTACAAGCAAACTCTCAGAACTTGTCACATCCACAGCTAAAATGTGCTGGGACTCAGAATGACCTAGCTCTGACCCTGCTCCAATCAATTGTGACTTTTTAGACTCACCCACCAGGTGGACCTGGAGGTTGATCCATGTCTGGTCTAAGTGCAGAGGTGAATTGGAGATTTTGTGTGTGTGTGTGTGTGTGTGTGTGTGTGTGTGTGTGGTGCTGGAGTCCAGGGCCTTGTGCATACTAGGCAAGCACTCTTACCACTAAGCAACACTCTCAGTTACAAGTGGGTTTGCTTAGAGAAGTGACGAAAGGTTGCACATGCTCGTAATGCCAGTGATTCTGGAGGCTGAGGCAGGAGGATCGCCAGTTCAAGGCCAGCCTGGGCAATTCAGAGAGACCCTGTTTCAAAATAATAAAATAAGCCGGGCACAGTGGCGCATGCCTGTAAGTAATCCCAGGGGCTCCGGAGGCTGAGGCGGGAGGATTGCGAATTCAAAGCCAGCTCAGCAAAAGTGAGGTGCTAAGCAACTCAGTGAGACCCTGTCTCTAAATAGAATACATAATAAGGCTGGTGATGTGGCCCAGTGGTCAAGTGCCCCTGAGTTCAATTCCCGGTACCCACCCCCCTAAAATAAGGAAATAAAAATGGCTGGAGATGTGGCTCAGTGGCAGAGCACCATGAGGTTCAATCTCCAGCACTGAAAAAGAAGAAAAAAATATATTATATGTATATATCTTGGCAGGTGACCATCGAGCTGCTTTGACCGATGCCTGGAAGCAGACCTGGGGCAGGCCTGCTCCATCTCTGTGTCCACGCAGGAGCACACTGCCCCTCTGCTGGGAGCGGCTTCTGAGCCCCAGGAACTGTTGATTTGGTGAAATAAAAATCACAGCCACTTACTACCTGCCGATTGCTCAGTGAAGCACCTCCCACATAAGGTCCTAATCCTCGCACAGCCCTCTCTGTTAAGCATTGCTAGAAGGCCCATTTTACAGAGAGGAAAACCAAGGCCTACAAAGCTTTAGGCAAAGTTGTCCAAAGTTGCACAGAGCTGACGAGTGGCAGAGCTGGGAGATAAACTTTCTGACTTGTGTTCCAACTATTAGAATATTTAGTTCCTAAAATCCTAGGCCTGACAGGAGTAGGAAATGGACTGGAACCACCTCTCCTGAGGTGGCACTTGGAAAGGAGATAGACCCCACCCCCACTGACTTGACTTTAATATATATACTTTATTTTGTTTATTTTTTATTTAGTGCTGAGGAGCACCAAATAAAGTCATGCTGGTGACTCTTATGTACAAGGCAAGTGCTTTACCACTGAACTACAACCCCAGCCCCCTCCAAAAGCACATAACATTTTCTTACTTTCCTTAAAAAGGTAACTTAGAAAATTTTCTGAAGAAAAATTTAGCAATATGGGCATGCACTACCATAATAACATTTTGGACAATATTGGACTATATGTAAGTCAGTGGTCCCGTAATGTTATATTACTTAGAAATATCATAGAGGTCTTAGTTTGTGTAAATACACTCTATGATGTTTGCATGATGAAATCCCATCAATGAATTTATCAGACCGTATTCCTGTTACTAAATGACACATGATTGTTTTTATCAAAAGCCTTAAAATGTTTATGCTAAAAAAAAAAAAAAAAAAAAAGTTTATGCTCTTTAACCCAGAAACTGCCCTGCTGGGGATTTATTCCATAATCAGTGTTCCAGGCTTTTCCAGCCTAAAAACACAAAGTACTCTCAACATAGTAGTTTTGAGATTCTTCTATGTTGTTGCACCTATAAAGAGTCTGTTCCTTTTCATTGCTGAGTAAGTATTCCATTGTCGGGGCTGGGATTGTGGCTCAGTGGTAGAGCGCTCGCCTAGAACGTGCGCGGCCTGGGTTCGATCCTCAGCACCATAAAATAAACGCATTGTGTACAACTAAAGCAAATAAATAAATGTTTAAAAAAAAAAAGTATTCCATTGTCTGGATATACCACAATTTGTGTCTATTCATCATTCATCTGTGGACAGACATTTTGGTCGTTCCAGTTTGGGGCTGTTACAAATAAAGCTGCTCTGAATATTGTGTAGTGTTTTGGAGGACATGTTTTTTTTTTTTTTAAAATATTTTTATTTATTTGCTTTAGTTGTACACAATGCGTTTTATTCAATGAGTTTTATTTGTACGTGGTGCTGAGGATCGAACCCGGGTCGCCCACGCGCGCTAGGCGAGCGCTCTACCGCTGAGCCACAATCCCAGCCCTGGAGGACATGTTTTTATTTGTCTTGAATAACTATCTGAGACTGGAATTGTCGGTTACGTGGAAAGTATGTATTTAACTTTAGAAACTGCCGAACTGTTTTCCAGAGTGGCTGTACCATTTTGAATTCCTGCCAGGAATATATGAGTATTTGGTAGTTCTATGTCCTTACCAGCATTTAGTGTGGTCAGGTATAACATGTTTTTATATCCATCCAGGCTTGCAAAGTTTCATCTTATATGCAAACAGATTTACAGAGAGTAGGACATTATTCAATTCCACTCACTCCATAAATACCAGTCCTAAGTGCAGATGGTTCTGCTAGACACAGCTTGGTCTAAATGCCTTCAATAGCCTTGTCTAAGTTCTAGTTTCTGTCCCTTTTGCACCTCAATGGAAATATCCGATAAATATACCCATTTCTGTGTTTTTGAGGATGTTCACCACAGCTTTGTTTAGAAACTGTGTGTGTGTGGGGGGGGACTCTAGAAATGATCCAAGTATTAAAAATTGATAGCCTGCTGATTCTAGAATTGGAAATATACAAGATGAGCTGCAGCATCTCGTAGTGTCAGAGGTAAGGGAGGCACAACTCATAATGAAGGGAGTATGTCAGAGGCATGTAGGAGCCCAGTTAAAGAGCCCCAGGGGCTAAAACCGGAACAATGTGAGCAACACAATAAAGTGGTGCTGGATAGTACTGATATTAACAATTGATGCAATAAATAAGTGGTGAAGAGACAAATCTGCCATACAGAAGTTTTCAAAATGGTTGGTGTAGATACTTTGGCCTCTGAAAGGGAGAACATGATGTTTCCTAGGATGTGGAGAAAAGGTACCCTCATCCATGGCTGGCGGGACTGCAAACTGGGGCAACCACTATGGAAAGCAGTATGGAGAGTCCTCAGAAAACTGGGAATGGAACCACCATTGGACAAAGTTATCTCACTCCTCGGTTTATGCCCAAAGGACTTAAAATCCTACAGTGAGGTTCTGGGGTTGTGGCTCAGCGGTAGAGTGCTCACCTAGCTCGTGCACGGCCTGGGTTCGATCCTCGGCACCACATAAAAATGAAGACATTGTGTACAACTAAAACAAACAAATAAATAAATATTTTTTAAAAATCCTACAGTGACCCAGCCACATCGATGTTTATAGCAGCTCAATTCACAACAGCTAAACTATGGAACCAACCTAGGTGCCCTTCAACAGATGAATGGATAAAGAAAATGTTGTATATACACACAATGGAATATTAACCATAAAGGAGAATGGAATTATGGCATTTGTCAGTAAATGGATGGAACTGGAGAATATTGTGCTAAGTGAAATAAGACAGTCCCAAAAAAACCAGTAGTGGAATATTCTCTTTGATTTGTGGAAGCTAACCCAGAATAAGGGGGAAGGGGAAGAATAGAAGTTCAGTGGATTAGACAAAGGGGAATGGAGAGAAGGGAGGATGAATAGGAAAAGGACAGTGGAACGCATCTGATATAGCTTTTCTCTCTTTTTTTAAAAATTCTAATTTGTTATATATGACAGCAGAATGTATTACAATTCATATACACATATAGAGCACAATTTTTCATATCTCTGGTTGCATACAAAGTATATTCACACTATTCATGTCTTCATACATGTACTTAGGGTAATAATGACCATCTCATTCCACCATCATTTCTAACCCCATGCCCCCTCCCTTCCCCTCCCTCCCCATTGGCCATTCTAGTGGTCCTGTAATCCTCCCATGCTCCCCCTCCCTACCCCACTGGGAATCAGCCTCCTTATATCAGAGAAAACATTGGGCATTTGGTTTTGGGGGATTGGCTAACTTCACTTAGCATTATATTCTCCAACTCCATCCATATACTAGCAAATGCCATGATTTTATTCTCTTTTATTGCTGAGTAATATTCCATTGTGTAAATATACCACTTTTATTTTAAATGTTATATAACTTTTCTATATACATAAATGAATACATCACAGTGAATCTCACCATCACGTACATCCACAAGACTGGGGTCCTAATTAGAACGATATATTCCATGCTTGTATAACTATATTTAAATGAACTCTACTGTAATGTATAACTAAAAAGAACCATTTTTTAAAAAGTAAATAGCAGAAAGAGCAGTAGCAGGAAGGGAAGAGAGAAGGGAAAAGGGACTGAATTAGAACAAATTATGTTCCATGCTTTTGTAATCATGTCAAAATGAATGATAACATTATATATAACTAAAAAGAACCAATAAAAAAAGGAGACCCTAACTCCCCAGGCTAGGGATGTGCTGCACCCAATGACCAGCCATTTGAAAGGGGAGAAGAGTGACTTTACTGTGGAGATGCACGGCAAACACCACCCTAGTCAGGCGTCAGGGTCAAAGTCAATCCCGACAAGTTGTGTCGATCGTGCGCATCCTTGATCCGAGGTGCTGAGAATGGCGCTTTATCTCTGTGGTTTTCCTCCCAAAATATAGAACCCCAGTTTAATCATGAGAAAAACATCAGACCAATCTCAGCTGAGGACATTCCAAAAAATACCCGATTGGCACTCCTCGAAACTGTCAAGGTCATTAAAAACAGGGAGAGTCTGCGAAGCTGTCACAGATAAGAGGAGCCTACAGGGAAAGGATGACCAAGGATGATCTGGTGTCCTGAACAGAAAAAAGGACATTAAGTAAAAGCTAGGGAAATCTGAATGAGGTATCAGCTTTATTCAGAGGACTGTATCAATATGTTTACTAATTGTAATGACAGTAATAGGGAGAGGATATGAGGGGTACTGACCTCTCTGTACTGTGTTCACTATTTTTCCATACATCTAAAACTATTCAAAAGAGGAAAGTTTATTTAACCCCCCCCCACACCCCGAATAGTGGACTCTCTAAATATATTATGGTAGCTTTGTAAACTGGAATGTACTACTTTAAAGTAGTTGCAATAGATATGTATACATGGGTAGAGAAAGATATCTCAAAACATCATTAAAGTTTATAAAACATAGCCGGGCATGGTGGCACACGCCTGTAATCCCAGCACTTAGGAGGCTAAGACAGGAGGATCGCAAGTTCAAAGCCAGCCTCAGCAATGGCAAGGCACTTAGCAACTCAGTGAGACCCAGTCTCTAATAAAACACACAAAAAAGGCTGGGGATGTGGCTCAGTGGTCAAGTGCCCCTCAGTTTAATCCCCAGTACCAAAAAAAAAAAAAAAAGTATAGAAGGCTTAATCAACAGGCCAAGAGAGGTTGTCTCTACGTAGGAGAGTTTCTCATTGTTTGGTTTATTCTTCTTTTTGCTTACCTCTATTACCTAATTTTTCTGTGTCTCCATGAAACACAGATGATGTTGTAGGCAGAATCCTAAGGTGACCTCAAAGGACTCTTGCATAATTCCCTTCCTTTGAGTGTATGTGGGATGTGTGCTTGTGGTGGCTGTCACTTCTTTGAGAGGCTACTTATGTGACAACCATGAGGACTTTTTGCAGATGTAATTCAAGTCCTTAATCGGTTGACTTTAAATGATGCAAATGTGGAATTATCCTGGGGTGGGCCTGGCCTAAGCAGGCGAACCCACTAAAAGAAGGCTTAGACCCGGCCTGAGATCAGAGAAGATCCTGCTGGTTTGAAGATGCATGCTGCTGTGAGTCTACAGATGCAAGGATATGAATTCTGCCAACAGCCACATGAATTTGGAAGAGGACCTCCTGAGCCTCAGATGAGACCCCCAGCCCCAACCTACATCTGTACTGCACGCTTGTGAGGCTCTGAGCAAAAGACCCTGCCCAAACTCCCGCCCCATGGAAACTGTAAGAGAACACACAGGCGTTGTTTAACATGCTGTTTGTGGTAATTTGTGATGCAACAGCAGAAAACTAATACAGATGATAAAAATAATAGTAAAGGAAAGAAAAGGAAACCCAGGACACACGGAAAAGAGAGTTTCCTTTCCAAACTAACAAAAAAAATGCCATTCTTTTTTTTTTTTAATATTTATTTATTTGCTTTTAGTTATAGTTGTACACAATGTGTTTTTACGTGGTGCTGAGGTTCGAACCCGGGCCGCGCATGTGGTAGGCGAGCGCTCTACCGCTGAGCCACAACCCCAGCCCAAAAATGCCATTCTTATCCAGTCTTTTGGGCCTATTTGCTGGACTCTTGCCACTCAAAGTATTCGTGGCTCCTACCCACAAAGTTTTCAAAGAACACTGTCAAAGTTGCTCATCTTCTCTGCCAATGGATTAATCATACCAAATGCTACGAATAGGAGTACAAATACTCTCAAGCTATGCGTAGCTGCCGTGCGGTAAACTCGAGCAGATAGGAAACAGCTCAGCTGTCAGGGAGAGAGAGGGCAGAGAAAGCTCCAGAAAGCCTGTTCTTCTCCCTCTGAGATGAAAAAAAAAAATCTCCATTTTAAAGATAACACATGATCATTCTATTTACAATCTAACAGTACAGACAGAATGAAAGGACACTCATCTAAGAGAGGCAGTTTTAAGATCATGAAATTATTAAGAGGATGAAATATTTCATGTATGCAAAAGAGAGAAAAGAAATGGCTGGGTTCATGTGGCCCGGCCCCGTGTTCCAGGTAACCTCAACTGTCATGGTCAAGCACGCACACAGGCCCTTTTTATGCCCCAGTGCCTCCTTGTTTGTTAAGGACTGGAGAGAAATGAAGCAGAAGCCGGCTGTGCAGAGGGGCCACGCTGGCCTCCATCCTGACCTCCACCTGGCTCTCCCAACTTCCTGTCGCCTAGGCAGACCACCCAGCCATTCCTGGGTTGTGAGGGTGCTCTGATAGAAGTCATCAAACTGTGCCTTTGAAACTGCAGCATGTCATTTTGACTTTAGGAGGAACAGAAAAGGAGGCTGTCTGGAATGTGACTGATTAAGAGGTAAGGATAGACCGGCACAGTGGTACAGCTGCCTGTAATCCCAGCGGCTTGGGAGGCTGAGGCAGGAGGATCACGAGTTCAAAGCCAGCCTCAACAACAGCAAGGTGCTAACTAAGCAACTCAGTGAGACCCTGTCTCTAAATAAAATACAAAATAGGGCTGGGGATGTGGCCCAGTGGTGGAGTGTTCCTGAGTTCAATCCCTGGCACCCCCCCCAAAAAAAAAAGAGTTAAGGATAAAGCTCTAGGGATCCCAAATATTTCACTGAACTCTAATCTCACCATTAAAGATTTGTTCTGAGGGGATTTTGATGGCATCTTTTTTTTTTTTTTTTTTTTTTTTTTTAGTTAGTTATACACAATACCTTTATTTTATTTATTTTTATGTGGTGCTGAGGATCAAACCCAGGGCCCTGCACATGCTAGGCGATCGCTCCACCACTGAGCCACAACCCCAGCCTGCATCTGTTTTTTAATAAGCCCTTAATGAACACAAATATCCTCGGGAGACATAATAGGGAGGTTACCATCTTGGAAAAAAACTTAGATTGAAGCAGTTGAAAGGAAGAGAATGGCTGATATGTGGAAAGAGTCAAAGGTCCAAGTTCATGGGAAGGGTGGTGGAGGGACAGCTTCCGCCTCTGTCTCTGCCTTGTTTCCATAGGAGCCAGCCGGTGGCCACTCACGCCTGCTGCATGCACTCCACACACTGCAGATTGTTTGGGACAAACCTGCCGACTGGTCTTGAGCATCCTTCTCAACACAGCTCCCCAAGATGTCACTACCAGCCGGCAGGGGCAGCCTGGAGCGATGAAACTGCTCTGTCATGCTGTCTAGGTCCTGGGCGAGGCTTGGCTGTCTGGAACCAGCATCCAAAGAGGTCATTTTGAGCTGCAGATGAACAGGAGCAGTGGCACTTGCCTGTAATCCCAGCAATTTAGAGGGCTAAGGTAGGAGAAGTGAAAGAGCTGGGGGCGTAGCTGAGTGGTAGAGTCCTCTGGGTTGAACTCCCAAAAATGGAAGGAATTAAAAAAAAGGCAGAACAATAAGTGAGTTTTGGACCCAGGATTCCATGTCATAATATTAGTGATCACTTAAGTGCCATTTGAAATATAATATCTTATCTATTTATTTATTCATTTCCCCAATACTGGGGATTGAATCCAGTGGTGCTCTACCACTGAGCGATATCCCCAGTCCTTTTCTAATGTTTTATTTTAATACAGAGTCTTGCTAAATTGCTGAGGCTGGACTCCAAGTTGTGATCCTCCTGCTTTAGTCTCCCAAGTACTGGGATTATAGGCGTTAAGACACCATGCCCATCACAATATCATCTCATTTAATCTTCACCAAATCCTGTGAATAAGAAACGGCTCAGCTAGGAGGTAGTGTACCACAATCTCCAACCCAGTCTTTGAATACCCAATGCTTATTCTTTCTACCACTGTCCTGGAAACTGGCTCAGACACAGCTGTCATAGCTCCCATCTGTATCACTTCAACTCTATCACCCGTCACTGAGACTACCTGGCTAAGCTTGCCACAAGTCATCCTTAAAGTTTTTTATTTATTTATTTATTTTTTTTCTGGTGCTGAGGCTTGAATCCAGGGCCTCACACATGCTAGGCAAGTGCTCTACCACTGAGCTCCACCCCAAACCCCTGCTTGCCTAGCATGTGTGAGGCCCCAAGTTTGATCCCCAGCACTGCAAAAGAAAAAAGAAAAATGGGGCAACACTTATTTTAAAAATTGGAAGAGACAATTCATCAAAATAGAGACAGGAATGGCAAATAAGAACATGAGATGATATTCAATGTGGTGAGACACCAGGGAAATGCCACTTAAAAACAAAATCACATACTACCACTGAAATATTAGAACGGTTCAGAAATTTTTGAAGACAACTGATAGATAGGCTTGGGCTGATGGGCCACCTCCCCCATGGAAATTTCCATAAAAAGCAACCTGGTTTCATTTTCCCCAGGCAGGAGCCAATTGGTTTGAAGATTGCCCTGTTCCCTGGGAAAAGAGCCAATAGCCTTAAAGGTCTCTCTGGCACACCTCCCACCAGAAATCCCTACTTGAAGCTCCTGCCTGCCCCGAGCTCAGACACAACAGGTCCTCCCTGCTGAGAGGAAGCAGCCACTGCAACAGCTCCAGACCCACCATCTCCAGCCCAACGCAGCTGCCCCAGCCAATAGCTCCAGAGACCACAGCCGGCACAACCAGGCACCCACCCTCCATCCAGAGTTTGCACACTCCCCTCTCCCTGACTCCTCTCTCCCCGTACTTCTTCTACCTCCAACCAGCCATAAAGGCTGGTGAATAAATCTCTTGGCTGCATGGTTGTCTCCGGTGTGATTTTTGCCCTTCAACAACAACAAACATAGGAAGATATAGAGCAGTTGAAATTTACTCATTGTTGATGAGAGTGTGAGATGAAGGACTACTTGTTAAAGTGCTGTTGAGTAGACTTCCACAGAGTTCTACCCTATTTTCCTGACAACTTATGAACACTAATGTTCATTTGTACACAATGTGTTTAAACATACTCATGTGTACATAAGAATCTTTGCTCATTATTTATTTTACCATCTCAGATCATTTTGTTTTGATTTGTTACTGGGGATTGAACCCAGAGGCGCTTAACCACTGAGCCACATCCCCAGCCCTTTTTATTTTATTTTTTTAAATTTTGAGACAGCGCCGGGCGCGGTGGCGCACGCCTGTAATCCCAGCACTTTGGGAGGCTGAGGCAGGAGGATCGTGAGTTCAAAGCCAGCCTCAGCAATGGCGAGGCACTTAGCAATTCAGTGAGACCCTGTCTCTAAATAAAATACAAAAAGGGCCAGGGATGTGGCCCAGTGGTCGAGTGCCCCTGAGTTCAATCCCTGGTACCACAAAAAAAAAAAAAAAAAAAAAAAAAAAAAAAAAAAAAAAAATTGAGACAGCATCTTGCTAAGTTGTTTAGGGCCTCCTAAAGCTGGATTCAAACTTGTGATCCTTCTGCTTCAGCCCCCAGAGTTACTGGGATTACAAGTTTGCACCTGGCTACTATCTCTGATCTTTTATCTGGGATCATCTTATGTTTGGGTACTAGACATCCTTAACCAACACACTTTGATATTCTCTTTATATGAAAGTCTCTTGACTTTGGGAAAAAAAAACCCAAACAAATGAAAACTTGGACAATTCATCAATAACTTTTTGTTTAAAACGTGCAAACCATTCCAAAGCATACAGAGTAAAATAAACATTTTTCACTCATCCTTACTAAACCCAAACCACTTTCCAGGCAAAGCACTGTTAACAGTTCACTAGAAAGCCTTCCCTACATTTTTCTGTGCATCAATATGCATGTAAGTCTAAATAGGCAAATATATAGGTCTTAAAATGTAGGTCAATAAAATTCTCCTATATATATATTGGTCCATGACTTACTTTTTCACTTTACAGTGTTCTGGGGATTTTTACCCTTAAGTGTATTTAAGTTCACATCATTCTTTTCAATCTCTACCTGCTATTTAATATTATGTACCATTGTTTTCTATCAAAAGACATTTGTGTCGTTCGTATTTTTTTCAGTTTTACAAACAATGCTGCAGTGAACAGCAATATAATTGCAAATTCTTACACATGAGTATTTCCTGAGGATAGATAACTAGAAGAGAAATTGCTGAATTAAAGAATATATGCACTTTTTTTTTTTTTTTTTTTTTTTTTTTTTTAGTACCAGGGATTGAACCCAGGGGCACTAAACCATTGAGCCACATCCCAAGCCCTTTTTATTTCTTTATTTCGAGACAGGGTCTCCTAAGTTGCTTAGGGCCTTGATAAATTGCTGAGGCTGGCCTTGAACTTACAATCCTTCTGTCTTTGCCTCCTGAGCCACTGGGATTACAGGCATGTGCCACCACATTCAGCTATGCTGTATATTTTGGATGCTACCAAGACAACTCAAAAAGGTGGTGCCATACGTTATTGTACGCTTCTCAGGGTGCTGGGAATTGAACCCGAGACCTTGCCCATTCTATGCAAACATTATTATTAAAGCACTTTAAAACAAAAAAAGAATTATTATAACCCCAACTTTCTTGGGAATCAATGACAAATAAAATAATAGCAAATTGAGTTAAGCAATAGTTTAAAACAATCATAGCCAGTCAGGGTACATCTAAGTAATGCAAGAACAGGCCTTACTGAGCTTTCCCATTGGTGTAAAATATTCCATTCACAGTTGGCAGAAAAATAAAATACTTATAAATAAACTTAACAAAACATGTAAGATATTTATGAAGAAACTATTAAACCTTGCTAAAGGACATAAAAGAAGACTTGAAAAATGGACAGGCACACACCATGATCCAGGGAGGAGAGACTAAATATTGGGAAAGTGTGAGGTTTTCTAAAATCAATCTATAATTTTAATGTAAGTACAATCAAAATGCCAAGACAGAACATTTGTTGGGGGGGGGGAGTGGTACTGGTTAAACTAATTCCAATATTTATCTAGAAGAATAAACAAATGGAGAATTGCTGAGAAAATAGTGAAAAAGATAAAGACTTGTTCTACCTGATATAAAACTGTAGTGATTAAAACATTATGGCACTGAGGCAGGTGAAGACAGATCAATGGAGATAGAGTCAAAAATATAGGAGAATTTGGGGGCTGGGGTTGTGGCTCAGTAGTAGAGCACTCGCCTAGCACATGCGTGGCCCTGGGTTCAATCCTCAACACCATGTAAAAATAAATATCCGGTCACAGTAGCGCATGCCTGTAATCCCAGCACTTGGGAGGCTGAGGCAGGAGGATCATAAGTTCAAAGCCAGCCTCAGCAATGGCGAGGCACTTAGCAACTCAGTGAGACCCTGTCTTTAAATAAAACACATAAAAGGGCTGGGGATGTGGCCCAGTGGTCCAGCGCCCCTGAGTTCAATCCCCAAAGCAATTGCATCTAACTACAACTAAAAAATAAATAATAAAAAAAAAAGAATATAGGAGAATTTGGTATGTTACACAGATGGTATTTCAACCTGGTGGGAAATGTTTATTTTATTTTTTAAAATTGTTTTTAGGGGCTGGGATTGTGGCTCAGTGGCAGAGCGCTCGCCTAGCATGTGCGTGGCCCGGGTTCAATCCTCAGCACCACGTAAAAATAAAGGCATTATATACAACTAAAATTGTTTTTAGTTGTTGTTAGACCTTTATTTAATTTATTTATATGTGGTGCTGAGAATCAAACCCAGTGCCTTACAACATGCCAGGCAAGTGTGCTACCACTGAGCCCCAGCCCCAGCCCCTATTATTATTGTTTTTATAGTAGAAGTAGTACTTGGGATTGAACTCAGGGGGTACTGTACCACTGAACTACCCCCAGCCCTTTTTATTTTTTATTTTGAGACAGGGTCTTGGCTAAGTTGCTGAGGCTGGTCTCAAATTTGTGATCCTCTTGCCTCAGCCTCCGAAGTTGCTGGGATTACAGTGTGTAAAAGTTATCAATATCAGCCGGGCGCGGTGGCGCACGCCTGTAATCCCAGCACTTTGGGAGGCTGAGGCAGGAGGATCGTGAGTTCAAAGCCAGCCTCAGCAATGGTGAGGCACTTAGCAACTCTGTGAGACCCTGTCTCTAAATAAAATACAAAAAAGGGCTGGGGATGTGGCCCAGTGGTCGAGTGCCCCTGAGTTCAATCCCTGGTACCGAAAAAAAAAAAAAAAGAAAAAAAAAGTTATCAATATCACTGACTATTCTTAGGGACGAAGCAAAGTTGTCTCAAATCGAACCCAGAAGTAAATTCCAGAAAGTTTATAAAGATGGGAAATTAACAAAACAGGAGATGTTAAAAAAAATTAAAAAACAAACAGTGAAATACATTTTTAAAGAATTTTGGGGATGGGAAGGGCCTTTGTATTGTAATATGATCCTAAACTACCTGTCATAGGAGACATGACGGACAGGTATGACTATTTTGGCAGATGCTACTGGTTACCAGTGAGATATAAACAAAAATCTGCTGAGGCCCTCTGGGAAATATTTTCTTCCCTGATGAAAATAATAGCTCTGTAAGATTAAAAAATAGTTTTTGTCTATATCATCTTTCTTTCTTACCCTTATCCTAATTAGAATATGTGCTATTTGGAGAAGTAGCAGCCTTGTGTCTTAGGAAGAGAGACACTAACAACACATAGTGGGTGGGAAATTTGAAAGACATGAAGAGGCTGATATTCTCTCTTTACACCAACCAGACCACCGACCTCTGAATTTCAGGTTAATTAAGCAATTAATATTTTATGGATTAAATCCAAGTTACTCGACTTTCTGTTACCTAGGCTGACATAAACAAACAAACAAACAAAAAATTCAGTAGCAAAACAGAGAGTGAACTAAGTGAGAAAAAAATAATTTCAAAATAGCCTTAATATGTAAAGGGCTTTTACTAACCAATAAGAATAGAATACTTTGATAAAATAAGCAAAGAACATAAGTAGATAATTCATAAATTACACTCAATAGACAAAGAACATGCTTGAACCTCATCAATAATTGAAGACTTACATGTTGAAATCACAGTGAAATATTGTTTTTCAGCTATATTATTGACAAAGATAAAAAAGAGTGGCCAGGCATGGTGGTTTATACCTGTAATCCCAGTTACTCAGGTGGCTGAGG